>VZRQ01009627.1:404044-423634 GCA_013397975.1 Machaerirhynchus nigripectus
AAAAAAAAAAAGGAATTGTGAAAACATTCTTCAAAGGCTGATGGAATAAACATGTAAATACAAGATGGGCTGACTTCCTACTGTTCATGTTTGCTCACTGTGAACATTTGGTTCACTTGGCTTTCCTCATTATTTCAGCTGGGGAAAGTCACTATATGAATTAATAGCAGATTTCCCCGCTGAAAATAAATGTTTACCAGTAATTTTTTTTTTTTTTTCCTTTTGGCAGAGACCAGGCTTTTTTGTCTGGCTGCCTCCTTTTTGGCCTGCACATCCCTGAGGTGTGTAATTAAAGTGAGGGAATTTGCGCATAGTGCTTTAGGGGCTTAATGAATAGAAAACACAGGATATTTCATTGATTTGGTGCATGTGATATTGTCAGGGTGTACGTTTCCTTTGTAAATGGCAAAAAGACAGCCATAATAATACATGTGCATTCAAGCTTGTGTGTAAAAAAAAAAAAATTGAAAAAAAGGAGAACAAATAAAAATAAAAGAACTGTATCTGTTTCCAAATTCTAATATAAAACACATTCAAAAGAGCAATTTAGATTAAAACAGGAAAGGCAGGAGCTTCAACATGGTTCAGAATAAACAATCAAGCTATACTTTCCTCAAGATATAATTTCACTTAGAGTAGGTGTGGAAATCTTTGAAAAATTCATTATACAAAGCCACATGTGAAAATAAGATTTGTGTTAGCAAAAGATTCTTTGGCCACTGTTAAAAAAATGAAAAGTACGTTAAATTGCATGTGTGTATAATGTATAAATAGTGCACAATCTGCTCGGCGAGGAGGCAGCTGGGGTGAGCCTCGCGTGTTCTGTGGAATGTGTTGGAATAATGTTGTGTGTTGGGGTAGAAGGCGATAAGGGAAGATAAATTCTCTTTTTCTTGTTTTTACGGAGCTCTGAACAGTCCCACTGCAGAACTGCTGTGGTGGGCAGGGTGGTGCAAATACATTTTCTCACTAGATAAAAAAACAGGTGGACATCCGTGTCCCTTTGGACAGAGAACAAGGAGAACAAACCACAGCTGCAACCTTCCAAGTGTCCCAGCCCCAGCCAGCTCCTGCCCCACCAGCTGACACAGCACATGGGACAGGTTTCCTCATGTTCCCTGTCCTGTCTCCACATGCAGCATCATCTCAGACGTCGAGGACAAAGACAATGGAATCATGGAATCATTTAGGTTGGACAAGATCTCCCAGGTCATCTGGTCGAACTGCTGAACCAGCACTGCCAAGGCCACCACTGATCCACGTCCCCAAGTGCCACATCCACACGGCTTTTAAATCCCTCCAGGGATGGGGACTCCACCACTGTCCTGGGCAGCTGTGTCAGGGCTGGACAACCATTCTGGTGAAGATATTTTCCTCCATATCCAATCTAAACCTCCCCTGGGCACAGCTTGAGGTGGTTTCTTCTTGGTGTGTCCCTTGTTCCCTGGGAGCAGAGCCCAAACCCCCCTGGCTGCACCCAGGGAGTTGTGAAGAACAAGAAAGTTCCCCCTGAGCCTCCTTTTCTCCAGGCTCAGCCCCGTCAGCTCCCTCAGCCACTCCTCCCCAGACTGAAACATCCCACCCACATCTCCTGAGCACCATCATGAGGAGGAGGAGGAGGAAGAGGAAAAAGAGGGCTCTCTAATACACCTTCTGTGCTCTGTTTAGGTCGGCTGTGAATACCAGGGGTCTGGCCAGGAGCCTCTGCCCTGCACAAGTGCCAGAATACAAATAATCCATGTGCAAGGAGCAAAGCAGGTTCACCAATCTCCTGTTCAGCAGAGAGCAGCCCTGGCCTGCTCAGGACTGAAGGCCCAAGGCAAAAGCTGATGCTGTGATCCTCTGCTTAACAGATGGATGGTGACACGCTGGAACAGATTATCTGGTGAGACGGTGCAATTTCCAGCACTGGAGGTCTCCGAGGTATCTTCCAGCCCTATTGCTCAATGAATCTATAATTCATCATTTCTTGAGCGAGTCAAGACACTCCCTCAACTCTCAAAACAGCATGCAAAGGACAAATTGCTCTTTTTGCATCTCTTCCCCCTAAGCGGAAGGGAAAATAAAGCATGGGATGGGAATTCAGAGAGAAAGGAGGAGAGTTCAGCATCTCCCCACAGCTCTATTCTGGCCAGGCTATAAAGCTTTGTACGTGTTTATTCATATAAAAAAAAATGCATGTAAAAATATAATTTTTCTTTTCTTTCCTTTGACCCTTCTGATATCTTCTTCACAGCAGAAGATTAAGTTCAATTTCAAGAATCCATTGGAGAAGAAATGCATGTAGAATTGAAAAAGAAGCATTTTATCATTAAAAGAAGACATCCCAGGGTGTGTTAGGGGATACCAGCAGAGAGAGACTGTTTTGTTGGGACCTCAAACCTCATCCTCCCTGAATTTCCAGCTCTGTCTGATACACTTGAAAAAAGCAGTTAATTCAAAGAGTTTATTTCAGGTCACTATTATTGTTAAATACATTTCTATAACAGGCAGGATTTGAGGGCCAGGATTATGAGTTATCTGAACTTCAAGGTATTTATTTTAACTGTAAATGACCTTCCTGACCTTTTCTCATTCTCATCCACCAGTGTCCTGGACTTCACCATTTAAAGCCAAATCTAACACCACCTAAAGTCCAAAGCAGCACGATCCACTTGTATAACAATATTTGCAAACTGTCAAATAAAATAAATATTTCATTAATCCACTGACACCCCATCCTATTATTTCCCTGATGTGGAAAGATAGAAGCAAAAGCTAAGTATATCATCCCAGCTTTCTGTGGGTATTTATTTATGTCTCACAGTTGTATCCCAGCACTGTGTAGGTCAGAGACATTTCAGTCCCTGCTCAGCAGATCTGCAAAGTCCAGTCAAAATCAACGCAGAGCCAATCTTGGGTTCGCTGTTGTCCTGGTTCTGGCCAGGACAGGGTTAATTTTTGGCAGTAGACAGGAGGGGCATGGCCAGGACCCAGAGGTTATTTTGTTCCAACTCATGTCATTGGCAGGGCCAGGGGAGAGCCTCTCTTCCGAGGAGAACAGGTTCTCTCTCTGGTGGCAGAGGAAGCTGTCCAGTATTGTTTATCATCAGGGGGGATTTCCGTGTGAGTTGTGTCTTTCCTTGTACCCTCCCCCATTATTATCATCGTTGCTGTTACTGCTTGTTTTCTTATCTCATTGCTGCTTCCAGTAAATTGCTCTTATCTCAACCCATGATCTTTGTTTTTGTATCTCCAATTCTCCTCCCCATCCTGCTGCAGTGGAGAGAGGGGCGTGGTTTAGAGGGTGGGGGCACAGAATTAGGGAGTACCATTCCTAAACCTCTACAGCTGCATGGCCCCATCCACTGGTCATCCACCTGCAGGGAGTGGGGCATTTCCAGAACAAAAGTTTCACATTATAAAGTCCATATATTTTATGTCAACTTTGATATTTTTAACTTAGAGGGAATAAGAAGATAAAACAGCACCGGGACACTCAGGGAACAGCAGTGCAAGAATTACAGCATTGCACACATAGAACTTGAGAGGGGAAACTGTGGCTGGTTTCCCTGCCCTGGGCATGGGGTTGGATCTGGATGGTCTTTAAGGTCCCTTCCAGCCCAAACCATCCTGTGATTCTACCAAGTGTACTGAATCTCTCTGGCGGCACGGGTTGCTTTGCCCGCCATCCATGCAGAACTATTTGTAGGACGTGGGAACTGCTTCAGGAAAGAGGATTCATCTGGCACCCCCAAGGACAGAGCGAGCAAGGCCCTTCAGCAGTCAGCACACACAGAAGCTTTGCCATTTATATATAATGGTTATGTGACATTCCCTGATCTTAAAATAGCAAAGCGTTTTAATCGCCGAGACTCTGACCTTTTGGTCAAGTGGAACTCTTGCTATTTAATTTCTTTACTTTTCATACAACACGTTAGATCGTCCCTGTGAAGCAACTCAGGAGACTGCTCGGCAGAGAAGAGCAGGGTTTGTGGTAAAGGCAGCCCCAAAACGTTCAGCTCATGTCTCTGTACAGCTGTCCTGGATGGATTCAGAGTTGCTCACGCTTTGACCCATCCGACCCAGTTTTAGTTGTCCAAGCAGGACACACAAGAGTCTCTCTGCGTCCTCTGAGAACTCAGCAGCCAGGAAGGAGCACATCCACAGGATAGGTCAGCCTATCCACGGCTTGAAACACGTTTTACAGATGTCTTTCTCCAGTTCCTTGTTTGATGTGGTCTGCTGGGACTCTGTGTGAAGAAAATTTGCTGCTTTGGTCACGTGCCTGAAGATTTGTGAGGTTTTTAAAATCTTCCAGTGGGGAATATCCAAATGGCACCAAGTAATCAGGTTTTCAGGACCAAAAGCAGGAACAAGACCAAGATAACATATCTTTAGAAGGTTGTCAGGAGAAAAGCCTTCCTGCCAGACATTCTTCACCCATACCTGCCAGAGCACCAATTAAGTTCAAAACTGATTGATAGGATGAGGAGGAATGGCTTTAAACCAACAGAGAGTGGGTTCAGTTGGGATATTGGAAAGGAATTCTTCCCCGTGAGGGTGGGGAGGCCCTGGCACAGGTTGCCCAGAGAAGCTGTCATTGACCTATCCCTGGAAGTGTTCAAGGCCAGGTTGGACAGGGCTTGGAGCAACCTGGGATGGTGGAAGGTGTCCCATGACAGGGGACTTGGAATTAGATGGCCTTTAATGTCCCAACTAAAACCTTCTAGGATTCTATGATCTGTAAGTAGGGTGGACCAGGCACACCCTGACCTCCCTTCAAGCCCCATCTCCATGATTTGATAAGTACACCCACCTGGACCAAAAGAAGGCACAGATTCCCACTGTGCAGATGTGAACATTCATCCTGTCCCATGGAGCCCAGTGTGTTTTGTGAAGGGGCTGAGCTCCCCTCACCTCAAATCAGCAACAGCCCAGTCACCTAAAAGGGCACTAAAACCCCATAATGAATATAAATGCAGTGAAGACAGATGTTGATGTTCCTCACTCCTCTCTCTTTTTAAGCAGTTTTATTACAAAGTTCTACCCCATCCTTCCTTCCCAGCACAGCTGGGCAGCCACGGGACCTGCCCCTGATGGGAAGTGTGCCCATTTTCCTCACAGCTAAGAACTGAGAATGGGAAGGCAGCATGACTCAGGACTTATGGGGAAACAAAACCCCAACAAAAACCAACCACTGTCTGCTCCGAAACTCTGAGCCTTCCTCTCTTCACCCCTCCTTTTCACGGGGCTCTCATTGCAAGCTGATCATGTTCCCGAATACCACAGGTCATCGTCTTCCCACAGCCTCAGGAGCTGCAACCTGCTGAGGCCGCAGTGCCAGAAGGCAGCTCCTCCCCTCGTTGTGGTTTACAGCTCATTTTTTAACATTTTCCGGAAAGGCAGAGGCGCTCAGACTGGGTGTTACCACCACACACATTCTCATTTAGTCACATCAGTGGCGGCTTTCAGCTGTGTAAGCGCCAAGCTCAAATTCAACCCTCTTTGCTCTTTCCTACTCTGCCCTTTTTTGGGATGAGTCGTGAGGAATTGGGCTGCATTTGTAGCTCCGTTTTAAAATCTAACTACGCAGCAGAGACTGCCAAATTTCAGCCCACAGCAAATTCTTACAACCGAGCTGTAACCCTTCAAAACAGAGACTGCTAACATATGGTTGTGTCAGTGGGAGCTTCTGTAATGCAATTTATTGTTGTGTAGGCTCTTTCAAGCTACTACACATGAAAGGTGAAGGGAACATTTACTCTTCGATGGGAGTTTAATCTTAGATTTACCTCATTTGAAACAAAACCCTCATTTGCATCTCTAATACATAAGCAATCACCTGTAAAGAGTGCTTGTGAATAGAGACGTTTCTTGACTGTCATCAGGCCTTTGCTCCTGGCTGGGGGTTTTGCCTGAGAAAACGCAGCAGAATTCAGTCCTCTTCCAGACAGTGTGCACAAACACCCACTGATATCACTAGAAAATAGTGATAAATAGAGGAAAGGGCTCTCATGAAGTGGAACAGATATTCACAGCTAACATGGGGCTCGCACAAGGTTCGTTCTGTTGCCTGCATATATAATATATAATTTAATTCCTCCATGCTTTGCCTTCCATGCCCTTTTTATATCTAAGCGTTACAGTGTATGGTTAAGGCTTCAAACAGAAATAATCTCCTGTTGAAGTGAAAGTGCTTGATCCTGTACAAGCAATAAAAGATAAAGCAGCTCCACACCACAGTGAAGGGTCCTCCCTCCTCAGCCCCTCACCATCAGTGTCAGCAAAGGGACACCCAGTGGGACATGATCCTTCCTCATGGCCTGCCCTGGCACAACCCAGTTGGCACCATGAGCTGGTGGACATCACAAATCACCCCTCCTTGAGGAGCATGCAGAGTTTGGGAGCTGGGGATGTTTAAAAACAAGGCCCTTCCCTTGGTTTAGTCTGGGCCTAGCAACTTGAAAAGCCTCCCAGACCCATCTGAGTATTTGTGCAATGCCCAGCTTCATGCCTGGCCACAGTCCTGGGACGTTTCCTACAGGAGAAGAACTGACAGTCCACAACTTTCAGATATTTTTCCCTTTTCCCCACCTTGTTTAACTCCTACCTACGAAGACATAACACTGAGTAATCACTGACCAGGCCATAATTCAAAACACCTCCTCAATCTCCGACCTGCCACTGCCTCCAGCTGAACTCCTTAGTCTGAGTGCAGTATGAAAGCACTGAAAATACATCAGCTTTGGGAAGGGCTAGCTCTAAAGTCCTGTGTTCCTCTTGAGTGTTTCTGAGTTGAGACAGTTTCCAGAAAACATTATGGATAAGTCTTTGTTTTTTCCCCTCCAGGACAATTATTTTAACTCGGAATTCCAGATGGGCTAACACATTGGAAGATGGCTTGGATATTCTCTGGCTATGAAGTGGGACATGCAGAAGAACATGGACTATAGATTAAAGACTAGCAAATAGGGGGAAATAAGACATTCTAAATAACTTGAAGAGACAGAGACGGTCAGGTTTTCTTTATATCACGTGATAACTCTGAAGCTTTTCAATTGCCTTTATCCACCATTCATCATGGCTAATTTTCAGAGCTGATCCTTTTAGCAGAATGTCCTATCCAACATCTATACCAGGAATCTCCACGTGATTTCTGAATTTCAAATCACCAGGAGACCCAGCTCCAGCTTCTGCACAGAGGCTTTTTGAAAAGGGCACCAACTCTCTCCTGTATCACACATGATCTTCTCCAGCTAGTCATGAGATATCAAAAATTGGCCTTTTTTTCCAGTGGTTTCCTTGGCTGTTCTCTGACTCCCAAGCCATGAGTGCCCTGGTTTCTATAAAAGTCATGCCCACATGTCTTCTGCCAGCATGGTGTCATGTCTTCTGTCAGTGTGTTATTTAGTACTCAGTGTTCCTATTATCTTCAAACTGGCTCTGGATTGGTTCCAAAAATTGCAATGTTATTCATGAAAACTTTGGGGGAGGTTTCCAGTCTGTTTGAGCAAGGGGTTGGAACAATGCAGGGCTTGGCAGGGGGAAGGCGTGGGGATTGGGGTTTGGGGGGGAAAGACAGAGGGATTTCATATCTGTGTGTGCCAATTATCAGTCTGAGAGTCCGTGTTAGTCTGTCTGGATGAAAGGAATTCTGTGTGACGAGGAAAATGTGAAGCACTGATATGTGGAAGGAGGGAAATTGCTCTCCTAGACAGCAATCATCAGGAGAACTCCCAGCCAGGTGGAGTCCCCTCTGTACTTCGATTATTTACCAATTTATTACCATGTCTGCTTTTCCAAACAAACAAATAAACAGAGCAGACACCTGAAATGTGTCTCTGTCGGGCTCCAAGATGAGACATCAGCAAAACTTTCATGAATCATAATTTTGAGGAGCTAATTTGGCTATTTCTTTGTCTCCCCAAATGCTGTGACTCTAAATCAGTGTAAGAGCTGCCCTCTCTGGATGGCTCTGTTTTACTATTACCAGAATTATTCAAGCATATTAGCAGACTTCTAGCCAAGAATACCTTGTGGTCTGATGTAAAGTCTTGTTTTCCTTGATTAAATCTCCATTTTTTGTATTTGTTAGAACAAACAAGCAACTGAATATTTTATTAGGAAGAATATGATTTATTTTTGCTAGTTAATATATTTGCTCGGTGACAGAGCCTCAGGGGATGAATATTTTTCTTTGTTGACAGCCCTAAAGGGGTGAAACTTGCAGAGTCTGTTCTCAGCCTGTTCTATCAGTCTGCAAGTGGTGGGTTTTGCAGTACAGAGCAAATTTTTCACATGCTAGGAGAACTTTGGTTTATGAAAAGAAATTCCACATCATTTTCACCCTTCTATTTAGGGATTGTGGGGTTTTTATTTTTCTCTTTGTGCCAGAATTCAGGCAGTGATTCACTCAGGACTTGCTTCTGAACAAAGGCCATCCCAAATAAAAAAAATGTAGTCCCAAATTTCTCTAAACCCTGAGTTTACACACTTCAGCTCCCTGCTATCTCTGAAATCAGATCTGGATCCAACATGCACAGCTCCTGCTTGTGTTTTCTTCCCAGGAATGACACTACGAGGGAAGAGGCAGCGTATTTAACAAAGCTGTTATGCAGTTTACTGATTGTGATTATTCAAGGCAAATGCTTTGAAGTAACAGCTTAGTGCAGAGTGACAGTAAACAAGATAGAGAGATACAGCCAGATGAGAAGAAAAATAAATGGCAATTAGGATTGATAGCCTAGGTGTGGGAAACGCTGGTAAGACCCCAAACTCCAGCAATGACACCCTGCATTTGTGTTGCCACTGCCCCACAAGATCTCCAGGACAGATCACAAAAGGCAGTTTGGCAACTCTGAACCCTTAAACACCAAGTTAACATCAGCCCAGCTGCTGTACAGCCAGGGAAACGAGGAACAAAGGAAGGGGAGCCCTGGTTACACCTCCTGTGCTAACGCTTGGGGTTGTCCTGGCTTGTGTCAGCAATGTGTGGCCAGAGGGACCAGGGCAGGGATTGTCCCCTGTGCTGGGCACTGCTGGGGCACCTCCTGTCCTGGGGGCAGCTTTGGGTCCCCCACAACAAGGAAGGTGTTGAAGGGCTGGAGCATGTCCAGGGAACGGAATGGAGCTGGGGAAGGAGCTGAGGGAGCTGGGAAAGGGGCTGAGCCTGGAGAAAAGGAGGCTCAGGGGGGACCTTGTGGCTCTGCACAACTCCCTGACAGGAGGGGGCAGCCAGGTGGGGTTTGGGCTCTGCTCGCAGGGAACAGGGACAGGATAAGAGGAAATCACCTCAGGTAGTGCCAGAGGAGGTTTAGATTGGATATTGAGAAAAATTTCTTCACCAGAAGGGTTGTCAATCATTGGAACAGGCTGCCTAGGGCAGTGGTGGAGTCACCATCCGTAGAGGGATTTATGAAAGAGGTGTGCATGTGGCACTTGGGGACATGGGTTACTGGTGGCCTTGGCAGAGCAGGGGGAATGGTTGGACTCGGAGATCTTAGAGGGCTTTTCTAACCTAAACCATTATGAGATTCTCTTCCCTAAACAGCTTCAACAACATTTAAGTTCCAGGCAATGATAAGGAATTCAGACCAGCTCTGGGCCTCCAGCACAGTGAATGCAGAGCAGCTGGACACTGTCCTCAGACAGGACATTATAAGGATATTTTCTAACTTGTCACTTCCTTTCCCTATTCCTTGCACTGGGAACTAAGGGCTGGCTGTCATGGGCAGCTTGGGGCTGAGCTGTTTCACACTGCCTTGATAACAAAGTGTGTCTGTGCAAACACTGGCATGGCTGAGGAGTTACCATCCACTCTCATGGAATCATGGAATGGACCTTTAGGATTGTCCCATTCCAACCCCCCTGCTGTGGGCAGAGACACCTTCCACTGTCCCAGGTTGCTCCAGGCCCTGTCCAGCCTGGCTTTGGACACTTCCAGGGATGGGGCAGGCACAGCTTCTCTGGGCAACATGTGCCAGGGCCTCACCACCCTCACAGCCAAGAATTTCTTCCCAGTATCCCACAGTATCCCATCTAAGCCTGCCCTCTGTCAGTTTGAAGCCATTCCTCTTTGTCCTGTCACTCCACGCCATTGCCCCAAGTCCCTCTCCAGCTCCCCTCTAGGTGCTCTACACAGAATCCCAGGTTTTTGCTTCAAGTTCCTGAATATTCTCAACCCACTAAAATTATGCATGTTTTCTTCTCATCCAGAACCCTCTTTCTCCTGTAAACAACAGAGATGAAGAAGGAGGAGGCCGATGAAGGAAAAGAACACCTTCAGGGTGCCAACAACTCCTTCCTCACACTGGCACAAGAGCCAGCCTGCAAAGCACTGGAGAGTTAAGATTCACTCCAGTATTAACCTCTTCACTTATATTTCCTACGGAGCATTCCTGCATCTGAGGTCTGTGAAATGCCACAGTTCCAAGGGGTAAAGCAAAGAATTACGACTTATCGTGAACACAGTACGCAGAACATTGCTCCCTTTTTTCCCTTTTGTTCCCACCTAATTCTATTTTTTAAGAAAAATTATTAAAACTAATTGCATTATTTAATCCCATCACATAAAATCCTCCAGTGTTTCATTAATCAATGTAATCAAGCCAATCAAAATAGATAAAGATCTTTTAGCAGGCTTTGATGAGATTTTATCAAAATCTCAGTGCATATTGTGAAGTCTTATCCTCAGAAGCAAACTAACTGTAGGATGTGGAAGCTTTATCAAGCAGGCACTAATAAAACAGATGATGCTTGGGCCATTTTAAGAGGCTCTCCATATTAAATTAGTAACAGCAATGCTTTTGTATTTTATATATAGGAATATAAAGGCAAATGGAAATAGCATTCATTTTGCATCTGCAGAAAGATTGCTGTAAAGCAATCAGGTTTTTTAAGTAATGAAGAAGATGCAGGTCTGTGAGCCAGCAGACCATAAAGGCGCAACACTGTAAGGAAAAAAGCAGTGGGTAATGCAAGA
Source organism: Machaerirhynchus nigripectus (assembly GCA_013397975.1). Lineage (NCBI taxonomy): Eukaryota > Metazoa > Chordata > Aves > Passeriformes > Dicruridae > Machaerirhynchus > Machaerirhynchus nigripectus. The sequence goes on from VZRQ01009627.1 coordinate 415,008, forward strand.
GTTAGATCAGAACAGCTGTAAGTGAAGAGCCTTATTAAAAGCACAAACCATTTCCTTTTAAATGTAGTACTCCCACCCCACAGCCGATCATAAATAAATATGAATGGCAGAGCTGTGCCTTGTGCAACATTCCCTCTCCAGGTCAGAGCCCCCGTTCCTCATGGGTTTGCCTCACTGACCAGGGGTATGAGGTACTGAAATCTACCACAAAAATAGAACTTACAGGGGTGTTGGTGTAATACAACACCATAAACCCAGGCGGTTTCTCAGTCCAGCCTGGCTTAGGAGACCCCCCAAAAAAAAAGTCACAACACAGGGAACAGACCTTGACACACCAAAGAAATCAGCCTGACAAGGAGCACTCAGTGCCTGCAAAGCAGAGAGAGTTGGAAAATGAACATTGCCTTCTCTTATAGCTACCTCTGCACTTGTTCCAGATGAAAACACTGCAAGTTTCACCACTTTCTTCCATTTAAAAGCTCCAAATTCTCCTAAGCCAGCTCTCAGTCTACAGCACGGAGACAGGCAACAGGTCGGGTCCAACATTGGCCATTTCCACGAGTTCGGCACTTCAAAAGGCACAGTCAGAGCTGAACAATGACAAAACCCAGAGGAAATAATGACAGAGAAGGATCCTCGGTTTTATTTAAAATCAGGCTACACTTGATTACCTAGAGAGCTGCTGGGCTGAGTGTGCAGGTAGCAGCCCAACAACAGCAAATCTAATGAGTGCAGTGATTTTGCCTTATGTTGTGCTTTAGTTTCAATTCTGTCTTGGAAACGGTTTTAGGTGGAATTAAGCTTGTCTCACTCACAAGCAAACTTGGCTTATTTTTTCTTCCTTTCCTTTCTTCAAGCACCCAGCAAGTACAGCTCAACTTAAAAATAAAACCAGGACTGAGCAAGGCAAGATGTGTCAGCCACAGGAGTAGCTGAGCTCTCCGTAGCTGGAAAAGTAACATGGGAGGTGATGGAAGAGCAGCTGTGGGCACCTAGAGCCTGATCCACCTGTGCTGGCTGCGTGCTCAAAGGAGCAGCTCTGCTCCACATCTGCTGCAAAACTGGACCTGGAGTGCCAAACACAACCCTTCCAAACAGAGCCAGAGTTTCGCTTTGAAAGAGTTGTTAAATTTACACTCAAGCTCAACTCTGTGCTGCCAGATCTCATCCAGAATCCCAGTGGTGCCAAAAAAGTCACTTCACATGAGCTGAAATCTGAGAATTCTAGTCAAGGATGCACAAGGTCAAACTATTCTGAAAACATTTTCCAACAAGTTAAAACACTGGAGATTTTCTCAGTGTGGTCCCACTGAGTGGAGTGTGGTGAGCAGAGGCTCCCACTCACCCATTAGAGCCATCACAACCTGAGGATGGGTTTATTACACTAACTGATTAATTAACATGGCTACTCACATCCTAACTGCTGTCATCAGAAAGAAAAGATTTGTTTTATCTCGATGTTTTGCCACCAGAGGAACAAACCCAGAGATTCTGGGGTTTGTGGAGGGTGGCTTCCACTGCTATAATTCAGCAATATTCTTTTATTCTATTATAATGGGTTTTTTGGTGTTCTCAAGATGCTTAATTACAACGGGGGGGGGCATAAAAATCTCTATTTGGTGGTTTTATTTTTGTTTTTATCACTTGAATTTATCAGGAGGGGGAGAGATGATGGTGGGATGCTGGGATCCCAGTCATCCCAGCACGCCGCGCCGCCGCTCCTTGGACAGCAATCACAGGAGCCCAGCAGCAAGCTGGGGACAAGGGTTTTCCAAGCAGCAGCATCTGGCTCCCTGGCAAGTGGAACAGGCTCATGGATCACATCGGAGTCGCCCCTGGCTCTGTCACGCGGGAAAAGGGCTGAGGGATTGTCTGGGTTGTTCTGTCCTTGTCTCAATTACGTTTGCCTTTGAGGGGACACGAATCTCCCTCCCCAAACCCCACTGCTGGCAGCCTCTGCTTGCCCGCGCTTCCCCCTGCGTTCTGCTGCCATCAAACAAGCCTTCCCAAATTTCTGAGGTGGAAATCCGTGCCCCACAAGCCACTTCCCTCTCACCCACACAGAAGGATGATGACCGAAAGGGATGTACCTGTGGATTTAAGGATGAGCCTCGGGATGCTGCATTAGCAAAACCCTGCCTGATCTTTAACACAGCTGCGTTCCTCTGAATATTTAGTTAACAAAAATACCCCCTGATTTATTTTTTTTTCCCCCAAAAAAAGCTTTGCCTGTTCACACTGGGGAAGGCAAACATGTCCTTCCCTGCGCTGTCAGCAGCACAGCTGCAGGTGGTGTTGGTTTCAGGGGTGCTGGGATGGGTGCTGCTGCACGCCAGGCTCTGAGCAGGGATGAGGTGTTCCACACACACCCGCTCCCCACCAGTGAAACAATCAGACCTGCACAACACTCCACATTTTTCGAAAGTTTAGTATAAACACAACCCAAACCCGCTCATATTAAAGCAATTAAGGAATTAAGGGATGTCACAGCATGTGGGGAGAACTAAGCTATTATTTTGTTTCTTGATAGAGGGTAAGTTCACTGAAAATTTGAGTGTCATGCCACTCAAAGCTATTTGTGAGTACGGGGGAAATTTGGGAAATAAGAAGTCTTCCTCCCTTTGGATGTTCTTTTAAGGAGAACATCCTTTTGCTTTCAAAAATGCCAGTAGTTTGTGTGTGGGGTATTTTAGTTAGTTTGTGGTTTTTTCACTTCTTCTAAACTAACTTTTTTATTATTATTATTCTTTTAAAACAGCACTTTCCTACAAAACATAAATGAAACAGAGTTTTTAAACAAGTTAAATAGCCTAAAAATAAAATACTTCATGTCAGCTAAGCACAATGTCTGTGACTGATTCAAAATCACATTTCCAAGGGGGTTTAGATTACCTGTAAAATCTGAAAAAAGGAAATGAAATGTGTTTTCAGCTCTGTATAGTCCATTTTTACCCTGACAGTTTTCTGCTTCACTCACCAAAAGGAAAACACATTTCCCCCCCAGCTCCATGTGTAAGGTGCTGAAACCCCCACCAAAGGATTTAGGATTAATGCACCAGCCTTTCCATCAGTCAGACAAGTCCTCCTGCATCAACTCCAGAGAAGAAAAAGTTGGAAACTCACATCTAGAGCAGATGAATGGGTTGGTACTGGATGAGATTTCTAAGAAATACCCAAACAAGAGTTTGTGAAGAAGTTCAGGCTAAAAGTTGCGTGGACAGCAAAGGGAAATCCCAGCTGTCAGCCAGGTGACCACACAGGGGCATCACAGGAGGTGGATTTTGTAAGTGAGAACCATTCCCAGGTGGTTTAAGGTCTTTATAAGGATTCAGTAGGGAGGGTTTGCTGCCTTAAAAGGGGGAAAAAAAGAAGGGAAGGAGGAGAAGGAGAAGAAGGAGGAGAAGGAGAAGAAGGAGGAGAAGGAGGAGAAGGAGAAGGAGAAGGAGAAGGAGAAGGAGAAGAAGAAGAAGGAGAAGGAGGAGAAGAAGAAGAAGAAGAAGAAGCTGCTTTTACACAGAATAATTAAAATACCAGCTGAAATTTGATGGATTTATAAGTATCCCTTTGGGACAAACAAAGGGAATTATGTGATCCATGCTGCAGTATTTGTGTTGGTTTTCACAAATTTGGAATCTGGTCTCGCCTTTCCTCTCCCAGGCCACACACAGGGGCAAAAACTGACTCCAAGAGGAAGGCACATCCAGTGCCACTTCCACAGCCACTGCTGCCATATTCCCTGAGAAACCAAGAGCCAGGCCCTTTTCCATTTTCCCCACAGGGATATTGATGATTTTGATGCACAAAAGGAAGAAGAAAATATTTAAGCGAGAGGAGAATACGCACAAAGCTCTTAATTCACATAACCCAAGATATCCTGTGTGCCAGGACCAGGTACTGATGCAGGAGGATGCTCAGTTATCCTCAGGAACAAATCTGGGCAGATCCCTCAATATTCCTCCACCCTTTGCAAAGTGAAAAATTCCCGGGGTATAAATTTGCAGTTTGGTTCTCAGTGAGCTCCTAATTAAGGCAAGCAGCCAAATTAAGCCAGTTGAAGCTGCATGGTCGGGGTATGTTGCAGAGCTCCCTCCAAGTCCAGGCTCACCACAGAGTCATGGAATATCCATGAGCTGGAAGGGACCCACAAGGATCGTGGAGTTCAGCTCCTGGCCCTGCACAGGACAATCCCAAAAATCCCCCCATGCCTGCAAAAGCAGCTCTTGGCAATGTGTGTGAGGCTGGCTTTTGGAACAAGCACCTTTGCACTCCTGATCTGCCTCAGATGTGCAGCCACATGAGTTTTTAGCACATCCTTTGGTTAAACCTGAGCAAAATTTAGCACTCTGGGATATCATGTGGAGCTGTCCATTTGTCTCTAAACCACGTAAATGGTGCTTTGTCCAGGACTGTAAAAGTGTCATTTGAAATTCCTCCTCTGGAAGATGCTGTGGGGGTTATTGCACTGGATTTTGAAGGCTGAAAAAGGGGTGTCAGTGTGAGTGTGTGAAAGGGGTGGAGGAACCCGACCCAGTCCTCCCTCAAGGTCCTTGCTTGACCTTCACTTATGGCAGAGTTCCTCTCCTGAACACTGGAGATGAAACATGGCTGTGTCACCAGGTGTGGTGAGAATGAATTCATTAGTACTGGCAGGATGTTCCAGTGCCAGATTAAATTCATAATTAGTGATAACTGAAGTATTTCATAGTATAGAGAGTAATAACTAGAGTGTCACTCAGGATGAACTTCTCTTGCTGGCTCAACCATAAACGCCGGATTATTGGTCAAACTTTTTTTTTCCCCAACCCATAACGTCCTTATCCACGTTTTTCTAAGATCTCCAACTGCATTTCTCAAAACCATTTTGCCATTTCCATTCCAGAGTGATTTTTCCTTCCGGATTTTGAGTAAGGCCCAGGTTTGATGAAACGGTCATGTTTGAAGTAAAAAATATGTAAACTTCCAGGGCTTGGTGCCACAAAAAAACCCCATATCCATGGGATTTTTTTCCCAGAAATATTTTTTCCACAAAATAAAGGCCCACTTGGGCTTTAAAATTAGCTTGTCTGCTTGAGAAACACCTTGGACTTCTATTTACTTTAATAAATGGACTTGGATTTGTGATCTTAGCACACGCAGAAAATCTGGAGTGTCAAAAGTCCTGTGTTTCATCGATAATAATTCATACATCAGCCACTGGGAAGCTTTTTTGAATGGCAAGGGCAGGGTAAAATACAGCCAGTGGTGTTTATATTAGTTCTTTTTTTATCTAGTAGGCTTTCTATAATAAGTCCTGTAACAATTAATCCGAGCACAGAGGCTGAAACTCTCTACAGTGCAGGAGGATAGCATGAAAATAAAATATTTTATTAAAAACGCTCCTTAAAAGGTTTAAAAGTCCTTAGTTATATGAAAGGAATTGACCTTCTTGCTTTTGTAGTGTTCCTTCAGAAAAGAACTGCAGTGAGTTAAGGGGAATTGAGCAATTATATTGTTGTACTATTATATTATAATTTGCATTTTTTGATAATGCCTATGTCAAAAAATGTTGGAAAGTTGCATTTCAATAAAATATTTAAATTGCTGACATAGCCTGTGACTGTCTGTGTTACATGAAGACATATTGCAGCTTATTCCAAATTTCCCATCAGATATCAAAAACGTGGATTTATGGACTCTATAGAGTAAATCACAGCAAATGTCCTAATTATGAAGTTATAGGAAACTACTCCCAGCTCCATGCAGAGATAGGAAATATGGAGCAGTGGCCCAAAATCGGACAGTCAGTCCAAAAGCAAAGTATGATACAAGAAAAATATGCCAGGGCTGAAAACTCCTGCAAGAACCAAAAAGGGGCTGAAGCTGCCACTTTCCTCCATTTCACCAGAGATAAGAGCATGAACTGATAAACTGAAAATAACCACAGAATCACTGAGGTTCGAAAAGACCCCCAAGATCATCGAGTCCAACCTGTGACTGTCACCACACTGTCACCCATCCCAGAGCACTGAGTGCCACATCCAGTTTTTCCTTGGACACCTGCAGGGATGGGGACTCCACCAGCTCCCTGGGCAGCCCCTTCCAGTGCTTAACAACTCTTTCCATGAAGAAATTCCTCCTGATGTCCAATCTGAACCTTTCCAACTCCACCCTCCTGCACGCACACCCTCCCACACACACCAGCTCCATCACTGCTTCATCATCCTCCTCCTCCTCTTCCCCCCAGCCACAGGCAGGGCTGAAGAAGCAGTTTCAGCCCTTTGCCTTCTCCCAGAATATTGCCTTTGCATGAGCCATGGGTCCCAGAGAACTGGAGCAGAAAGATGAGGCAGAGCTTTGGCCCTGGACCCCCCCCCTCAAATGAACAATTGCAGCCAGCCCCCCCTTACCCATCCTTGGCACAGCGAGCTGCAAATCAGCCATCACCATGTTTAATCTATTATCTTATCTGCACCTCATCCTGATGGCCCTGGGTTTGCACACGGAAAGAGAAGAACCTCAGGGTTTGCAGGCTCTTCCCCAGATCTCATCTGTGCGCATCCATACACCCAGAGCACTCCCTAGGCAGACACCACCAAGCAGGAATAGGCTTCAGATGGCCAAACCAAGGGACCTCAGAAGGATTTTGCTCTCACTAATGGGGTTGTCAGCACCTCCTGAACTCAGACCTCTCTCACCATGTCCATCAAGTTACCACATCATCACTGGTCCGCCTGAACAAGACACTGAGAGATGGACAGTGAGCGCAGGAAAATGCATGGGCAGGGTTGTGTTACCTACAGGCTCCTGCGTTTCACCCGTGGGTGCAAAAAGCTGTAACAGAGGCATCACCTTGCACCAGAAAGGACCTGAAGAAGTGACCATCATAGGCTGGAGCAGCTCAGACAGTGAATGTGCCTTTGTTGCCTAAATACAGGTGTGCAGTGTCACCTGAGATGTCTCTGCGTGTCCCTGCTGGCCTCCAGCTGCCGAGTTGGGGGGGCACAGATCTCCTGCAAGTCCTCTGGGGTGGGTGTCTCAGGGACTTGAGGGCATCTTGGATGCTCCTGGCAACCTCGTGCGGGCAACTGATCTGAGCCCTGTGCCACAGCATTGTGTGGGGACAGGACACGGCTGAGAAATGGCCAGAATTCCACCCAGAAGGCATTTCTTTTCCCACGGAACCTCCCACCAAAGGACCTCGTCTCAGTGTTTATCAGCGAGTGCACAGGAAAGGAGGGAATTTTTTCCTTCTCAACAACCTGTTGATATCAGATTTACCCACACCACCAGCAGGAAAACAAACGCAGAGGGCAGACACACTTCCACAGAAAATCCCGCTGCATCTGGTTCGCACTCCCGCTTTTTAGACACAGGCATAAACCCGCGTGTTACTAATGTCCCCTTTGCAGGGACAGCCTTTAGAAAAACGAGGTGACAGCCCCTAGCACGGCTGTCTCCAGACAGGAATCCGAAAGCCCCGGAAATTCCTCTCCTCCCGTCAAAAATCCCCTTGCAATCAGCCTTCCGAGGAGGCGCGGGAGCTGCGGGAAGAGCAGTGCTCCGGCGAGCGATGGGGACCGGGAGGAGGTGGGCACAGCCCCGTCCCGGGGGACTCGCATCCTCCCGTACCATTAAGCCTGCGGGCAGAGCAGCCGGGGCTCCGGGAGCAGGCAGGGGAGGGAGATGAAAGGCTCCTGCAAGAAATCAGGTGCAGAGGGTGGGCAGATGCTGCTAAAGAGCAAAGAGACCCGGCCAGGCTCATTTGTCTGGAAGGGAACCAGCAGGAACTTTCTTTTTATCTCCGATGGCGGATGTCGGGGTAGTTCCTAAAGGCCAGCCTGGCCCCCACTGCTCTGCCTCTCCCTGCGTGTACAGGCGAGGAAATTGCGTCGATATGTTTTTCACAGGTAGAAAATCCCCCACCGGGACGGTCACAGACCCGTTAACTCCTTTCCACCTGTGGGACCGGGTCGGGCCCTGCCTCTCCCGGCAGAACCCCGGCTGGTGGTGCTTGGGCTGTTTGTCCAGCATCCGGCGGGGCACGGCCAGGTGTTCCTGGGACAAACCACGGCCCCGCCCAGCCAGCCCTGCCCGCCCGCACCGGCCGCTGCCCGGCTCTGCCAAGGATTAGCCATGCTCCACCTGGTCTGCCTGGGATTTCGTGGGGCATCCCCTTGCCAGGCGGGGTGAGGGGGCACAGCCCCGTCTGTCTGTCTGTCTGTCTGTCTGCCTGGGGATTAGCCTGGACCCACCTGGGCTGCCCCCAGCTCTGCTCACCAGGGTGGCCCCAGCCGGAGCAGCTCTCTTCTGCGTGGGCTGCTGGGCCACAGCTGTCCGTCCTTCTATCTGTCTGTCTGGGAGAGATGGATGGGCACTGCTTTGCCCATCCTACCGTCATGTCTGTCTGTCTGTCTGGGAGGGCAGCCGCACACTGCCATCGCTGTCTGTGGGGTATGCTGGGCACAGCCCTGTCCGTCTGTCTGTCTGTGAGGGTACGCTGGGCACAGCCCTGTCCGTCTGTCTGTCTGTGAAGGGATGCTGAGCACAGCCCTGTCCATCTGTCTGTCTGTGAGGGTACGCTGGACACAGCCCTGTCCGTCTGTCTGTGAGGGCGTGCTGGGCACAGCCCTGTCCGTCTGTCTGTCTGT
>VZRQ01009627.1:441579-494038 GCA_013397975.1 Machaerirhynchus nigripectus
TGCTGGGGCAGAGCAGAGTGAGGTGATGGCAGGTGGGGGGGGTGGGGAGAAGAGGTGGTGAAGAGACAGATAAATATATAAATCCCACACAAACTGTTAAAATCTGCTCTGAGAGTCAATTTTGACTTTCAGGCTCATGAACCATTAATAAAAATCTCCTTATACTCAGATGGCTCTCAAATGCTGTGATAGCGGATTACAAACTCCTAATGGAGATAGTGTATGATCAAATATTCTCTAAGCACCAAGGTCTAACGTCCTGGGGGTGGCCAGGCCACCTGATTATCAGCTTATCAGCAAATACCTCTTAGTGCGGGATGTGCCGAAAAGAAAGTGCCTTCCTCAACGTGTTCCCTTCCCCATTCTTCCTTCAGACAGGTTTGGGAGTGGTGTTCTGTGGTCTGGGGACCATAGGAAGCCCCATGGCAATGATGTCCCCACTCTGTCGTGGGGCTTGTCCCTGGTTTCTGGTTTTTCCTGTGGGAGATGCAAAGTCAGGGGTCCCAGAGGGGTTTCAAGCTCCCGGTGCACAGAGCAAACACCTTTCTTGGTCTCAACACCTGTGACACTCAGCCCTTGCCAGGACCAAACCACTGAATGTGATGGACAATTACCTGGCAATTAAATTTGGAGGGCTGGGGCAGCATCATTACAGGGGGAGAGGAGAGGGGAGGAGAGGGAGAGGGAGAGGAGAGGGACCAGAAACCAGAGCTCCCCACAGAGCCAATTGCTGGGAAAACTGGACTGTAGATCTGCTATTTTCTGTTTTCAAGGAGGGGTTGGTTCTCTTGGTTCTCTCCCTGCCTCTCCTCACAGGCTCAGGGGTAGGGACCCTGGTGTTTATTCCTATGTGGATGCTGGTAATGAGACCTGCAGATGCTCAGAAAATGCATCATCTACCCCAGTTTGGGAGCCCTGTGCCCTGGGAGGGTCTGGGATCAGGCTGGAGAGGGAGGAGAGGACATGAGGGAGCAAGCAGGGCAGCTTATATAAAAAAATAGATTTAAAAAGTCCCCTCTGGACTGTAACCTTCCCAAAAGGGACCGTGTTTCTTGTGTGTCCCTCACCACACCACACCAGTTCACAGCCTGCTGGGGCATGATTTAACTTCCACTTTGCTGAAGTAAAGTCTTCAAGACTTGGAGCATTTTTGGCTTTCCTAGCAGAGGTTGTGAGGTCAGGATGTCAATGCCAAGCAGAAGAACTTCCCTTCGGACCTGCTTGGATTCACTTGTGACTTTTTGGAAAGGCTTGGCGCATGCCTCGAGTTTCCAAGCACCAGCCTTGGGATGCAGGGAAGGTGCCCACGCTGGGCTGCCTTTCTCAACGCTGCCACGCCAGAGTGGAGAGCAAAGCTGGGTCCTCCTGCATCCTCACTCCCTTTGCAAGTGACAAATCACTTTTGCTTTCAGGCAGATTCAAGCAGAGGTGAAGCTGATTTATCTCCCCATGTTGCTGCTAAGAGCAAAGTGTCCCTCAGTCCTTGCGAGTCGGTCCCTCCGTGTCCTCCGGTCCCTCCGTTGGTCCTTCCACAGCTGTGGAAAGGCAAGTAACAAGTGCTGTCTGTCTCACTGATTTTTGGAGACGCCACTGGGGCTCCTCTGTAGGATGTGGGGCCGCAGGTTTTATCCCTTGGGATAATTGGCCTCCTCTCCATTAGGAAAATATGCAGAGCCACCCTGCAGGGAGGCCTGCCTGAGGAGTAACTGCAGCCTGATTCAGCTGAGGGTGTTTGGCCAGGGGCTGAAGAGCTGAAAATGAGGAATGTGGTGAGTTGTGAGGATGTTTGTTGGCTTGTGAGGGTGTTCATTGAGTTGTGAGGGTGTTTTTTGTGTTGTAAGGGTGTTCGTGGGGTTGGGAGGGTGTTCATGGGGTTGTGAGGGTGTTCATGGGGTTGAGGGTGTTTGTTGAGTTGGGAGGGCGTTTGTTGCATTTTGAGGGGGTTTGTGGGGTTGTGAGGGTGTTTGCTGGGTTATGAGGGTGTTTGTGGGGTTGTGAGGGTGTTTGCTGGTTTGTGAGGGTGTTTGTGGGGTTTTGAGGGTGTTTGCTGGACCATGAGGAGGTTCCTTCAGTGTCATGCAGAGGAGAAACGAGCCCTGAGCCCCCCTGACAGCTTTGAGGTTGCAGGATCTGGGGTGATGGAATGCTGAGAGGGGTGGTGGTGTCTGGTGGGAACCCAAACAGCATCAGCCCTGAGTCAGTGGGGGATAAGGGCTGGGGTGTTGTCCCTGAAGCTCTGCAATCCACCCCAAATCGTGTAGGAGAGGAGACCTCTACTGAAATGGTGTTGTCCAGTCTCAGGACCTGGCTTTGGAACTGACAGGAGGGTTAGGAAAAGTTCAGAAAGAGCCAGGAAAGCAACTCCAGGAGGCATGAACCTGCTTGGTGAAGCACTTGGGGCATTCTGTCAATATATGGGTTATCCCAGGGAAGGGTGAGACGGTGTGAGTATGTTTGGTGAGGGCAGGATATTACCTGCAACACAAAACCATGTCCTTACCCATCTGGCAGGAGTGTCCAGGCTGACAAATCAAAATAAGATTAATCCAAACTGGCCATTTGAGGAAAATAAACATTAGAAGCTGAAACAAATTGCCTGAGGACGGGGAAGCTCTGCATTTTTAAGTGTATTGGTCAAACACCAATGTGCCTTCCTAAAAACCATGCAGGAGGTACTTGCCCCTGTCCATAATTACTTAAAATACATTATTTCACACCATTTATGGTAACCACCCATTATTAACCACCCATTATGGTTACTCTGCTGTTTCAGGGCTTTGTGCAGGACTTTTTGGGGGCTGGAGTACTCACCAGGTGGTTCTTGGGGAAATTTGCATCTGGATCATCTCTGGCAATGGAGAAGCAAACGCAGCTGGTGTAAGAGAGGGCTGAGAGCTGGTGTAGGAGAGGGCCAGGGGTCAGGGCACCCGTGGTACAGGTGGCCTGTGCTGCTGGGATCTGTGTCACGGGAGGACCTCCAGGCTCCTGCCTCACCCAGGACGAGCCTTGGTGTCCGACCTCTCCCATCTGTGGTGGAACAAGGGCCCTCTCCCAGTCCCATCACAACACTGGCATCTCTAAGGTAACCCAGCACGGGGAAATACCTTGCAAGAATTTCCCGGAGCAGTGTGGGTCAGCTCTGTGCTGCACCTCTGCTCTTTCTGATTTCCTTTGGCCACTCTCCCTCTCTGTGTCCCTCCTTCCCTCTCTCCCTGTGCCCCCCTGCCAGGGGGACTGAGGACACAGTGCCAACCTCTCCAGGTGTGCAAACTCTCTGCTTCCTTTGGCAAGGTCCTGCCAGGGGCAGCCAAAGCTCCTTCCTGACTCGTGGTCTCCCATACCAACGGCAGAGAGGTGACTGCAAAACAGGTCATGGCAGGGACAGCTGAGGCTCCTTCCCTGCGTTTTGGGGGGTGCCTTCAGCATTTTCCAGGGTGCCAGTTCTTGAATGGATCACCCAGGTCTGCCACAGGACTGTGACACGGAAAGGGATGGTGGTGGATTGACTGAAAATGAGCAGCAGGGTGCTGGGACTATTTGGAATTTGTTGGGAACGACTGTGCAGATGCAGAGGCCGCCCTGTGGCATCACACTGGTCCCTATAAATCCGAAACCAGAATCAGAACCTTGCATGCAACCACATTAAAATAGCCCCTATATGTCCAATTTCCCAGGGAAAGTCCCAATCTCTGACATTTCCTTTTTTGTTTTGACAGCATTGCTGGCCAGTGAGGGCCTGTTGGGGCTCCACTCACCGCCTACCATCAGGTCAGGCTGCAGGAGTCAAACCCAGAAACAGCTCTGAGCAGCACCCTGGGATTCCAAGGGACATTCAGGTCCCCCCCTGCCAGGGTTGCTCTGCAGCACCCACTTCTCACACCCCTGTCCTTTGGTCTATACACGATTCCGGAGGGTCCTCGTGGCTCAGGACCTGCCTCCGTGGCTTTTATGCTTCTGTCTGCAGAGCCATAATTGCCTCAACCTTTGCACAGACACTGCAGCAAACAGTTGTTATTACTTGGCCACAGCCTTTAATATTTGCTGCAAAAAGGTGTCTGGTCCTTTGTAAGATTTCTGGGAAGCTGAGATTTCCTGAACCCCGGAGCTGAAGGTGTCCTCGGCCTTGCTGGGAAGGGGGAGAGGGCAGAGGTTGGTGGTCCTGTGCCAGACATAGCCCCTCGAGGGGGCACGGGGCAAATCACAGAATCCTGGAACGGTTTGGGGTGGAAGGGACCGTAAAGATCATCCAGTCCCAGCCCCCCTGCCACGGGCAGGGAACCAGCTGTGTCTGGCACTTGGGCACAGGGGATTCGAGGTGTTGCAAGGCGATGGGCTGAGCTGCATGGGGAGAGGGAGTGTGAGACAGAAATCAGCTGCGTGACTCCCCCCCACTCCCGGCAGTACCGAAGGTCTCCGGAAAACCAGAGAAACCTGGGATGCTCCTGGGCTCATCCGGGGAATCTGTGACTGTCCCCATCAAAATCAACAGCCAGGCTCGTTAATAGGCAGTGATAAGATATTGCACAGAGTCGAATTACTCATGGACACCGGGCGTGATGTGCTCAGTTTTTATTTGCCTTCAGATCATGGAAATCCACAACGGGGTTAATTCTGGATCCAGCCATACCAGCCTGTTCTGGGAGCTTTAAAATTAAAGCAGTCACAAGGCTGCCCTTCGCTTTCCAGTGACTTACGCAAGAAACCAAACACATGAGAACAAAAGGACAAATGGAAAACTGAGGGTTCCGGCTGGAATTCAGACCTTTTTTTTTTTTTTTTTGGTTTGCACCCGGAGCAATGCGACGGAGTCAACTTTCCTGTGTCAGGAGAGAGGGGAGGGAGCGGGGTGTCCTGATTAGATCTAATTTCCTACCTGTTTACTGTAGGCATTTGCATAATGATCACCCTGCGAAGAGTGGTTAGCATATGCTAACACCGATTCTTGCACCCATTAAAACACAAACCCCAGGCAGGCTGCTGCTGTTTACAGCACATCTCTTCCTCCTGATTGCATCCCAGGGGATGTGGCCAGAGGTGCCCCCACTACCTGAGGTGGCTGGAAGCCTCTCCCAGATTGTCGTCAGGTCAGGATGCGGCGAGATAAACACAAACTGGTTTATTTTCACCCATAAAGAAAAATCAGAGGGCTGAAAAAGACAGCTAAAGGTCTTTCAGGAGTTGAGTTTGATGATCCTTGTGGGTCCCTCCCAGCTTAGGATATTCTGTGATCCATTTTCCATGTTACCTCCTTGTTCAGTGCTGGAAGAAAGTGATTTCCCCAGGGCCCCTTATTTCCAGCCCAAGCACTACCTTGGCAAGAGCAGCTGATAGATTTTGACTCAAGGACAGAGGTTCAGTTATTTGAAGCCAGCAGGACACATCTTTCACCAGAACTTTCACCAAAACAAATCCTCATGCAGAGTGTGATGATTTACATGACCTGGCGGGATGTTGAGCTTATTTGTAAACCATTTGCTTTCAGTGAGGACAGGCACAAGTGTGCCATTGTTTTGGAAGAGTTTCTTGTCAGCTGAGCGACAAAAAAAAAAGCAAAACAAAAAAGATAAAGGAGAGGGATGCAAGGCAGACAGGACTGTGCCATTGCCAAAGGGTGGCAGAGGATTGCAAGCTTTGAGGAGCCAAGCAGGGAGGTGTCAGCAAACAAACTCAAGCTGGTTCACCTTTCAGAGGAGCTGTTCATTGCTTTGCTTTGACGAAGAGGGTGCTGACGTCCTTCCCCACCTCCGCCCCCTTTTCAGTGTCTCCCAGATGTGTTTTCACAGGTTGGCAGCCGCCTGCAGCAGCCACACAGGCTCCTCATGCTACAGAGCTGTGTCTCCTGCACATGCACATCTCTTTAATGGAAGCGTTTTAGCAGCCTGAGTGACTGACAGAATAGAGACCAAATGTATGTGTAGCTGGGCCAGCAGATCTCTGAGGGAACAGGAATATCCAGGGAAGAGGCAATCCCCTCTCTCCTGGGACGGAGCAGCCCACCACATTGCAGTGGCTCCCTGCTCTGGGCAGATTTGTTCTTGACAAATTCGCATTGGCTGCTCCTTGTCAGGCAATATTCTGCATAAACTGGATGGTCATAGCATGAAAAAGTTAAAACAATTCAAGTTTGGAGGGATCTTTGTGGGTCTCCGGTCCTAGATCCTGCTCAAAGCAGAGCAAACTTCAAAGTTAAATCACGTTGCGTTGGTCAGATTTTGAGTATCTCCAAGGATGGAGATTCCTCTCAGGTTCTCTGCTCCCTGTCTGGGAACCAAACTGCTCACACAGGGGAGAGTTTTTACCTGCCTGGTGTCCGTGATGGAGAGGGAGCCTGAGGGATCGCTGTCCCCTCCTGCTCAAACTCACAACTCCAGCTGAGTGAGGGATCATTTCCCTCAGCACCCTCAAGCACTGCTTTCTCCAGCTTTGTGCCAAACACAGAAATACTCCTTAGAAACAGAGAATCCTAGAGTGGATTGTTGGAAGGGGCCCTAAAGATCCCAGAAATGTGGATTCCCCAGCGCTGATCCCTGGCTGGATACAGGAGTTAAGCGTTTATGACAGAGCCAGATGTGTGCAGAGGTAGGACCGGGTGGCCTTTGCTCTGTTCTGGTTTGTGAAGCCCCTTTGAGCAATCCCACAGTGTGTCCCCTAGCAGGGACATCCACCTCCAGCCAGCTGCTTTGGCAGCTGCTGCCAGGCTTTGTCCTCTTGGACCCACCTCTCTTCCACACCAAACTTCCTAATGATCCTTCATGGTGTCTGGAAGTTCTCTGGGACATCTGCAAGGGTGTTCCAGAGATTCCCATCGCACTGCACTGGCCTGGGACAGCAGAGATGATCTTGGAGTGTTATGTCTTGGAGTGGCATCATCTTCTCTGTGTCCTCACTCACATTTCCCAGTAGCGGTGGCATTGAGGTGTTAAGTGACGCTGGGGGAGAATTTTTGCTTCCTGCTCTCTGTGTCATACACAGGCCCCTGCTGCTGCCCTTCCCAGCTGGAAGCACTGCTGTGGGATTGCTTCTGCCACTCCACACCCTGTCCCAGCCCCGGGCCAGCCCTCACAAGTGAGCCTGTCCCTGTGGGGTCTGCAAGGCGGAGTTCCCACCTCCGTAATGCAAACAGCTCGTGCCTCCCCTCCTCTCGATTTTGTGTAACAAACAGTATCTCGTTCTGCTGGGGGTCCCACAGCTCCTCAAATACCTTTATCAGCTGCTCCAGGATCCCTGGCAGGATTCCTGGAGATGCTGTTTAGCTCGCACCTCTTCCCTTTTCCCCATGAGCCTGTTAAGGTTTCAGTTTTCTCATATACATCCCCGTGGTCAGCTGCCTATGCAGATGTTCCCATGCTTGTAGGAGGCTGTTTGTCCACAAATCCAGCATTTCCAGTTTGCTTTCTTCTCTAGTTGCTGGATGTTTCCCTGTCATTTTCATAGAATCATGGAATCACAATGTGGTTTAGGTTGGAAGGGACATTAAAGACCATTTTTAAGGTTCCAACCCCTGCCATGGCAGGGACACCTTCCACTATCCCAGGGTGCTCCAAACGCCATCCAGCCTGGCCTTGGACACTTCCAGGGATGGGGCAGCCACAGCTTCTCTGGGCAACCTGTGCCAGGGCCCTGCCACCCTCACAGCCAAGAATTCCTTCCCAGTATCCCATCTAACCCTGCCCTCTGGCAGTGGGAAGCCATTCCCCCTTGTCCTGTCCCTCCAGGCCTTTGTCCCAAGTCCCTCTCCAGCTCTCCTGGAGCCCCTTTAGGTCCTGGAAGGGGCTCCAAGATCTCCCTGGATCCTTCTCTTCTCCAGGTTGAACACTCACAGCTCTCCCAGCCTGGCTCCAGAGCAGAGGGGCTCCAGCCCACCCAGCCTCTCCATGGCCACCTCTGGATTCCCTCCAGCATCTCCAAATCCTTCTCATGCTGGGGTCCCCAGAGCTGGATGCAGAAGTGACAGGACAGCTCTGTGCTCCTGGCAGAGATGGACATCTCAGCGTTCCTGATTTACCAACAAGGCCTGGAGACACTGCAGGTAGGATTGGGTCCCTGTGGGCTCTGTTTGGGATCAGCCAGGTATCTCAGGCACATCTCAAGTCTCCAAAGGAGAGCTACTGCTGATACCTCAAAACTCTGCATTTTCCCTGGCAGTCAGACCTGGTGGTTCAAATCCTACATCTGCAAAAAAGGAGCAGCCCTTGGAAGCTGCTGTTTTCTGCCATCACTCCACAGCTGCAGGGACTGGTGCAAGAGCCCAGCCCTCATGCTGGAACCGCACGTTGTGTTCTCATTATGCAACCGCTGTATTTTAATAGAAACCTCTTTTTTAGGCAGTCTCAGAAACAGTCAGATTTTTTTTTCCTCCTCCTGTCAAATGACCAATTTAATAATTCACTCGTTGTGCTGGGATTAGGCACTTTGGGCCACACTCTGGATTTCTTATCTTTAATGTAGTTCTTGACGACAACTTCTGCACTTAATCCCCTGACAAAACTCCCTTTGATTCCCGCGACAGTCGCTCACAGAGATCAAACGCGGAACTCTGCTCTGTCAGGTAGAGCCGGGCGAATATTTTGTGACAAATAATTTACCCACAGACTTTCTCCTCATTTTCCCTGCACAAATTGTCCATTCGGCTGAGGCTCGGGGCTGCTGATGGATTTGTTTCTGGCTGCACAAGCCCGAGTTCAATGAGTTGCTCATGAGAAAGAGCCTGAGAACGTTCAAAAAGCTTCGGCGTTCGTGGGCTTTGACCTCGCTCAGGATCAGCTTTGGGCTGAGCCCACCTCACCCCACAAGCGACATCAGCACTCGTGAGTCATCCCCTCGTGTTTCTGTTCCAGGCTGGAAGAGCAGTGGCTCTCTGAGCCCGGACTTGCAGTGCAAATAATCTCTCACATCACCTTAAAATTTCCTGTGTCGTGGGTGTGCTGTAATGTATGCGCCTGATAGGGGTTTTATCACTTTCCCTTCCAAGAATAGTCTCCAAAACCCAAGCAGAGGCGAGACAGGGATGTGCAGAGATAAAGGGACCTGGTTTCCATGTGGGATCGTGTCTGGCAGGGATAAGGGGCACTCATTGCCCAGGACTGTCTGCGCCCCACATTGCGTGACCAGAGACTGAACACACACTCCCCATTTTTACCCTTGCATTGCTGTGGCACCCATGCCAGTTTAACCATTTAACTGAGCATTAATAGCATCTCTGTGTGTGTTATAATAGTGTAATCTGGATGCTTAAGGTAGAGAAAAAATTAGGACTTACTATTAATTAGGAATTAGTGCTGATGTGGACTGATTTGAGCAATATTATGACTGTAATTTCACAGGCAGGAAAGCTTTATCTTGCAATTTAGCTCTTTTTCTTCAGTTTTAAAAATAAATTAAATGCCCAGAAGTCTCAAAATGTACCAAGGTGGGAACTTAAAGGTCTCCATTTATTTTCCAAACAGCCCTGGTAACGCCTGCAGGGAGCAGAGAGCAGTGCTGTCTTACCAGGGCCCACAGAGACGCTTCATTAACCCAATTAAGCAGGTGGATGGAGAGGGTCTCTCTGATAATTTACACCTTACTAATGAAGTGTGTGACTCTTAATCTCCTCCAAACAAGATACACTCATGAAACACTGGTGCAAGGAAAGGGGAAATTAATTAGGTGAAAAAACTATGAGATTATAGCAGAGGGATTCCAACGAGGCAACTGTAACATGGCTGGTGATTCATTTGTGCCTGTCTTAAATTAATGTCTGAGCTGTCAAGTAAATAAGACCCAGCATTATTTTGGCCTAAAAGACATTCTCACCAGGCCTACCACGAGGCACCTTATTTTACTGCATGACACACCATTTTCCATGCCCCAGCTGCCTGGATGACCCTGAGGTGAAACAATCCCACTCCGAGCAGAGTTTGGCCTTTCCCTAAGATGTCTGGTGGAGGGTTAGAAGGAGCTACTTATTTTATGCAACCATTTTCGATGCAGTGACAGTTTTGTGTCACAGAAATATCTGCCTGGCTGCCAAGCCCACATCAGGGTCAGGGAGCTGTGGCTGCCCCACCCCTGGCAGTGTCCAAGGCCAGGTTGGATGGGGCTTGGAGCAACCTGGTCTTTAAGGTCTCCTTCAGCCCAGACCACTTCTGTGATTCTGTGAAATCATGGTCAGCAGATACCTTCAACAGCCTGAGAGCTGGATGCCCAAAACAACGTGACTTCTCCTGGCCTCCAGCGGCACTGGAAGATCCTTACATGATTCCTTGTCCTGCTTAGGGGCTGGTGAGTGATCTCCCTAAAACTGGGGGTGAGCCTGACTCAGAAGATTGTCCATTTTGTACCCTTAAGAAGACACTGCTCATCTCGTGGTCGTGTACGACCCCTCTGCCTCCAGGGAGTGGGGCCTTTGGAACGTACAGAGTGAGAATGCCACCAAAATGTGTTTCATTCCTTAAATTGAACTGCTGGCCGCTGAAAGATTCCCAGAGTAGCAGATCTGAGCAGATTTAGCACTGGAAATTGTATTCTGTCCTAAAAGGAACTTGATGAATCCAAGGATTTCAAAGCTTTTGGCAAACACAAATTAAATCAGCAATTAATTAAGCACTCCTCGTAAAATATGATCACTCAGTAATGCCAACTGCGGACACACACACACTGTGAGCCCAGCTCCCCAAAATTATGAGATTGGCTTAAAAAATCACGAGATTAAAACCCCAAATTGTTGCATTTTCTTTATCCACCATCTGGCTTCTCAGCCTCTAGGGTAAACATGCCTCATGTTTTCAACTGCAAGGGTGAGCCACTTACTTAAAACCATGAAAACTGAGATCCTGGTGCTTCATAGCGACTCCAACAGCTCAGGCTTTCGGAAAAATATTAAAAATCCTAAGACTGATTATAAAATCAGAAGAATTTGCAATACTGATGACTTGTAACTGAAATGTATTTGGCTCAGCACCTATTTTCAAATGCAGGAATCCAGTGCAAGAGCTGCTGGAGAAGGAATAACAAAGGCTCTCCTTCCCGATCAAAACTGCGGGAGAATTTAGGTGGATGAGATACAATGACAGAGGCAGGATGTCGTGCAGTCCTTGCTGGAATTTAGCCAAGGCATGGCAGATAAACACATCAGTTCTCCTGAAAACTCTTCTGGGATTGTTAATTATTACACATAATTGTTCCTGTCTCTCTGGGAGGTGGTTGCAGGCAATGCCACGGCACCAGGCACTGGCTGCGGGTGACAGCTTCATATCGAGCCACAGATGCCAATGCCACCCCCAGAAACCCCACTCCCCCAGTTCCACAGCCCTGACAGGCAGTTTGTGTCAGGAAAATCCTGTCTCAGGCTGATCCGACTTAGCTTGTGAGACAGGGCCATTTTGGTGGCAGGGCTGGCAGCCACCGCATTACTGTCTGGGGAAGAATTTACGCTGCAGTGGGAATGGCAAATTATCTGGACGGAAAAGTAGCTGCAGCAGGGCCATGGCTGGCCAGAACCAGGAAAACAGATTTCAAACTAATGTAAACAGCTTGGGTTTATCACCGGGTTTGCAGGTTCAAAAATAAATATCATCGTTTTCGTGGTCCGAAAGTTGGTTATTTTCTACTGACACTTCGAAAATGTAGTTTTCCAGTGACCTTGAAAACCACTTTAAATGTATTTTGCAGTAATTTAAAAACCTGAGGTTAATAAAAGAGATTCAGAGAAAGAAAGGATGTCTCAGTTCTTTAAGCAGGCCTATTTGTCAAGGAAGGGAAGACGAACATGCAGCCACCTGAGCACCCAAGCACATGTACTTTAGAGAAAACCACTTCTAATGTCTCCGCCACAGCAGGATCCTCCGGGCATCAAGAAGCTGTTTTCTCCAAGGAGGAACATTATAGCAGTGCTTAGGATGGGCTCTGATCTTGGCACCTAAACCTATTTAAAGTGACATTAAGGGTTTTGTGCTGCTATGAAATTACCTTGGGCCAGGGAGAGCCCTCGCTGGCTGCGCGCTCCACGCTCCGCTGTGGGAATCGAGGCACAAACAGGTTGAGCTGCAAATTCATGCAGTGAGCACCAGCCAGGGCTATTTGAGCGAAAAAGATACAGCCTCTGACTCAGAAGCTCAGTGCTGCAAGGAGTGGAGGTGATAAGGGGGAGGGCTGACCTCATTTTTATGGTTTTTCTCTAAGCACCTCTACTGGATGGACCTTCAGGCCAAGGCGTGCACGGTCACTTGTGTTCTTCTGCCCCTGAGGATTCCACCCCAGCCCCAGCCCAGAGAACCAGCACCAGGAGGAGCTCCCAAACACGCAGAGCTGTGGGCAGGAGAAGCAGTGCAGGTGCAGAAGACACTGGTTGACATGTGAGCCAGAGATCTCAGGGTGCTTCGCTCCACTTGGGCTCATCTCCCTGCTTTCCAAGGGGTGTTTTGCACGTTGGATAAAGCATCTCCAAGGGCCATGCTAAATGGGTGTCTGTAGCTGAGTAATTAGTGTCAGCACCCATAAATGGTGTGTTTCTCACTTTGGTAGCACCCATGCCCTCGCGATAGAACCAAGCACCTCATCAGGTTGCTTTCTTTCTCCAAAAGATGCACCAGCAGGTCATGTATAGGTTAAATATGGCAGCTCTCAGGAGCTGTTTTATCCTGTGTGCAAACCTGGTTATAAAGCTTATCAAGAAGAGAGGCTTGGTATCACAGTCTAGTACTCATAATTAATCCTGGAGACAGCACGGATTTAGATTCATTGGGGCTGACTTCAAATTAAAAAGTCACTATTAGCATGTGAAACAGACACCATATGTTATGTATTAACACTGCAGAGGTTACAGAATGCTGTGTATTTTTTGTTTCAAGTGAGATAGGTATAGATATGTCTTTTTCAATGTTTTCTCTTACGTAAAGTAGTCTCCATCATGGGTGGTGGAAGATGTCTTTACAGAGATTGCTGTGCCAGGGAACTATCTGTATGCAGACACCCATATAGATGGGGTCCTTGTTTACAGAGCCATTTGGATTTGTACTTATAAAATTACACCGGGTTTAGGTGTATTTTATGTGATATTATTACAGTAAAATACAATACTGATCGGTACGCACACCAATCAAACAGAAAAGGCATGCACACATCAAAATGTGTGATATATTTACACATACAAATAACTCAAAATATAGAGGGAAATTCTGTCCAAGGATACATTTGGCAGCATCCTGTAAAACCTCATTGTACGGGGAGTTAATACAATGTTCTCAGTGTCTCCAGTCATCTGAAATTTCAGTTTAAAGTTTTTGCACAATCACAGCCAACATAAAATGCAGCAGGAAATCGCCATTAGTCAAATGTGGTCGTCTAATCCCACTGCAAAATGGAGCTTTTTCATTTTTATCCCGCCACGGGTTAGTTTGTGATTTCATATGTCAGATACATCAATTCTGCCAAGGAGAGGAGATGGGGAAGAACAAATTAAAAATATAGCCTCCTTTGCTTCGGGGGAAGTAGGGAGAGCAGGTCTTTGTAGGGAACAGTAATAATGATCTCATTTGAGAGACTTTCTGGGTTTGATTCTTTGCTGCCCTTCCTCATAGTTAATTACACCCTGGCAAATTGAGGGCCCAAGCAGCAAATCCAGATGAACTTGTATTCCCTGTTTCCTGCAGGAATTGCACAGGGAGAGTGCACGTAGGGACCACGTCCTTGGACATGCCCATGCCAGGGATGAGAGCCCTGGCTGGTCACTGATGGGAAAACCTGCATTTTTATCTCTCCCTCTTTCTTTCCCTCATCTCATTTTGCTCCTCACTCTCTCCCACTTTCTAATTCTCTCCCTTCATTCGTGCAACCACTGGGATAAATACAGCAACAGCCCCTCTCTTCCCAGAGCCTCGTGCTTGGGAGGATATTTGTGTGTGCCACACTCTGCTTGACGATTTGTCTTAAGATAATTATTTCTAATGGCTGTTGTTGTTTTTCCTGCAGAAACTGTAATGTAGCCCCTTTTGTATCATTGGCTGGAGCCTGTTGTTTCTGTAAGGAAAAACAATAGGCCCTCAGATTAGGACTGCATATTATGGCTCTACTAGCACAGCAGGCTTTTGGTATTGGTACCAATCCTATCAATTCCTGGCATCCTTCCCCCTTTACTCCTGGTAATTAATCTTTTCATGAATGCTGTCACATTTAGAGCCATTTCATTAAGTTTCTGGTTCCTACATTTTTATGTAAGTCCCCTCATCCCTCATCTGCTCCATCAGCTGGAGAGAGGCAGTGCCGGGTGGTAGGGTGGCTCATCCCTCTTCCCTCCGCATGGAACAGGCAGTCCCATCAATGAAGTCACACGCCGGTGACAGACAGGCAGACTCATGCTTCAGACAGCCTGAAAGGGGCAAAATTGAGCCATCAAAAATTAGGAAAAGCCCCTAAGAATGAAGCCCGTGGAATGTGATGCCCGTTTCCCGGACGTACGTGCGTAGCAAGGGCCAGATAGGGCAAGACTTGCACTCCTTGTGCAAATAAAAACATTTTTCAGGTGAAACACTGCAGATTTCGCAAAGCAGGGACAGGATTTTGGGGCAATCACTTCCTGCTGCCATGCACCGAGGCTCTTCCTTCCTCCTCCTCAATAAATATCTCCCACGAAATGCACCGGCTTCGAACCATTTCTATAAAGCAGGAGGTTTTCTGCATAAGGGAAGGAAAAAAAGAGGTTTAAAGCCCTTTTTGCTGCCGTCCCTGCAGACTGTCATTCCTGGCTGTGGAAGGGAGGTGGGTCGGGTGGTCACAGACAGCCTGTGGCTGCAGTGCACATCTTCTTAGGGCACGGCAGCGGGGTGAGAGACAAAAGCTTGTATTCCCAGCCCTGCCTCAAGTGACCTTGTGCAACCTCTTAATTACTGCAATTACTTGCCTCCTGAGATGACATTATTAGGCCGTGCTCAGTAATAAGGGCTGTGAAGTTCACAGAATTATTCGTGCCGGTTGGTGGAAGAGCAAGGAGTAAAACACCCAGATACCTTGTGGCTCCCAAACCAACCCAGGGTCAAAAGTGGTTGGCCCCTGGCTCTTCTCTGAAATTCGGAGTTGGTGGTGTCCACCAGTTTTAGGTTTGAAGCTGGGATTTTTGCAGTGTGGCATCTGCACTGAGGGTGACCAAAGGGCAGTGCTGCGATGTGGCTGCACCTAAACCTGTTTTACCAGGGACAGCAAACAGCAACTGTCCCCCTCCAGTGCTGCCCATCTGCCAAATTCCGTGTTTCTCCCCCAGATCAAACTCCTAAATGGCAAAATACCAATTACAAAATATGAAAGGGTTAAACCCAAACGCTGCTGAAGCCAATTTTTAGCATTAGCAACACTAATTCAAAACTCCAAAAGGCTGGGACATTTTGCTATCCTTGGGGGGGGGGGAGAAATAAACACATCTAAAAACCCTAAAACAAACAACTAAAAGCAGACAGAACTGCAGAATTCACCCTAAGGCAGGGAATAAACATCGAGGATCTCAAGTGAAGTGTTTAGTTATTGAGAAGCAACAGCAGCTGAAAACAGGAGACTAAATGGAAAATAAATTAAACAGCCTTAAGTGTAACCACTGGTACCTCCCATGACAGCTGTAGCTGCATTTGCTTTTGGCTGAGGCTGCTGGGATGGAGCAGCAGCCCTCCCACCTTGATGCTTGTTTGCACCAGGTGTGACAACGTGGCTGTCACCGAACACCTGCTGCTGCCGCTGGGGTCAGTTTTGACCCGGAGGCCCCGTGTTCGGCTGGAATGAGCCACGAGGATGCCAACCCTCCTCAGTACCAGCTGCAACCCAAGCCCTGATTCCTCACTTCCAGGCTGCTCCCACGCCAGGGGACACAGGGAACCCCCAAGGACAGATTCCCTGCTCAGGTTTCCCTGCCCATCACCAAATTAGCGACCGGTGCTGAACGGCCTGTTCAGGGAAAGGGCGGAGGGCAGGGACTGGTCCAAAGGGCTGCGTGGAGGAGATTGGGCAGGAATGCCAGTCTGCCCTCTGCAGCCAGCTTGGATACGGAGGGGCCATGGAGAAACTCATCTCCGCGATTTTTGGGTGGAAGGAAGGAGGTGCCATGGCAAGCCAGGCAAACGGGAGGGGGAGAGCACCAGACACTCGCTGGGGGCTGCAGGGAGTGAGTTCCAGTACCTTTTATCCCTTGTGAATAATTCAGCTGCTCTCTCCGTGCATCTTCTCCACTGGAGTCAGAGGGAGCAGCCCTGCCCTCCCTCCAACATCCGCCCAGCAATTGCATTACGCTACATCCTCGGGGTTTTTTTCTGTTTGGGCTTTTTTTTTTTTTTCCCTTGTTTTTTTTTCTTGTCCACTGACACCTTTGTAATAGAAGAGGTAAAATATTTTTCATTATCCTCTCCCCAGAATGTGGGAATCTTCAAAGAGGAGGTAGGAGGGAGGTTGGCTCCTCCAGCCTCATTTCCCTACCGCTGCCATTCCTTGGCTGTTCATCACAAAATGAGCCCACACGCCCATTGCATCGTGGCACCGAGCCCGTAGTATGTTTTGCCTTCTCTTTTTTTTTTTTTTTCTCTCCCCCTAAAATTATTTCACGTTGCAAACCTGGCCATTATTTCATGCTGCTTAAACTGTATTTGTAGTCTTTGATCATACATAAGTAGACTGAAGTAAACTGCTGATAGTGAAGATATTGTTCGCTGTGTTTCTCCTCTCGCTTTGCTCATTTCGTTATGCCCATAAGCTCGCACAGAATGTTCATTGTGGTGGTGCACCTTTGTTATTAATTCTTGTGGTGCCCCAGATATTTTTACGAAACCTGGTTCATTCACAGATGGAATGATTAGGGAGTCCACGCCAGTGTGCATGGGTGCATTTCACACACAACACAATTATTTGCGCCCCAAACACATATTTATCCCTATAAACAGAGGGACCAAACCATCCTGTCCTATTTCTGTTCTGGAAACATTTTAAAATCCAGCTGCCAGGGATCACTCTCAAACTAAAATCTTGTTGACTTATGGACATATATTGCTGCCTTGAGACCTGGTACAACAGCACAGAGACACAACGCCAGCCAGAAATATCCCACCCAGGATTTCAAGGCAGGTACAACAGCCTGGGACATCCCACTTGACACCTTATCCTTGGAACCATGATTCACAAGGAGTCAGAGGAGTTAAATGGATAACTGCACCACGCAGCAAGGAGGTGGGAACTGACTCGTGGTGTTGAACCCCGGCCTGGCTCTCGCTTCCTTCATTTTTAAGCCGCGTGGATGAGGACATGGCCATGCTGGAGGGTCAGGCTTCTTTTCAAAGAGGACAGGTACCTAATCCCACTGACTGGCCTCATTTAGTGGGAGACAGATGTCTCGTTCCCAGGTTGCTCTGCAAATCACAGCGAGTCACTCCATCAAGTAATTAAAAAGCTGCCCATGTGCAGGACGTGGATAAGCTTCTCTCCAGCCCTGACTCTGCTCCACGCCCGCGTGTCTGTCGTGTGCGGAGCATAAAGGTGTGATCTGTGTATGATTTATCCGATGTATCTTCAGCCTACTTTGATTTTCCCTCATAATCTATCATTCTAGTTAGTAGAAAAGAGAAAGGTAAAAAAAAAATCTCAGTTTTTTTTCTCCTGAACAACAGCAATCCTGCCCCTCCAGCTCAAGTCCTGTTGTGCAGGGAAGGTGAAATAGGAGGGCAGGCGTGAGGTGTGATGAGAAGAAGCTGCTGAACTACATCCATAGAATCATAGAACCATGGAAGAATCATAGAACCATGGAAGAATCATAGAACCATAGAATATCCTGAGCTAGAAGGGACCCACAAGGACCAACAAATCCAACTCCTGGCCCTGCAGGGGGCAACTCGCGGAGCAGGGCGACCAGAGGAGACCTCAGAGTCATGTCTGAGCAGGGGATGAGGTGGTCCCTTCCAACCTGTGAAGGAAAGATTTGGGATTTGGCACTGGAAACGTTGCCCGGAAAGGTTGTGGCTGTCCCATCCCTGGAAATGTTCAAGGACATGTTGGACAGGGCTTGGAGCACCTGTTCTAGTGGAAGGTGTCCCTGCTCATGGTGAGGGGGTGGGAACAAGGTGGGTTTTGAGGTATCATCCAACTCAAACCATTCTGTGATGATTCTATGATGATGATTTCCCTTCGTGTGCTTCTCAGGTGAGGCAGATGCTCCCAGCAGCTGCTCCTCTGCCACTTGCAGAGGGGTTTTCCATCCTTGATTGGGTTCATTCTAATGTGTGGGGCAACCAGTGCTCTGTGATGGGTTCCAGTAACTCAGCTTGCACCCGGTGATTTGTGGTTTAGAGCCCCAAACTCTTCCTTGGAAGGCATCTTCTCTTTCTAGCCCTGGTAAATACAGTGTCCAATTGCAAAATGCTGATATTGTGCAGCATGGAAAAGGCTTTTTTCCCCCTGAGTTTTATTATATACAATTGATTATACACCATTTTCCTCTCCTTCTGAAACCTGCACAATTGGACTCATGTTGCCAGAAGAACCTGCTGTTACCCAGCCCCAGGGAGAAGAAACAGAGAACAGGAAGAAAGCCATGTTTTAAAGCTCTTAAAAGTTTTAAAAAACCATTTCTCCATAAAACATCTTGCAGCTCTGTGTACCAGGGGCCTTGTGATTTTCACACAGTACTGGGGCCACCACAGCAGTCTGAGCACACTTCTGTGTCAGCGTTCCCAGGCAGCGATGAGCTCACTGCCATCCCTCTCCCAGGCCTGTTTAATTCCACAGCCAGGGTACCAGTGTCTTTTTGCACCTCCCAACCTCCCAAGTCGAGGGCCACAATGTCCCAGAAATAAGTGGGGACCAAATGAAACAGGAGAAGGGAATGGGTTTGCTGAATGCGGGGTTTGACTCCTGATCTGGAGGCTGTGGAAGAACAGAGCCTGGGTAAGAGCAGACACGTGGCAGAAGAGAGAATATCAAGCCACAGACACGGCCCAAGGGTGTCTTTTTGAAGCCTGGGTTGTCCTTCACCAGCAGACTGGTCTGATTGCCCAGTGCCACGTGGAGCTGTTGGTCTCAGACGGACAGGGAGCCGAGCAGCCAAGCAGTGCTGACCACACTGGGATTCACTGGTCCAGCACTGCTGATGTGGATCCATCCTCCAGGGCCTGGGCAGCACAAGCTCTGGGCTCTCTGAACCTCACTCCTCTCGTGATGGACCATGAAGGAGCAGGAACACAGTGGGAGATCTGGCATTAACCTCGGGGGTGAGCAGGGAAGGAGCATGGGGGATGAATCCCAGGTTGCCAACCTTTAAGGAGAAGTCTAAGGCCTCCTCCCTGGAGGTGGTGGCCACCTGGATGCCATTGTGAGCCCTCCCCACTGCCACCAGCCCAGAGCAGCCCCTGGCTGTGCCACCAGCAGTAGCTGGGCCCACCAGTGCCCCTGGCTCTGCACAGGTGAGACACAACACATAGCACTTACACACAGAAGGGACCACCTGAAGCTCCACTCCCAGCTGGGCTGAGCTACAGCCACCTCACCATCTGGCTCCTCTCTGCATCCTGCTGACATGGGACTGTCAGGTGAATCATCCCCACCGAGCACCAGGTGAGCTGAGTTTAACTCACAGCATCACAGGGGGTGGGAATGGCTTGAGCCTCCAGACGCTTCTGGGAGCAAAGGGGAGGATGCTAAAAATACTCCATAGAATCCTAAACTCAGATTGGGTTGGGTTGGAAGGGACCTTTAAGGTCATCCAGTCCACCCCCTGCAACAAGCAGGCACACCTTCAAATAAAAAACCCCCTCACTGATATGATTAACATAAAAACCAGCATGTAGAATGAGAATTGTCTTTTTTAGTACGGGGGTTCAGAGGCTGGATCACCATTCAGGTGATTCTCACGGGTTATTCCTTTACACAAGTGAAAAAGGAACCTAGCATGGACACAGCTTGTAAAGACCCAAACTAGCCTTCCTAACTGTGGGCATTTCCACACCCTCCAAATCATCCTCTAATCACAATGACATGTAAATATAAATGCACACACACTATCCTTCCCGGCTGGGAAAATTCCCCATGGCTGGGAGTCCTCAAATCATCCTCTGCTTGTGATTAAGCACACACATACACACACAAATAAATAAGTAAAAAATAAATAACAAATTTGCTTGGGGAAAAAAGCTCAATATTTTCTCCATTATTTTTTTTTTCTCTATCACAGCTGATACATCATTATGATTCCCTGAACTATTGCAGTACAGGTCAGCGCTGCAACAGCTTTTGGACAGCACAGTTTTGCTACCCACGAGTGTAAAAACGCTTTGTGTGGCTGAGCTGTTATTTTGGTGACTGAGGAACGCTGAGGGATTGGGAAGGAGCAGTAAAAACACGCTGCTGGTGTAGAGAGTGGCCTTCCGAAAAGGATTTCAGGGTCGAATGCTGTCTGTGTTTACCCTGTGTAAATCAGGTGGAACTCCACTAAAGCTAATAGAGGTAGTCTGGTGTCAAGCCCACGCGGATAAAAGGATCAGGCCCTCTAAGCTTTAAAGTTATGAGTCTTTTCAAACTGCAGATCTACTGTCAACATTTCAGTGATTACTTCTCCTTTTTTTTTTTTTTCCCCAACACACAAACATAAAATAGTAACAAGATTATCAGATTAAAGAGCCAAAGAACAGCCAGTTTATTATACTCCTGTGTCTAAAAACACTCAAATCTTATAGGTTTCCTTCCCACTCTGCATCTTGAAGGGGGAGATCAGTCTGTTTGTTTTTATTTGGCTTGATTTTTTTTTAATGGCAGGCTAGCATGGCTATGAAGGAAAATAAAACAACTACAGTATTATGAATTGCACGGTGCACTCAGCAAGAAAGGAACACTCCCAGACCCCCAGAACAACCCTTCTGAACGTTTCAACTTTAAAAAAAATAAGTCTTTGCTGTCTTTCTGGAGAAGAAATGAGAGGACAAACAGAATGAAAAGGACAGAGCTGTTCAAATCTAAAAATGTGCAAATGCTGCATTCCTTCTGGGAGAGGGAAAAAACCCCACAACCCAGCACCTCGGCACCAGTATAAATTATTTAAATCAGCGATGGTTTGCGTTAAGGGTCTCGAACAGATTGCATAACTGTTGCACAACTAATGTGTACAAGTGTGTCACTAATTTAATTTTAATTTTACTGTATGAGTTTGTATAAGATCCCCCAGCTGTCATGTGCTCATCATCTGTCACAGAACTATCACTAAGCCATGCTGGGCTAAGACAGGATTATAAACGATGAACTGCCATGTGCTCTAAATCTTCTTATTTGCCTAGCCTGGAAGGTATGCCCTGCAAAATTTGATTGGCAGCGCGCTCTATTCTGTCAATTGACTTTGAAGGCCCCTTTCTATTGGCGCTGGGAGCGGGTCTCAGTGGCCGTATTGACTGTCACCTGCTGACTCCAGCACGTGCCTGACCCCGGCCCCGCGCCGAGGCTCCTTCCCGGCATCCCGGGGCCGGCGCGCTCCGGTGGCACGTGCGGCACACCAGGGCATATGGCTGGGTGCAGAATGGAGCAACTGAAGCCAAGCAGCCCCGCGCTGTTATTACGGCAGATGGGGGAAGCGTGGCATTCAATATTAAGACAGATGCCACCTCCTTATTCCACCTGTCTGGAACTTGGACATGGGACAGAATGAACTGTCTGCCTAATAATTAAGGAAACAAAGAGTGCATTTATGCAGCTCAGCAGAGCTCCGGCTCTGCGGCGCATGCACGGGAATAATTGTCGGCGATAACAATAAGGAAACGTAGAGCGGGGCTCATCAGATGTTCGGATACGTACGCACAATTACAGTAGGAAACTGTACTGTTCCCAGCTGCTTTTGTAGCCTTTTATTTAGCCTGGTTGTGTATTAAGTGAAACAAGTTGGCTGGCATTATTACTATTATAAATAACGCTTTAAAATTACAGTGAAGTTCCCGAAATAACAAAGCGCCTACCGTTCCCCCAACAGTCCCCGCTGCTGTTGTGCTGTGCCCTTTCTTGCAAATTTGCTCTTTGCTTCTCAGTAGTCAACTGTTTTTGTTGCAGCCAGAGAGAAGAAAAACATTCCTTCCAGGACCACTATTATTTTCGCGTATTTTTACACAACAATTTGCCTCTTTCTTTGGCGTTGTTAAAAAAAAAAGGAAAGATAACTGTGTAAAAAAGAAGGCCTGGCTTCTCGGCATTTGTGCTGTGTTAGGTTTCTGTTATTTAATCCCGCTTAATTTGGAACCAATTACGGTTGGACCCGCCGTGCTTTGTGATGGGAATGGTTGTGCTGGGGAGGGCTCGATCCTGCCCGGGTTGGAGCCTGGGCTTGGGGTGGCAGCAGGGCAGGGCTGGTGGCACTGGCCACTCTGTGCCATGGCCCAGGTGCGGCCCATGTGCCCCCAGGGCCCTGCAGAATTTGGGGTCTGGGATTATGGTGTGGGCTCAGTAGCACCTCTGTGTTGGCCAGGCTTGGGTGTGAGGCCTCCCAGCCGGCTGGCCCGAGGTATGGACCCCATTTTCAGGGTGAATTCCCCTCTCCTAAGGGAAACCTTAACCATGGAAAAATCCGGTGCTGCTGCTGGCAGCACCAGTCTCCCCATTGTGCATCTGCACAACCCCCCGAGTTCAGAGGAATTAGGTGCTTGCACACAAAACTGAGCAGGTGTGGGTGTGTTGGCTGGGCAGAGACATTTCTCTGTAGAAGCAATATGCAATTAATGCCTATGATTGAGGACCTAGCGTAATCCAGGAGGTATTTTTAGTATCTACTTACCTACCTCCGACCCTCTTTTAAATGCCTTGTACTGATGTGATCACGCCCATCCTTAAATCTTTCTAATTAATTTTGTTCTCTTTCGACTGAATGAATTCAAAGGCAGCTTAAAAAAAATCATCTGTGTGTCTGTCCTGGGATTTATCTGTAGATGGCAATTGGAATAGAGATGAATAAGTTGCAGAGAATGAAAATGCAGGAGCAAGTGTTGAGGGCATGTTTACTGTGTGTACATTATATACAAGATTAAGGACACGCAGAGTGCCTATTGTCTCAGCAAGCCATGAAAGTGGGCTTTTATGTTCATATAGATACATTTGTATATACACACTGGCAGATATATATATAATCTCTATAAATAAAAATGAGTAATTGAATATTTTAAGGTAGAAAGATCCCATGCACACCACAAGCAAAGCTTGGTCCTCACATTTATATGCATATATAAATATGTACACTTGTTTAGACACATATATATTTAAATATTTACAGTATAACGTGACTAATTAAACATCACAGATGAGTGTGTGTATTTAAATATACACACAGACAGGCATGCTGAACCTGCTGTAGTTCCGTAATAGTTTTGTAATTCTGTAATCATAGGCTGTTCTGTATTTCCCTTTTCTAATTTACAACAGATGTATTTAAATCAGACAGCTCGTCCTCAGCAAAAAAACAACTACCAGATGTGTGAGACTCTCCAAAGCACAGAAATCACATGCAACAAATTGCAGAAAGTAATCAAAGCCCAAACTTTTTTTTTTCGGTAGTAGAAAAGGCAGCATTAAAAAAAGACACAGATACATATTACAAGATGAGGATCAATTTGAAAAGATCCCACAATATCTGTTACCAAGAGCTTTGTTAATCTTTAAAAACCTAGAATGATTATTTATACGGGAGCCGTGAATTAACCAGGCTCTAATAAATAGCTCACAGGCACGTGTGTCAAGATTGTGCTTTTGTTTTTATATGTGTCTCTGCATTTGGTGGGGGGGGGGAAAAAAAAGAAAAAAAGGAAGCTATTATTTGTCGATTTTTTTCTGTAACAATTATTTCAAATTAAAAGCCCATCTGACGAAAGGCATATGGATGGAGAGGGGCTTCAGTCCTAATTGAACAAACCAGGACTCGTGAGGTTAATTACAGATATTAACGCTGTTGTTCTTCAGCTTCTTGCCCTCACGAAGGCTCCAGCTTCCAAATGACCTGGCTCCAACAATAAGACTCTCTTTAGCCCATTAACTAATTGATAAAAATGTGAGTGTTTAGAATGAGTCTAATTAAATCACCGAGCCTTACAATTACGAGTCCATTTGGTAGCTGTCGGGAGATGGGTAACCTCAGCTGGCATTGTAGGCGAATAAAAGATAAAAATAAAAGGGAGCTTAACCAAAGATCATTTTGAAAGCTGTTCATTTGAAGACAAAGTACACATTTGCCTGAAATGTATACATACACCACTTCAGACTAGCACAGTGTCTTGAAAAGAAAATGGAGCGTTTAGCAATCATGATTTTTTTTTTCCCCCCCAGTGCATGCGTGAAATTCTCAACAGGCTGTGTGATGGAATGAGCTGGTTTTATAACCATTTCTGAGTTACAGGGAATACCCACGTGCTTTGAGAGTGCCCAAACAGTTGATACCAGGTACCTCCCTGTTACTGACGATTTCTTCTCTGTCTTTTTCATAGCTGCAAACTCTCTGCAGGCTGCCATCCCTCCGTTCCCATTCCGGTTGTGGCTGCTGCTGCAGGGACAGTCACCAGTTTTGAGGTGTCCCATTGGTGACAGTGAGGCAGATTTGCTCGTACACAACACGGGTGCCCTTGGTGAGGGAGCTGGAAAACACCTGGTTGTGTGAAGGTTCCTGTTGAAGCCGTGCCTAATGTCCTAAGCATCACAGGCAATTTTCATCTCACTGTGTCAGGCAGAGATTTAGATCTAAAAAAAGGATGGAGAGGTGGGTGACGAGGTCTGCTGAAGGAATGGCTTCCGCAGAAGGAATCCTAAACTGACAAAGCCTTCACAGGTCAAAAAAGAAAACTTGGAAGTTGGATATAACAAGAACCTATAATATCAAAAGAGGGATGGAGAAGGTGACCAGGAATGAGGATGCAGAGTCTCATGGCAGTATCAACCAGAATGATCATTCGATAGGTTCCAAAACAAATGGATGAGGTCACATTTTTTGCTGTTAAGCTGCTGAACTCGTTGCCAAAGGAAGTTTTGGGTGCCAAAAGTTTAAATCATAAAGCTCCTAAACCAATCAATGGAATAAAAATCCATCCCAGACTGATAAACACAAAGACACCCTCTCTGTCTTGGGAAGGCTCTGAGCTGCAGATGCTTGGAAAATGGAACAAAATACAGGGGAATTTTCAGGGTCTGCCCTGCTCTTATGGTCTGTAGCCATTACCAGTAACAAGATACTGGGATAAACTGGGATTTTTTTAGTTCCAGGACTCCAGGACTGCAGTTCATTGGGTGTTAAGGTGCTCCAAAGTGAGTGGGCTGTAAAAAAGCACGTCCAGGATGGTGTCACAGGCACTCAAAGGGACTGGAAGGAGCTTTGCACAGCCTGTGCACAGCAGAGAGGGAGAAGACAAAGCTCATCTTGCCAGTGAACGGTGGGGATTGTGCTTTGGACAATCTGAACCATGGCCAGGGAGTGAACTGCACTTATGGCATGTTTTGGCTCCCTGCATCTCTCCAAGGCAGGTGGCTGGAATCCACCAAGGTTTGCGTCTGCCCAGTGATGAAATGGCCAGCACAATGATTTGGAGGTAGTCATGTGTGGACTGGGAGTCCCTTCCCTCAGGGGATGCCTTCCCGTTATTTCCCAGGATGGAAATCTTATAAAGCCAAATCCCAAACAAATTTCTGTGTCAGTACAAAGAAATCCCCCTGCTTGCTGCCTGGCCTCTTCACTGACTGTCAAAACGTAATTTTGAGGATATTCAGGGAACTTGGATGATGAAATAGTGGAGGTGCATGGTTTGACCCCACAGAGTGCTGCATATCAACATAAACACCAAACTCACCGAGTCACAGCTCTCAGGAGTCCTTGACTGCAAGTCCTTTCTGCACAAGCAGAGAAAATATCTGTGCTATGTTAAAAAAACAGGAGAAGAAGCCAACCCCTCATCTTCCTTTCTCACAGCCTTTCAAATCTTTCTTCCTTTGAAGAGGAAGTCTAGCTCAAAGCCTGTAGAATCACAGAATGGCTTTGGTTGGAAGGGACCTTAAGGAACATCCAGTTCCAACAGCCTTCAGGGACACATTCCACTATCCCAGGCTGCTCCAAGCCCCATCCAGCCTGGCCTTGGACACTTCCAGGGATCCAGGGGCAGCCACAGCTTCTCTGGGAAACCAAGATAAGCACTGATCCTTCTCTTTATTTTTCTTCTCCTGCTTCCTCCTGTCTCCACACAATGTTCTTGTAGACACCTCTCCCCACTTTATTAATGGCAAAACTCCCCTTGATTTCCCAGGCTTTGTGTTCTGGCCCCACAGAGCAATGGGCTGTTAACAGAGATCCTTATCCGAGCAGGGCACCAGCCGTGTGGACACGGATCTGGGCTCAGATGGCATTTCAGGTGTTGTGAGGAGGCAAGGCAGAAAAGCAGACTTGGATCTAGTCAGAGCTTAGTTCATTTCCGGCTTTATCGATATTTAACCAGTCTTGGACAGGGCCCAGGAGCGACTTGGCAGCCAGTTCAGAGCATGGAGCACAGGTGTGATACGCTCCTGCCAGTTTGCCTTGCTCCCAAGATGGGCAGCTGTGCTCTGCTGTGCTGGATGAGGCTTCCAAGCAGCCTTCCAGGGTAGCCCAAGGTAGGGCCTGCATCCTTAGATTAGCCTTGGAATGGCAGGGACAAAGATAACCACAGGAAGGTCCCGGAGAAATGAGATCTCCTGGGTGGACCAGAATGAAAGAGCAATTCCAGACCTTGCTGCTGTTGGGGTATCCAGGAGAGGGGCTGCACTCGGAGACAAAAGGATGGGAGTCCTTTAATAGAGGGAGCAGGCGCCGCGTTCCGATCCTTCAAGACTCTCTCCCTCTGCCAAGCACCAGGGCTTCTGCCTGCTCCGGATTGACCCTCAGCCAAATGGCAGTGATCCACAGCTCTGCCTCAGCCAGGCGTTGGGAGAGGGGGGAATGGCACAGCCAGGCAGGGGGAACTGAGGCACAGAGCTGGGGCAGCGGGCGGGGCCGTGGCAGAGAGAGCTCTGCCGCCCCTTTGCAGGGAATTCACACATCTTTGGAGGAATATAAATGGCAAGAGCGAGTCTGGTGGGATGGGGGAAGCTGGGAAAGGAGGAGGTTCTGGTTTAGCTTCTGTCAGAATGGAGGGGTTCAGTTGAGGCCCCTTGAGCTGCACTCCAGATGTCTGTGTGTGCACTGACACCAAGATAAAAATCTCCACGAAACTCAATTAATTAGTTAAGAGATGTTGGTAATTAAAAAACCTAAGGATTGGGGCTGGATGAAATTTTTCCTATTTTTCACCTGCCTAAACTTTCCTGAAATTACTTCACAGCAGAGATACAGCTTTGGATGAAAAGGAAAAATAGCATTTTTGGGAATGAGATTTTGTGCCTCATTGTGAGGGTCAGCAGAAGAAAGAGAAGGTCTGTCAGCCCATGGGACACAGGCTGATATTTCCCGATTATTCCAATTTTTTTCCAGTGGTGAAGGCTACTTTCAAGTGGGAAGAGAACATTAGAAAGTCCAACATGTTGCAAATGGGCTTTTGTGCAAAGCCTTGCAAGAGAGTGAAAATAAAATAAAATAAAGTAATCCCAAATAAAATAAATAAAAATAGAAAATACAATAAAATAAAATAAAACAACATAAAATAGAATAATCCTGCAAGTGTGTTGGTCAATCCCAAGGACAAATACAGACTGGTCAGAGGATGGATTGAGAGCAGCCCTGCTGAGAAGGACTTGGGGGTGCTGGTGGATGAGAAACCTGACATGACCCGGCCACCTGGAGAAGAGAAGGCTCCAGGGAGACCTCTGAGTCCCTTCTAGTACCTAAAGGGGTTCCAAGAGAGCTGGAGAGGGACTTGGGGCAAGGGATGGAGGGACAGGACAAGGGGAAATTATTTCCCATTGCCAAAGGGCAGGGATAGATGTAATATTGGGAAAAAATTCTTCCCTGTGAGGGTGGTGAGGCCCTGGCACAGGGTGCCCAGAGAAACTGTGGCTGTCCCATCCCTGGAAATGTCCAAGGCCAGGTTGGACAGGGCTTGGAGCATCCTGGGATAGTGGAAGGTGACCCTGCCCATGGCAGGGTAGGAACTGGATGAGCCTGAATGTTCCTTCCAACCCAAACCATTCTGTGATTCCATGAAAAGAAAAAAAACAACCGGCTCCAAGAGATTTTCGGAGTTAGGTAGCGGACTGCTGCAAGAATTGGTGCCTGGAACACCATCCTTTTCCTGTTTCAGGAATAACCCATCCTTAAACCTCTCATATCCGTTCCTTCAGACCCCCCATGCAGTTCCCCCTTCTACACAGCGACAGCTCCCGCCTGACTCCTGCTCTGCCACGTCACTCCTGTCACCAGAGTCACAGCTCTGGTGGCTGAAAGCACAGCACTGCAGAGCAGAGGGCTGGGATGAAGGCTGGCCACTCAGCAATCTGCCTTGTCCGAGGGAACTCAAGGAGTTTCAGCTTGATTGGATTTCATCACCTACGATCACACACAGGACTGTGTCACAGGACTCAGTGGAAAAGCATTAAAACAGAGAAAGAAACATAATACAGCTCAGCCACTGATTGAATCCCAGCCACGGAGCTGCTAAGAGAAGACACCTCCTGCACAGTAAAAATCTCCCTGTTTTCCAGGCAGAGGGCATGTAATACAGGAGGCTGAAGAACGGGTGTGTGCAGGGGGAAGTGAAATAATTTAGAAATGCCTGCAGCAATATCTGATTTGAAGCCCTACCCTGCAAGTCACTGTTCTAAAGATAAAGAAAATACTCACAATTATAAAGTTCCAGACCTGGGCACATCTGGCACAAGGGCAGGGTAATAAAGAAATGGCCCATTAAGGAATGAAATGCTTGTTTAGCATCAACCAGGCCTCCTGCTTTATCTCAGGACTTATCAAAGTAATTGCTTGGTAACATACTAAACAAATATTAGTGTGTGTTCCACCGTAGGTCCAGGGGAATGAAGAGAACAGGTTTCAATTTTAAGCATCACATCACATCCTCATCCTGTAGTCAACAGAGGTCGTGAGCCAGTAACACTGGTAGGTGTTCAAACTACAACATTTAAGGATACAGATCAGAGAGTTCCACATTTATATTTTAGGGGTTCTTATAGCCTATTACCCTCACAGAACTGACCAGGCTGAGAAAATACTGACTACAATGTCTAGATACGTTAAAAACCATTTAAAACCATTTAAAACTATTTAAAACCATTTAAAACCAGTTTCCCTCCATCCACCAGCCAAAACTGACTTGCTCCTGACTTAACTTTCAAAGGTAATCAGCAAATTTCAAAATACTGGGTGAGGTTGGCACAAAGACTTTTAGAAAGCCTTATTTTGAACCTGTCAAAGGCAAGGGAGCATTGAGAAAATCCTTTTCAGAGGTAGATGTAAGTTGATTTAGCTATGGGGAACAGATAAGCATGTGCTGCATGCACAGGCACACACACTTACACAGATTTTGAGGTATAAAATATTCTCCCAGCAACTCCAAAACACTTTCTCCTGCCCTGTGCAAAAGAGGAGAGGATCCAACCAGCCATTCCTACCACACAGAAACTCTGCAGGCATCTGCTCAGGCTTTAAAAAAAAATCACTCCCTTGGTTTTATCTTTTCCTCCTTATGCTGAAGCCCCATCCCACTGCTCTGCTGCAGTGGGTCGCTGCAGCAGCTCTGTTTGCCTGCAGGCCTGCCCATCTGCCTCTGAGAATCTAGACTTGATCACAAATGTATTTTTAATGCACTGGTGAAAGCGTTTACTTAAAATTATCTCATTTCCCCTCGGGGAATTTTCAATTAAACAAACACATAATAATTATTTCCTTTAATTACTCATCTCTGCTTACCTGGAGCTAGGGCACCTTTGCCCTGTTACACATCTGAGAGCTGTCAGATTGATTCATTAGTATTTATTTGTTTCCTATTTCCAGACCATAGAGCTGTACTGTGGGCATTCAAGGAAGTGCTGCCGATGTCAAAGGGAATTTTTTTTCTCTTGATGTGGACAGCTCAGTTCCTGTGCAGTGTTTGGGAGCCTTTCCCAATGCTGGCTGCAGCAGCTGTGGTGAATCACCAAGATTTAAAAGTGGGACTTCTATCTTCAAGGCTTTCCCTCACTGTCCCACCCTTATCAAATATCAAACCCTCCCTTTTACTGTGTGTCAGTTGGGGGAGATGGTTGATTTTTGGGGATAATCCATAATTTTTGGGGATAAACCCCCTTAATAAGATGGGGGATAAGGTTGATTTTTACAGTTTGACACCCCAAAATAACCCATTAGCAATGCTAATTACTCACACCTATCCTTCTCAGTGTCCCTGCTGAGCCCACCTCTAGCAAAGGGATGGGAGAAGGAATTTCTCCTCCAGCCCTGCCCAAACACAACCAAAGTTCTGGGGTTTTTATCCATCTCCACGAGGCCTGGAAAATACCTCTTATGCCAGCATTAAAATGATGAATGTACTAAATTATTTTTAATGAAACCATGAATTTCAAGCTGGAGCTGCCACTCCCAGCCCTATCCACTGCCCCTTCAAGCCTCACCAGCTCTCATCTGCCCCTTTCCAAATTCCTACCCAGACCCTGTTATGCTCCTCTTGTAAAATTGTGTATTGCTGCCCCAAGGAGGAGGGCAAATAAAATCAATCTCCCTCACACTGCTGAGCAGCCTCCAGCACTGGTGAATCAGGGAAAGGCTCAGTGACTTTTACCTCCCACAGAATCCTCTCAGCAGGAAGGAACCCAGGTTGAGTTGTTTGTTCTTTAAAGCTGAGTTCAGAACCTGAGTGTGATGCAGCCACGGAGAGAGAGCTTTCTTGTACCAGAGGAAGCAGAAAAGAAAAATCTCCTAAATATTTCCAGCCCTTCAATCACATCCTAAACTACTCTGTATTTGCTCCCTCGCAAATGCGCCACTGAAACAAATTTCTGAGGCACCAAAATTACCTGGTGAAGGAACCTTAATGTCACCATGGGGCTAAAAGCACTTTCCCACATCAGTGTATCTAGAGAAACTCTGTTAGAATTCAGGCTCAACTGAAGAAGTGTGATTTTCTCTTACAGTGATCACAAATAACCCTTTAAAAACAATCCCCTCACCAAAAAGGGTCAAAATGCCTCTGCAGATAATTCGGTGAGGTGTGGGTTTGTTTAGTTTTTTTGGGTGTTTTTGTAAAGTCATTTGACTGTCTTCTCTTTGAAACAACAACATCAGCCTTCGTTAAAGCAAGGATCCCCAAACTGTTTTCCAGTTGAAGAAATGTCATGCAAATCTACGTGAGCAGAAAATCGTGGCAGGGAACAGAAAAGGTGAGATTCATCTGCAACAACCAGCCATCCCATCCCAGGTGCTCTCCAGGAAAAATGAAAGGTGCCATGAACAGAACATTCTGAAGGCTTTACAAATAAACTTTCAGTAAACACGACCGAAGGGCTCACATGTGTGAGGCCACTCCTGTCTTAGGCATTTGCAGGATCAGGGCTTACAGAACCAGGACACAGGGGGAGTTAGAAGATAATTATCCAAAGAGACCTACAATAAATATCTGTGGGCCAAACAGCACCATATGCACTGTATATTGATTTGGTAGTAAAGGGATTACTTGAGTGGTAGTGTCTATCCTGTATATTATTCAAATACAACAGATGGGAAATTGGCATGCCATGTAAAATACAAAATTCAATATTCACCCAAGTGGGCTGATAAATTATCATAAACCATTTATGAATATCCCTCAACCATGAAGCCTAATAATAAAATAAAATTAAAAAACGCAACTCTCAGCCCAGCTCTATCAAACAGCAGAGACGGAGGCGTGTGCTGGAATAAGGGCCCTGTGCTGTCATCCAGACTGAGCCAAGGCTGGGTCTTCTTCTGCACAGTGTCCCACCAGGCCCAGGAGAAGGTCCATCACTACCCATGATAAAAGGAGGAGTCCTTGATCCTGTCCTGAAGAGGAACGTCATCATGAGAGAGGCTGGCATGAGCTGGGAGGTTTAAAAGAAATAAAGAAAGAAATAAAGAGGAGCATATTTTCACCCACTGCTTTTTGTGAGCAGTGAGTAAACCAGGCAAACCAGAGCTGTTGGATTGAATGGGAGTGGGAAGAAGATCCAGTAGTCCTGAACAAAGACATCAGCATAATGAAGGCACCATGACTACAGGATTCATGCAGAATGTTTCCCCTAAGGCAGCCAATACGGCACAGTGCTCTGTGATCACCCCTGAGCCTGCTGAAAAGGCTGCTGAACAGAGACTTCAAAAACCAAATCTCTAGCAGGGGATAGCATCATCTTCAGCCTTCTTTCCAAGCAGATTCTTTTTGACAGTGGTCATCAGGTGGGCAATGACAGATGCTGGAGTGTTTGGACATCGGGTGTATTTTGAATATCAAAGCCAACAGCCAGGTTAAAAACAAGCCTCTGGTCCCCAGCGACCTACTGGGCTCTTCACATTCCTACAGAGAAGGGGCATGGAAACCAGTTGTGGCCTACTTTGAACCTCACGAGCATGGGCCATACAGAAATTAAGAATTCAGGGCAAGAAAAATATTTGGAAGCCCAAAGGAGGTTGTTCTCTGGTCAAAGAAAGCTTTTATCCTGGCTGTGTGGGGATAAAATTCATGAGGACAAATTTGAAACTGGGCACAGTGATGGGGAGAGAAAGGAGGCTTGAGCATTGCAGCTTCAAGAATCAACCTCAGCTACTCTGGCTGGAAAATAGGGGGGAAGAGCCTCTGGCCAGAGGGCAGAATTCAGCGCAGTGTCCTAATGACCAATTTCTGTCTCACAGAGGACAGCTCACACCAGGTCTTAAGTGGGCAGCCCAACTGATACATGAAAATTAGGAATATCCTCTGTCTTCCTTCTGTTAGTTTAGATGCCTGATAGACTCTTTTGTCTAGACTGAGTTATTGCCCGTTCCTGATAAACCTATCTGTAAGCTGTTAAGAGTATTGACAGGAAGTTAGCCAACGTG
Source organism: Machaerirhynchus nigripectus (assembly GCA_013397975.1). Lineage (NCBI taxonomy): Eukaryota > Metazoa > Chordata > Aves > Passeriformes > Dicruridae > Machaerirhynchus > Machaerirhynchus nigripectus. The sequence goes on from VZRQ01009627.1 coordinate 474,533, forward strand.
GCACCATCTGGACCAGTCTAGCCAGTCCCCATGACCATGGCTGAAGATGACCCTGCCTCAGGGTTATTAATCAGAAAAGGAAAAATTACCCCCCCTCCAGACACATTGCTATCAGTGAACCACTCTAGAAATAATAATAATAAAACTGAAGGTCTCTAAAGGTGTCATTCTCCAGAAAACATGTCCTTTTGGAAAGGTTCATGTTTCATGGAAAGGTCCATGCTTCATGTTTGTTCTGCACTATATGTAGTTGCATCCAAAAAGAGGTATCTAGAAAAAAACCCCAAAAATTTAAAAAATCTTAATGTAAGTAGTTCTGGACTAGAAAAAAAATTAAAGGCTTGCTTTCACCCACAGACAAGATTTTCAGAATGAAGCGGAAATAATTCAGGAGGAATTTATAGTAAGGGGATTAATCCTTGAACGACACACAAAAATAAATTACCTGATTTTTTTTTTTAGTATTTCTTATCATCCAGCAGCCTCGTTCTGCTTTCTTCTTGAAAGAAATGCCACCTGTTAGATCACCAAAATATGGATTTATCTCTTGGTCTTTGGGAAAAACAAGCCCACTTGGTTTTGTTCTTCAGAGATCAATTGTGTGTTGTGTCTTTGCACTTAGCTCTGTTCTGTCTGTAAACTGGCACATCTAAAAAGTGTCACACTTACATGAATAAGATTTCTCTGCTGAAATCACTGCAATCCTATGGTATAAATACTTCTGCTATTAAATTCCATGAATTTCGGGGAGGACTAGGCTTGGAGGCTGGAATTGCCTCCCTGGTTTTATCACCGACCTGCCCTGTTAGCCAGGACACCTCTCTCAGGTTTTATGCCTAATTCCCTACATTTTGCCTGCTTTGCCTATAGGGATCACACAGTCCTTGAAGATCTCTATGTCCCAGGCTCCACTGGGGCCAAAAATCCTTGTCCATAAGATAATCAGCAACTGCACATCTCATTATAGGTGTGTGTGCTTGCTCCGTCAGCAGAGAGACAAGGGAAAGGAAAGGGAAAGGTGCAGGTGCCCTTCCTGGTTGTGCAAGAGGAAACAGGCAAAGAGACATCCAGAGTCACCTCTTGAATCCATCCCCTGTGATAACAGAGCTGGGCAGGGCTGTGATTCAGAGCATTTCACTCCAAGACTTAACAGACACAAACAGACATCACAGCAACTTCTCACGATGATCAGCCTTGGGGGGAAAATCTGATTCGTGGCTACAAAACATCTTCTCTAGCAATCACATAAAGCAATTATTTGGGATTTCATCCTTTTCAAGCCATCTCTTTCCTCTTTCCACTTTTCTTCTTTGCCCAGCACACGAGAATCACCAGATTATCAACACAGAACACCACCAGAGACCCTCTTAAATCCGTGGTAAATGAGTGTCCTGACTTTCAAGACCCTGCAGCTGTCCCTGCTGATCCTGCTTAGTCTAAGGCAAAGACCTCCGTGAAGCTGCTCTGCTCCCCTTTTAAACACTGGCTTGAACTTTGGGACCTTTGGGCCATGGGCTGGGTATTTGTCTTTGTTCTTGGCACTGGGGGTGCAGAGCAGAGTAGCTGCTGGCACACTGCTGACCTCAGTTTTGCATCCTGTGCCCACGAGAACGGGAACCCGGCCCGTTCTCCATCCTTTCTGAGGTAATGCCATCCCGAATCCATGCTCTGGCCACTGGTTTTCCTACCATCTTTTTTTTTTTCAACAATAAGGCTTTCGGGCTGTGAACTGCCACTATCTCAGCTGCCATGCAAGCTGGGTCCTTCTCATCCTCCCAAGAATAGAAACATCCACCTGTAGCATTCAATTAGCTTTCAGATGCCTGATCACATCAACACAGGCTTTTCTCACGTCCCCTCTACTTTAACATTTGCTTTACAAGTGACAAACAACACCACTTTTGTAGCTGTGTAGGCTCTTGCACCCCAAAGTAGCAGGGCACTGGTGTGCCATTACTATAATTAAGAAATACATGATGATTCAGTGGCAAAAAGAGAAAAAAAAAACCCAAAAAACAACAGACAGAAAGACAGAGAAGCCCCCTGCAACATAATTGGTCACTGCTATGAATCTTTACTCAGGGGACAGATAGCACGACCAGAGGTAATAGCTTACACACGTATTCTTGAGCTGTGCAATAGATGGAAAAGTGTCCCAGATGGATTGGGCAGGGGCTTAGTTCCGGGATTATGATGAGACAGTGGGTAATTATTGAGTGGCATTGCCTCAGCGCTGATTATATCTGCAAGCTTGTTCCTTTCCTTCAGAGGAAAGCATTGATAAAGATAAACCATGCTGCTCTATGTCCTTCATGTAGCACAAAACAACACATTTCAATCTAACAGGATCAGGTCTCCACTTTGATCACAATCTGTTACCTAGATGTCTTTGCAAATTAATCAGCCCTGCTTGTTTAGCTCCAGTCAGTTTGTACTGCTAAATTAATAAATGTACTAGGAGCAACAGAATACATAATTAAATTCTACAGTTTAATCTCCACATAATAATTTTGACCTTAGTCTGGGGCCTCTGTTATAGCCGGCAACACATTGAATAGAGGCAGACCTTGCATTGCAGCTTACACTAACAATCTACCTTGAATGATTACGCAGGGGCACTGCAATCAAGAGCTACTGAAATCAGAGGAAATTAGGAAAACAAAATTGTGGCCACAGCTTCTGCCTATAGAAAATAAAAGGGAGCTAATGCAGCACGAGGGCACACCTACGTCAAAAATTAGAGAAAAATGCTCTGCCTTGGTTCAGTTAACCAGAAACAGGCATTTTGCATTTCCAGTATCTGCATCAAATGCAGCCCAGATGAGCAGAGGATGGCTTATGTTCTTCCCAGGAACACTTCCAAACTTTTGGGAGAAGAACAGGTTGTGCCATGGAAGGGTTTTCTGTGCTGGCCTTACCAAAGGCAACACCACTGATTTATCATAGCTGTTCGGTATATCTGTATTTAGTGAACACCTCTCTCCCATATTATATCCAGTTTATATTTAAATCTGTTCTCTTCCCACTAATGGGAATTCAGGAACTCTTCAATGTGTTTTCCACATCTGCATCAGCTGCAAAATACCCAAAAAAAGAGCAGAGGTGTCAGAGATTGTTTCAGTAACAGAGAGAGATACCTGCTGAACACTCTGCTCACAGAACTCCACGAGGAAGGGGCAGGGGGGACAAGGGAGCTTTACCTTTAACTTGCAGTCTGCAAAGGTTGTGCTCTAAGGGGCTCAAAAAATAACCCCTGAAAAGGCAGTTGGAGGCTAAATGTCAGTGTTGAAGGCTCTGCATCCCCACTGCACCTTCATGGGAATCCACAATCCCTGACTGGGCAGATCCATCCACCTCTGCCTTCCCTACGGACACGGCAGTTCATGGGTACGTGCTCAGCCACACTACTGACAACCAGCACAGCCAGGCAGACATCCTCACACTTGCCTCACCTGCGAGCTCAGGACCTTCCCATGAGGTTTCTGACCTGCCCAAAAATTGTGTCTTGATCACATACAAGGAAGTACAGACCTGCACAGAAAAATGTGGATCAGCGTTCCCACTGTGTGGCACAAAAGTTGTTTTCAATATTTACATTCTCATGCTTTGCTGTGAGTGTTGTTTTCTGGCTGCCACACATTCCACATGGGAGGCTCTAACATGAAAAGACAGAGGTGAACAATGAAAAAATGCTAGAGCTTCGTTCAAAACCAGCCTAAATCTCTGAGATCCCTTGGTTTTGACTGGCTGTTTTGGGGCCAGCAGACTGGAGGCACCAGTGACCTAATGGATCATTAGAACTTGTTCCTGTGGTACAGAGCCCTGCTGTGAATAAGAAACTGAAACACCTGTTTTAAAAAGCAGCACGCTGAAGAAATAAAATCAGAACAACAAGGAAAATATCTGGTAGTAATGGTTATTATGCATTTCCTTTAAAATATTTAGATTAAAACCCAGCTAGCTGCCTTAATGTTTTGTGATTCAGACAGCATCAGGAGCTTAAAAAACAGTTTGGCAGACAATATTTAGCACACCACGTGAGCAGTAAAGCATGTGATGGAGCTTGGACTCTGTCTAGGACCTTGACAGTGCTAGCTGGCACTGGAATCCTTCAAAGAACTGAAGGTAAATTGTGCTATTATTTATACAACTGTAAAAAAATTCAGTGCTATAGGTCCAAGTGTGAGCAACATTCATAGAATTCAAAATTATTTGACTTTGGTGGTCAAACTCTCAAACTGTGTGCAAAAATGGCATGGGACAGCATAGAATTACAGCTGGCAGTGGATGCTCCTCTTGGACATGCAAATTCTCTCTTGTAAGCTCTGAAAGGTCTCTGTGCACTCACAGTAACTCTGCTGTGGCCAGAGATGATGCATTACAGGAATATAATTTGACTCAAAATTGATGGTGCATGTCTGTTTACCATTCAGCTCACTGTCCTTCTCCAGCAGGTACCAGGGTTCGGAAGTAACTCACTGCAGAATGGGGCAAAGGGGTGAACTGCAAACTGGTTGAGTCAGATAAAGGTTCTAGGAGTTCCCAGCCCGTAAGAATGTCTTGGTCCAATGGGAAGCAGCACTAAGGGGTAGACTCATAAAATGAATCGTGAAATCATAGAATCCTTTAGGTTGGAAAAGCCCTCTAAGATCACCAAGTCCAACCATTCTGCCCACACTGCAAGGCCACCACTAACCCATATCCCCAAGTGCCACATCCACATCTTTTAAGTCCTCCCAGAAATGATGGATCCACCACAGCCCTGGGCAGCCTGTGCCAGTGCTTGGCAACACTTTTGGTGAAGAAATATTTCCTAATCTCCAATCTAAACTTGCCCTGGCACAGCTTGAGGCTGTTCCTTCTTGCTAAAAAAAAAAGAATCACACTGCATGAGAAATGGCAACAAAACCTGCTAAAAGATAACAGAAAACCAGACAAAACCACTGTCACTAAGCACCTAGGACAAAGCTTGTCCCTCCTGCATGGGACTAAGGGAACAATCCTCCACAATCCCTGCAGTTCTTGTGAAGAATTTGGATAGAGGGATGCATGGAGTGAGTCATGGCCTAGCACAGAGGGCCTCGTGAGCAAACACAGATGTCCAAAATGGAGATGTCTCTCTCCCAGCTATTTATCTGCAGCTCCTGTCAGTAAATGGAGTGAGAGAGGAAATTCTAGAATCTGATTCTTCTGATGCCCACCTTAGTCACCAAAGCTCAGATGATTCCTGTGTCTGGGCTGAGCTGGGCTCTGTGTCTCCATCCTGGTTTGCTGCCTGTCAAATCCACACTGTTCCTTGCGGCAGCTCTCACAGACCACTGTGCCCAGGTGCTGCATGCCAGGGAGATAACAGGGAATCACAGAGAGCCACAGAATCACAGAGAATCACAGAATCACACAGAATCAGCTGGGTTGGGAAAACAGCTCTGAGATCATCGAGTCCAACCTGTGACTGAACACCAACTTTGTCAACCAGGCCGTGGCACTGAGGGCCACATCCAGCCCTTCCTTAAACACCTCCAGGGATGGGGATTTCACCACATCCCTGGGCCATTTATTCCAATGTTTAATCACCCTTTCTGTGAAGAAATTCTTTCTAATATTTGACCTAATCATCCCCTGGCACAACTTAGGACTGTGTCCTCTTGTCCTGCCCCTTGTTCCTTGCAAGAAGAGCCCGATCTCCCCTGGCTGTACCCAGGGAGTTGTGCAGAGCCAGAAGATCCCCCCTGAGCCTCCTTTTCTCCAGGCTGAGCCATTCCTGGTGCTCCAGACCCTTCCCCAGCTCCGTTCCCTTCTCTGGACCGGCTCTGGCCCCTCACTGTCCTTCCTGAACTGAGGGGCCCAGAACTGGATGCAGTAGCCAAGGTATGGCCACATCAGTGCCCAGCACAGGGGAAGAATCACTTCCGTAGTCCTGCTGCCACATTATTCCTGATCTGAGGAAGGACAAGGACTGATCTGACAACTCCATACCTGGAGCACTGAACTCCTCCTCTGCACAGAGAACTGTTGAGGGTAAATTCGTGTGGTGGCTCCTGCACCCCTGATCTCACAGCCTGATCACCACACAGCCCTCAAAACATTCCACCGTGCACCCAGTGTTTCTCCTGTGTTCATCAAGGCTGGATATTGGCATGATAAATGAGGCAAAAAGCAATATTGTGCTAAATTAATATGTTTTACAGCCCTTCATACCACAGAAAAGCATAAATCACCCTACAATAGCCATGTCTCAGGTCTTGTAGCATAACCAAATACAGTATTTAACACAACTGTGTTATTTTCTATGCGTGCTCTATGTAAGGTGACACAAACCACCTTCCTCCTTACACTGTGTACATGCAGCAGTCACAGAGACAGGAAATAATCAGAGAACATTCTGAGTTGGAAGGGACCCACAAGGATCATCATTTATCTTATTTATTAAAACAACATTATGCATTATAGAAGGGTGACCAGACAAGCTTTGTTTTAAACATCTATAAAAACAGCACCCATGCAACTAATTTATTTATAGCTTGCAGTTTATATTAGCAATTATTACTAAGCAGAAGCAAAGCACATTCAATTTAAATCTTCACATTTTTCAAGAAAAAGGAAGAAGAAATGCAAAAACAGAATTAGGAAGAAAATTTACCACTCTTAAAGAATAAATAGAGAGGCTTTTTACATTGAAAGGACAATTCAAGCAATCAGCCCTGCTCACCATTTATATCAATTATAAACTTAAAGATCGACTGGAATATGGAAATCTCTGGAGGCCAGGGGTATTAAAAATATTATGCAGAATTGCCATGCACTATTCTTAAAAAATAAACTCCAAACCTGTGCGTAATGTGGGAGCAGATAAGCATTTGCAGTCAGGTTGTTGATCCAAAGAGAGTAATTAAAGAAGGTGAGGTCTAAACTTGTCAAAGTCATTTTGCCCTACTTTCCTATTTATAGGTTTCAAAATGGAAAAAGCCTTCAAAAGGATTTGCATCCTAGCTTCCCTCTGTAAGATCCTTCTGCAAGAGATTTGAGAATTAGCTGCTGTGCCTGCAGTATATTAAAATCTTTGACAGCCATCCACTTGGGGAATCCCTGGGAAAAAAAAGAAACAACACACAAAAAAAAAACCACCTCACTTTGCTTCAAAAGGTTCACAGTATCACTTGAAAGTGGAGAATAAATCACTGTTCTTCACAACTGTTCCTGAGGCTTTTCCATTGCGGGAGGCCCTGCAGTGGGAAGGGTGTGGAAGTGCAGCCTCCCGCACCTTGTCCTGCTGCCCACCCGGTCTAAAGGCATCTCCTGCCCCTGGGCCAGAGCAGGCAGGAGAGAGAAGGGTCACTTCCTTCTCTCTCAGTGGGGTTTGGTTGGATAAGGAATAGAGCCAGTCATCTTTCCAGTTTCAGAGTCACAGAATCCCAGAATGGTTTGGGATCTCATTCCATCTCATTCCAGCCCCTGCCATGGGCAGGGACACCTTCCCCGATCCCAGGTTGCTCCAAGCCCTGTCCAGCCTGGCCCCGAACACAGAAGTGCTATAAAAAAAACTAAAAAACAAAAGTTCCAAACATCTCTCACAGAAATTCGCTTGAAAAAAGTCAATATTGGGGTTCTGCTCTGTTACAGACAAAACATTATTGGGTGAAATCTTCTCGACTTTTTCCTGCACCAGGAAATTTTAAACCTTCTTTAAACTCAAGGCTCTGCGAGACAATCTGGTGACATACCAGTGGTAATGTGTTGAAATGTGCTGACAGAAATGTTTTACATGAAAAAGAAAACAAGTTTTTAACCTTGAAGGCTGAAAGAAATCGACATTTTTGTCATTCAATATTTTTGACAAAACCTAGGAAAGTCCATCTTGAAAAAATTTAAAACTGCAATCCTGATTAAAAAAAAAAAAGAGAGAGAAAAGAAACTACTTCAGTGCAAATTTTTCAACTGCTACATTCTCAGCTATGAAAAACTTGCTTTAAATGGACACTTTAAACGTTGAGTTTTCCACTCATCACAGAAAAAGAAGTTTTCTTCAAGCAGGTCTCCAGTAGACGAGGTCTGTGCTTTTTAAAATTGACAACTGAGTCTTGCTTTGCCCTGTGACTTTGCAGCTAAAGGCAACCTCTGGCTCCAAACATATTCTTATATCCAGTAGGAAAATGAGGAAATATTCAGTGGGCAGGCAGGTATGTGCTGTGGGAGACACCACGTTATCACAAAACACAACTTTTCCCTTCCACTTAGCTTCCTCGTGCCAGGCCATGAAAAGGCAGGGCGTTATCAAACTCCAATATCCCAACTCCGTAAGCAGATAAAGAGAACAGCTAAAGTGATGAAAATTTAAACATTTTGGGCAAATCAAGGGAACAAAAAAAACAAACAAGCTGACTCATTTTCTAAACTGTTCCAGTTATTTGGAAAAATAAGTCAGTGAATGGTTTAGTTTCTCTCCTGTTCATTCACTCAGATTTCCCAGTCATCATTACAAAGTTTTAGTGTTTCTCATCACAAGGATTAAAGGTGAGCTGACACGGGCATATGTCATAAAATAAACTGCTTCTTCTGCCTTGGCACTTTACAATCCTGAGAGACAAGCAATGCTTAAGGAAATGTGCTTTTTATGCCCACAGTGATCCTGCTGAAGAAAACATCAGTGGAAAGTGTCATTCAGATAATTAAAAGTGAGAACTAGCAGAAATGGCATCCAGAAACGTACAAAAATTATAAAATTTGCCCAGGGGCCTCTTCTGTTTCTCTGTTTGTGATTTTGTGGACCAGATTTTTAGCTGAGTAACACGATGCAAGTCCACCCACAGCCAAGAGTAAGCTGGTTTGCAACAGCTGAACATTCAGTCCACCAGCTTTATGGCATTTTAAACTTCTCCTTTGAATTCTCCCATTTTTTCCACTGCTATCACCCTTCCAAGAGAGCATTCATCCCACAACACCTTATCTACAAAGGGCTCTGCAGAAGATATGACCCTTGAATGCTGACTGGGATGGATTGGGAGGAAAGGCTGGCTGGCTTGCTACCCTTAAACTGGTTTAGCTATTTTTTTTCCCCCTCTCTTAAATCATAGCCTAAATTATTTGAGAGGGAAAACCAATGTTTTAGGAATGGAAAACACATTCTCCACTATGTATTAATACCTCTAACAGGAGATATGTCCCCCAAACCCAGTCTCCCCAGCTTGAGGTTTAAATGAGCCTTCAAATGACATCTCATTTACTTCTTCTGCATGGCTCCCACCACCTCCTCACCTGTTTGCAGAGGTGCAGAGCCACCGGCTTTGCAAGTGTGCCACATCCCCGAGATTTGGCCAACAAACACAGTACTTTTTACCCCAAAATACCACAGGTACCCCGACTCAGGAGCCCAAGGCTCTGCAAGACAATCTAGTGACATACCAGTGGTAATTGTTCTGACAAGGACCCTCTGAGCAGTGTCACTGGAGGTGACAGTCACTGGCAGTCTCCAGCTTAGCAGCAAGGTCACCAGGGGAAAGGCAGTTTCCACTAATGCTGTCAGGCAGAGCAATTGTAGGCAAATCTTTCTGTTCCCGAGTGACCACCAGCCTGGAGGGCAAGAGATGGCAGGAGGAATGACAGATAAAGCACCACACTTAAACATGGCTGGTTCTCCTTCTAAAATGGAAAATTAAAAAAAAAAAAAAACCAAAACAAACAAGGCACAAAATAAGGAGAAACGGGGTTGTTTCTTTAGCATCTTTGGTAAACTGGCAACTCCCTGGGCCTGGAGGGCCTCTGTGGAAGCGAGTGGGACCTGCATGGAGACCCCCCCTCCATCCCCGTGCCCTGCCCTTGCGCCTGGAAGCCAAGGTCATCACTCCTGACCCCTTGCAAGTGAATAGGTTGGGGGAAATGGCCAGTTCTCTGCTCAGGGAACTCAGCACAACTCCCTGCCCAGGGCAGAGCGTTTCCCTTCTCTGCACACGCAGGAATTCGGGTCTGCCTCCCATTGCAGCAGCTGTATGGGTGCCAATGTTAAAGAGACATTCATTTGGAAAGAGGATACTCTGCAAACTGATATGCAAATAAAAGCCATCAGCAAAGAGATGCAGCAGCCAGGAATGGGGGCTCACACTCACATTGTGTGCTCTCCAAGTTCAGCATTTCCCTGACCTGACCTTCCCTGGAGGTACCACTTTGCCCAACAGGTGATGTTTGACTCGGTGGTCGCGAGGTGACAATGTGCCAGGAATGGGAAATTCGTATCATTTGTATTCCTTTTCCTCTGCTATTCTGAGGGTTGAAAGGGCCACCATTTTAAATTTAATTTACAGGGTATACCGTCTATCTGTTGGAAACACGAGGAAGCAGACCTTGTCCTAGTATTTATCAGACACATGCCGCCCATCTGCTTGAGCTGGGTCGAGGAGGATTTGCTGTTAATCCTTCAGACCCATCTGCAGGGGGTTCAAAATGCTGACCAGAAAGCTAGACAAGATGAGGTTTATTTAATTAAAAAAACTGCTCCGGAGGTTACTGGAAATCACTCTGAAGAAGAAATAGCTTTTGATCATGTCACTTCTAGGGAAGGCAGGAGGGGAAGGGGGGATGGGGGAGGCAGGCAGAGTTTTGCATCAAAATAACGCCGCGGCTATAGGTAAATAAATAAAAAGACAGAGCTGCACCAAATAAACCCGTCCCCATGAGGGGACATTTCTATCTACCTGTTACATCAAATGCAGGAAAAACTAAGCCCCCGCTCCAGCTCGGATGTTTCGCCACCACATTGCAGGGCTCGGCCTCTAATCTGGGCAAAGTATGAAAGGCAGAAATTGGGTTACTCGTGCGCGCACACACCCGGGCACACACACACACACTCACTAATCTGCAGGTTTGTAAAAATGGAGCCGAAAAGGAGGCACACGCAACCTCAAAAACAACTCTAAAACCTGCAGCACTTTAAAATCTGACATTTCTTATTTGCCTGCTTTTGGGGAGAAGTGCAAGTTTCTGAGGAAGATGGTTAAAGCTGAGCTTTATTGCTTCAACGTTTAATTGCTGCTTTTCGTAATCACTGTTCAAGATCCATTTATGTGGAAGTGAGAAACAATAAAATCCCATCTCCATTTGCTCTGCTGAAAATGGACAGCTGTTAGTAACAATATTAATTCTAATGAAATATTATGTACACAACTGGTTTCATGCAGTGCTGCTGTTTGGGAGAGGTGGCTTTTCGTGGGAATAATCCTTATTCTTCAAACTCCTGATTGTTATTTTATGGCAATATAACGCATGACAATTCTCAAAGTAGCTCGGACAGAGAATTTGCCCCTGCCTCTCCCAGGGCTCTGTTCCTAATCAGATTCCTGTACTGGGGGTTATGCAATAATTTTCTTTTTGTTTTATGTTGTTCGGGTTTTTTCCTTCCTAAGCACAAACATCCTCAGGGGAAAAAAAAAAAAAAAAAAGAACACAAAACGCAGAGGCAGAACTGAGCACCAAGGAGAACAACAGGCAGCAAATTGCAATATTCCTGACAATAAGCTGTGAAACGGGGTCTGGCATTGCTGGTCCTGTACCCAGCACACCGGTGAAATACAGCTCCATCTAGGGACAAGGTACATCCATCCTGCAGAAAAGATGGATTTTGGAAACCAGGACCGGGAACAATGGGGAGATCTCATTCTCCTGCAGAGTGGCAAGTAAAGATTCATGCTGCTTGGGATCAGATAGCAAGAATTGTGCTTTGTGGCTGAAGATAACCTCTGAGTAAAGTAACTTTATCTACAGCAAATTATTCCTTAGCTTCCCATTGCAGGATTTGCTTCACCTTAGTCTGAAGCAAGTGGTGCTGGCTACTATCAGATAGAGGGGTAGAGGGGCGTCTGCTTTGATTTAATAGAGAAGTTCCCATGGAAAGTGCTTGGGCAAAGTAAGAAAATCTCATCCGAGGATTGTGGAGAGAGAAATTCACTGAATTTCTTTTATTATGACCGGGTTAACCAACTATGCAGAGATTTGACCACACAGATATAAGGCCTCTGATGCTTAGTCAGCCACTGAAATAGATGTTCTCTCTCCTGGATACACTGCTTCAAGTTACCTGTGAGTCTTTTGTTCCCCTGAACCTCCCAATCCACATCTTTTTTATGGTAAACCAGGCATTTCCCGTAGTTGTTTGTTCTCAGTCATGTAAATGAGACATTAACCCTTCCTGACTGTCCATTCCTGAGCTCACAGCCCAGGGCTGTGTGGGTTCCAGCACCCAGGCCTGCCTGGCCTTGCTGCACAGACTAGACATCGCTGCTGCCTTGATTAAATTTAATATTTTTTCCTGCCTGTTACTTCATCCGAGGCAGCACTGACAGAAAGAATCATAGAATTGGCTGGAAAAGACCTCCAAGATCTTCGGTCCAACCTTCGACCAAAACCCAAACCCACTAAACCACATTGCAAAGTGCCAAGTCTGCTTGCTTATTGAACACTTCCAGGGGTGGTGACCCCACCACTTCCCTGAGGAGTCTGTTCCAAAGCTCAACCACTCTTCCAGTGACGAAATTTTTCCTAATGCCCAACCTGAACCTCCCCTTGGTGCAACTTGATGCCATTTCCCCTTGTCCTATCGAAACCCACCTACGAACCCTTAATGACTGCATTGAAAAGGTAGCAAAGCCCAATTTCCCAGTGCAGAGACTTAAACCACACACAGATCCTGTATTTACACATGCAGAGTGGAATTTGCACATGCAATTAAGTTGATTGACATTTCCTCACTGTGTAGATACTTCCATCAGCAAACATTTGGGTAAGCAATCAAGTGAGTTATATTTTTAAATGCCCACCCTGGCATGCAGGAGGAAATATCCCAGCCAGGCAAGGAAACAGCAAGGACCCAACGTGGATGAGTTCATCTGAGCACTTAAAATCACAGAAGCCTTTAGGTTGGGAAAGCCCTCTGAGATCGAGTCATTAGTCCAGCACTGCCAAGGCCACCACTAACCATGTCCCCAGGTGCCACATCTACACATTTCTTAAATCCCTCCAGAGATGGTGACTCCACCACTTCCCTGAACAGCCCGTTCCAACACTTGACCACCCTTTCAGCAAAGAAATTTCTCCCTAATGCCCAATCTAAACCACTCCTGGCACAACCTGAGGCCGTGTCCTCTTGTCCTGCCCCTTGTTCCCTGGAGCAGAGTCCAAACCTCACCTGGCTGCACCCTCCTGTCAGGGAGTTGTAACGAGAGAAAATGTCTCCCCGAGCCTCCTTTTCTCCACTTGTCAACAAATGTAATGAACAGGAAACCAGAGCAGCAGATGACAAAAGCCATTGGTTCTGGGAAAAGTGCCGACGAGGTGGTGTTAAAAGTGTCTCAGGAACAAGCGAAGATCACCTGTGATGTCACTTTGGTCATAATTAGTTGGCAAAGAAAACAGCAAAGTCAAAGTCACAGTGGTGCACCACAGCCCTCCTGTTAACAGAGTGAGGCTATCGATCCCATCACTCATTTATTTAGGAGATAGAATTTTAAACAGGAATAAGAACAGAGTTACCAGCAAATCAGCTGTCAGCTGGATGTCACCCTAGGCAATTAGCATGCTCCTAATGTGCTACAAATTTTAAGCCCAAATTATGTCCTCAGATGCCTGCGTTCAGCTCACACTGACTTTGCAGAACACAGGGTTTAGAGCATGGAAAGAACAGAAGATCTGCAGGCAGATATTGCAGAGGATTTGGACAAACTGCCCTGGCTGGGAGAAGAGGAATGGGAGAGGAGATCCACCATGGCTGCTGCCAACAGAGCAGAAAGTGTGAAAACACCTTCCTGCCAGACCAAGTAAGCAAGACTGCAAATGTGCTGTCTTCTGCCCAAAGCAGCCCTGGGAATGGACTGTAAATACATTTGTAAGCACTACAGGTAGTTAGTTATTAATATTTCTGGGGCTGAACCTCGGCAGGTGTAAGTCATCCAAATTCCACTGATTTCCTTGGTTCGTACCAGCTGTGGCTCCATCTCTGTGTTATTACAAAAGACAATAAATCTCTTCCTTGGGCCAAATTTAGTCCCAGCTATGTCTCCGTGACTGGATTAACTCCAGTGAAACTAACAGGGAAAAGCCTGAGCTTGTGTGTGGGAAATGAGAACAGAACGTGGCTGCAGCATTTGTTAAAGCAAAAAAGAAGCGCCTTCACAGATATATGTGAACATATTTATTGCACGTTGGGCTGATGGAACATCTTCCTTAAAATAAAGGGGAAACAAGCTGCTTTCCCTTTAGAAAATGGGATTTCGCTCAAACCAAGATTCTCCACACAGGGAAAAAACTGTTTCCCAAAAAATGAGTTCTGGTCGGAAAAGTGATGGTTCTTGTTTTGTTCTACATCTGCTCAAGCCAGCACACTGCAGGCTGTAAGACTCCCATTACAAGGAAGACTTGTAATTCCCCCGAGTAATCAGCTGCTGGAAGAAATAAGGGCATGTTATGGTAGAGACAGTTTAACCAGTCATGGGATTTCCTGGGATCACAGGAAATAGAGCTACAGCTCCCGCAAGCAAGAGGCTGTTCAGGCAGAGGCAAATGATGACCTGATTCAAACAAAAATATCTCATTTTAGCTCAAAATGTCAACACGAAACACTCTGACATTTGCAAATCAATTCTTTTCAGGAATTATCTGTTCCAATTTGAGATGAAAACAAATATGAAAATACCAGAATTTCCCGTGGGACGGAAATTCTATTTTCCAATGAGCAGTAGGAAGTATATCCATTGAGAGGTCATTTCTCTATTACAAAGCCACTGTTTTCTACGGCTGTGCCTAAATGCAAATAAAAAGGCAGTCAGGACTTGTCTCACAGCTAGATGGCCACCTGGCTTCTTCAGTGCACATGGAGATGCCACAAGGTCCTGACCCGCTGTTCCAGAGTACCCTCGTGTGGATAAGTTATTTGTAATGCCTGGAATTTTCCATGATGTGATTTGTAGCTGCTGCCTCTTGTCTCTCTGCAGTGTGCCTCCAAGAACAGTCTGGCTCTGTCCCCTCTGTGACCACACCGAGGCCAGGTTGTGGATCCCCTCTCACCCTCCTCTGGCCAAACAAACCCAGGGCCCTCAAGCTCTGTGTGCCCACCCTGCAGGCTCCTGATCACCTCTGCTCTTGGGTCAAGATGCCCCAAACTCTACACAGCTCTGCACGTTTACAGTGAGTGGCACAGCTGACAAGGGGTCTGGTGTTCGAACGTGCTCCCTGCACTTCTTTTCCTTGGCAGCACAGCCTGGGTTGTGATGGGTTTGATGGCATTTTCTTGCCTTTACCAGCACATGGCCACACTCCTGTCTAGGATAACCCATTTCAACTCTGTGGCCTTCAAAATGGAGCAGACAAAATGTTTTACACCTGGTCTGGGTGAGTCTGGCTGAGCGCCGGGCAACTCCATCACCATTCCTGTCCAAACACCTGGAGTCGTGATTGCAAATCATCCACCCACCTATTCCAAGCAGCAAAATAACCGACGACACAACCAATGTTCCTGTGGAGAACAACCCAGTTATGGAATTCATAAGTGGACAACAGCGTGTGGAGCAGGAGATTGTGTGTGTTTGGCAGGGGGGTGGCAGATGCCAGCACAGGAGCGGAGAGAAATGGAAAAGCAAACAGTCAAGGAGAGCAATATGTAATTCCTTGCACCAAAGCACACGGCAGTCATGCTACAAAGCTGACGGCAAGGGAAATGCTAAATGCATTTTCAAGCAGCTTTTCATCATCTTTTAATGCAAAGTAAGAGCTGGAAACAAAAGAGGGAGGCCAGCTCTCTGCACACCTCCAGCCAGGGCTCCGTGGAGAAACAGTGGCATCGGGAAAAACAATCTCAAAGGCTGGGCCAGCAGAAAGTGCCCCACAGATCCAGTGTGAATAACAAGAACTACACGTGACTGCCTTCTCTTGAAACCCTGATCACGAGTCTAGGCACCTTTTCCCTGTCATACAAACCAGCCCTCACAAAACAGATGCCCTACATTGGGATACTTGCTCTTCTGGTCACCTTTAACGCTGTGTTTCCATGGGAAGCTGTACCTTTCTTGTCAGAGGATGAATTCCCCGGTATCTTTGGTAGTCCCCTGCTTTCTCTGTCTTGCTGCAAGGTGATTGCACCTGGCCAAGGGAGGGCTTTGCTCCCCAGATAGCCCTGGAAAGGCTTTCCCCAGTTTAGTTTCGGAAGAGACCTTAAAATTCTCAGAGCAAGAAACCCTTTCCCAGTTATTCATCCTATAGTCTCACCTTCTGTTCTCTTTCTCTTTCCGAATATTCAGCCTTTACCTTCCAGCCACGAAAACCAGACACCTCTGGCTACACCTTATTATCACAGCAATTACACATCTCGTGTCTCCAACTTCTTTAAATAGAGCTGATTAATATTCAGACTTGGCAATCCCTTGATTAAACAAGACACCCACAAGGAAGCCACTACTAGAGACCAGTTGCCAAACTGGAAATACCCTGTGGAGGGGAAAAAAAAAAAAAAGAAGAAGGAGAAAAAGAAGAATGAGAAAAATAAAAAGGAAAAAAAACAACAGCCCAGCTCTTTCATCTGCTTCCTATGAAGTCTCAGCTGCGTCCGTGTCACTGTGCAGAAGGCAATAAGGGACGATGTCGACAGATGGGGAGCTGAGGACACAATTCACCCAGCCTTCAAGAAAGCTTACAGTCCCATACTATACATTAATCCACAAGGTCAGTAATGGGGAGGGGGGGAGACACTAACCCGTAAGCAGATAAGGAATTAAGATGGAGGTAGCAGACAAAGAGGGCACGTCTGCAGCATTTAGCGCCGAGCACGGGGGATCTGCTGGAATGTCACGGGGGGCACTTCAGCCAACAGGGTCCCTGGCCAAAGGCACAAGGGGAAGAAGGGAGCAGAAGGAAAGAAAAGGTGCAGGAGACACTCATCCAAGTGACAGTCAGTGCTGAAGAGGGAGTAAATTAATCCAGGATGACACTGACAGACTAGGATTAAGTAGCTCACCGATGTCATTAGGTTGCATGCACATATAGATGAGCTAACGAAGATAGGGACAATGCTTACCCCAAATAATTGAGGACACGGGAAAAAAGGGTCAGGGGAAGGTTATAAAAATAGATTAGGAAGCTTCCAGAGGAGGCTTTCAAGCCAACCCTTTTCTCACTTGCTCCCTTGCTAAAATATCTATTTGTATTCTGCTGTCACCTTTCTGTGTTCCTCGTCTTTCTAACTGCTCTCCTTCTCCTCCAGCCTGTCCAAAATACCCTCTCCTTCCCTTGATTCACCACGTGTTGGCCTGGTCTCCAAGCACCATGTTACCTCCCAGCCCTCCATGCACCCTTTGGAGCTCATTTCCCTCACAGCAGCCATCACCAGGGTTCAGCTGATGAGGGGACCTCGCTAAGAAATGTTAACTCAATCATCACATGATATCACGGGTCCAGAGCAGACACAACCAGTGTGCATCACTTTTTAAAATGGTTAAAAATTTTAGGATAATCACAGAGCTGAGCCTGCTAAATACTGAGCTCCGGTTCTCTCTTGCCTGCACCACTGACTTTATGTGTGACCAGATGCATCACCTCAGTTCTGCTGTTCAATTCCTCCTGCCCTCTCCAAGCCTCCTAACTGCTTCCCCTAAAATTTCCCCAGGGAGTTCCTCTTGTTTTGGTGGTGTGACAGGCACAGCCTCCCAGGTGTGGCTTCAGGACCAGTGTCCAACAGCACATGTGCCAATAAAGGGCAGGGGTGTATTTTCCATCTTTTTCCTTCATGCTGGTTGATATTCTCAAATTTTAATTATTTTCAGGATCATGATTTTCAGGCACAGTTCACTGCAGAGCTACAGAAACTCTGGAGTGGGCACAGGGGCAGAGGTGGATGTGCACATTTGGAGATGGGAGCAGCAACTGGCTTCAGATTCCACCTCTGAGCTCTCCAGGAGTAAGGACAGTACTGACAATAAAAGAACACAGCCCTTTTGTTGTGCTGCTCCATCCATAGGCTTTCCTGACACTGTATTTTCAGTTTCTTCCAGAGCTTGCCCATTCAGGATACTCAGGGCTCTCTGCCAGCAAACTTTCACTCTCCCACACTGGAATAATGAAAGCTGAAGGCTGGTAATATTAACATCAATGAGAAACTGGGTTAAATCATGTTTGGTAAATTAAAAAATGATCAGTCTCACTCGGAGCTGGCAGTGAGATAAAACTTAACCATATATGACCCAAGCTGGAAAAATAAAAGAGCCATTTCCCATCTCTGAGGCCTCTGACTATGGCATCTCTGCCCAGAGCAGAGATACTCAACAAAAATGTGTGGCTTCTTTTGTTTCAGCTTTCCTTCCTCATGACTTGCAATTAGCATGTCTTAATGCAGCTCAGCTGAAGCCACCCCAACACAATCCAAAGTTGCTAACTACAATGTCATCATGCACCATAACGAATGTTTGCTTAAAGATCAATAGGTGAGGCCGGTGTTAATTGTTAAATTAAACATAAACATTGTCAAAACACATCCCTCGTTATTCTTCCACCTGATGACATGAACCTGGAGATCCCTTGGTGACCTTACATTCAGGCTCTGTGACCTTCAGGTGGTTTGCATCAGATTATCTTTACCTTATGCAAACTTGGTGTTTTAATTGATCATTTTAGAATACAGCAGATTGCAGAACTCCTGCTGTCTCAGAAGGGATTTCTTTGAGAAACACCCTCCGAGGAGGGTAAAAACACCTACAGGGTACTTGGGAATATTTGTAGCGTACAGGGTAACCTGGAGTTAAATATGTCACAGTTTGGCTGCAGCCTTTCATGGTAACACCCATCCCTAACCTGCCTCAATTATCCACTGGACTCACCCGAAAGTGCTGCAGAACAGAGTGTTTCGGGTGACAGTTTCCAGATGCTTTGCTGGCTGGTGGGATTCTGCCCCTGCTGAAGTCACAGGAGCAGTCACAGTTCTGAGGACAGGCACCACTGATGACGCAGGAAGTCTTTACTGGTGAACACAAAAATGTCTGTGCTCCAGCACAGCACAAGCACGCTGCTGTCAGTGACTAAGTGTAGTTACATTCCTTGCAGTAGTGAACAGGAGCTGATTCCTGCCCTGCTCCACCTTCCTACTGCGCTGGTGCTTTCAGGTAATTAGAGCTTGCCAGAGGCTGCACAGAACCTAAAATAATTACTCTGACATGCATTATCTGTCATGCGCATCTTAAGGCGTTAAATTTTCTGTAGAATTCGGAGGGCTGTTCTAAGTCTGGACAGTCTGGTTATTTACACCACAGGGAGGGAGCAAAAACTCACAGGTCCCATGAGTTTATCAAACACCATCTTAAAACTATTGAATTATTTTTGTCCCGCTCACACTGGCAGGGCCTGTTGCGGATCCCCTTCCCTCTGTCAGTTAAAAGCTTCCATCCAACTTCCAGCCTTGATTTATTCAGAGCCAGTTCCTGCCTATTTGTTCTTGTGCCAGCGTTTCAGCTTATATAGCTCTTATCCCTCCCTAGTGTTTACCCC
>VZRQ01009627.1:494061-549663 GCA_013397975.1 Machaerirhynchus nigripectus
CCCCCCCCCGGTGCATTTCTGGAGAGCAGGCCTATCTCTTCCCAGCCTTCATGTTATTAGGCTGAACAAGCCCTGCTCTTTCAGCCCTCTTTCATAAAATAGGTTCTCCATTTCCCCAGTCACCCCAGTAACCCTGCCAGTCTGAATCTTAAACATGGGCAACCACAACTGTCCCGCTTGCGTTCTCCTCCGTGCCTCCTGCAGCAGCATTAACTCTGCCACAGCCCTGCAATAAAATGGAAATATTCGAGGGCTGGGCTTGTTCTGCTCACAGCCAGGTTGCGCAGTGGCCCATCTCCATTCCCTAAGCATTTAACACAGTCTTTCTCTACGTCTGTCTTTCAAGCTGAAGAGCCCATGGTTTAAGCCAGAGCTTCTATTATTGGTCCCAGCGTGCATTGCCTTTGTACTTGACAGTACCCAAATTCTGTGTGTTGATCCGAATCAACAGCGCTTCCAAATTTTCTATCAGCTCTGTGTTTCATTAGCTCGAGCAACTCCATGACCACTTTCCACCTCCTCATTTCTTCTTCCCAAGTCACCTTCCACCCTTGCCCCTTTGAACACACTTTGACCCATGACAGAACACTGCTTCTAATCCTCACCTTCTCCATCATCATCTCATATTCCCTGCACAGCACAATATATTCAGTTCTTCAGAGGAGCCCAGCTAGACTGGGGCATGACACTGTTCTTAACTTCTCAGAGAAAGCTCTCCAAGGAGCCCAGCACTCTGTCTCTCACAAACCCAGCTTGCATTTATCCCATTGTCATGTGCCTTCACATGTTCAGTTATTTAAAAAGCTGCTCTAAAGCACTGCGTAGTCTTGAGGTACAGCCAGGAGTTTCCCTAATCACTTTTCAACAGCTGCTCCATCCTTTATTACAGGTGCCTTGTTTGCTACTCCCCAGTCAAATGCTCAGGGCAGAGTACTCAGGCTTTGAAGAGTTTATTGAGAGTCTTTGCCACAGGAGTGGTGATTTCATGTGGCAGTTCCTTCTCTCTCCTGGGGCCGATCTGATCCTCACAGACTTGAACACATGAAGTGCTTGGAGTTCTGCATGTTGCACATGGCCCTCTCCAGTTCTATCCACTCATTCCCATCACCCATCTTCATCCCTGGGGAAAGCCCAGGTAGTGTCTCTTCAGTGCCTGGATGACACACACTAATCCCTAACCCATGCTCCATGGCAGACCCATCCACTCCTTTTCTTTTCATTAGAGGGCTAGTCTTGCTTTTATTGTTTCTTTTCCTTACTGTGCAAGATCCTTTCTGTTCCATACCCAAACTTCAGACCTTCAACTCCTAACCTTCAAGACAAGGCTTCTTTCCCTGATCTACCCCTTCTCCCATTCCTAGTACAAGCCACTTGATTCCATATATGCATTTCACACCTATTTTTTCAAAGCTCAGGTCTAAATCCCTTCCTGACAGGTTTTCTTTTTTTCTCACTGGTCAACAATGCCAATTCTAGATAACTCCTACCCCTTCCCCTGCATTTTGTATGTCCAAACCCCTGAGTTGTCCTATACCCTGGAGGTGTTGAACACTCCGGAAGTGTCCAAAACCAGGGTGGATGTGGCTCTGAGTAACCTGGTCTAGTAGAAGGTGTTTCTGCCCATGGCAGGGGGCTTGCAACTGGATAATCTTGAAGGTCTCTTCTGCCCCAAAACATTCTGTGATTCTATGATATGATTCTATGATATCCTAATTTCACCCGCTTTAGACAAATGTACAGTCTGGGGACTCTTTCTTTGCCTTTCTTAGCAGGTACCAACCCTTCTGCACCAGGATCATCCCATGGATCCAGTTTCCTGTATGGCTGAGGCCACACACGTCTCTCCTCAAATCCACGCCAGCACGACTGAGGTGTTATCAGTGCTCCACAGAAATAAGTTGCCTTTTGATGGGTTCTCGAGTGGAGCCCTGTGTAAACCCCGCAGTTTTAATTTGCTGGAAGGAAGAAGAGCACTTTGATATGCACCCTCCCCTCCTGTCACACAAGGTACGTCCTCTGATCTGCCATGACAGCAATTTCATAACTTCACGAGTTCCACACGGCAGCGGGGACATGGTTTTTGCTAAAGTAGACAAACCCAACGTGGTTCAGTTTAAGGCTTCTGGATATTTTTCCCCTGTATTGTTAAGACCATTTAGTTCTCTCCTAATAAACACATTTATTCATTTTACACCAATGTGAGAGTTGATAATTACACAATAGCATGCGAGTCTCAAGTGCAGCAGGGCCCACAGTAAAACACTGATAATCAGCACTGAAATTCCATCTAGATAAGAAGGACACACGGAACTAGATTTAGGAGGACTGCAAGAAAATCTTAAACAGCCTCCTTACCTTCCCTTCTTTGTGAAAAACCTGGGGAAATAACAACAAAGCAAAGGACGGAAAGAGATCGGAATCTCCAGAATTCGACTTCTCCACACCATTAATTGTGGCAGTTAGAAGAATCAAGCGCTTTGGACAGATTTTGCCCGGATTCTGGAAAGCTCTTTAACATGGCTTTAAGTTTACCCTCTGTTTGGAAAGTACTTAAGTATAGGCTTAACTTCGAGCAGACGTTTAAGTCCCCTTGACTTTAACATGTGCTCAAGTGCTACCTACAAAGGAAGCATTTTCCTGAAGCAGGAGACCATCTTGGCTTAGGCACTGGATTAGCTGTCAAGAGACAGGGATTTTGTTCCTGGCTCTAGCCCTGGCCATTGGCAGGGTGAGCCCAGGCAAATAACATCCCCACTTCGGGCTTCAGTTTCACCACCTGGAAAACGGAGTGAACTCCGCTGCCCTTTGCAAAATGCTCCAGTGTTGATGCATGGAAAGCATTTATTTAAGAAGTACACATTCTTGTAATTATTTTCAGGGCTTTCTTGCAGTGTCCTTTCAAACTGGCTGCTGGATAATGAAGGATCTTGGTTGCACATCCATCCTTGTTATTTCAGAATAAGGACGGACTTGTTTTGGCCGATTTCCACTCTTTATACATCTCTCCGAAACGCCTTATTTTTTATTTTAGCATAAAAAATTCCCTAGAAGTTAATGGGTTATTAAGTTGTTGGATGCATTTTACACCTTCATATGTGAAGTGAGTTTGGATTTTCATTAGTTAGAGCTAACACCAATTTTCAATAAAATATTAACCAAACACACAGAGAAATAGTTCATGTGGATCTATCCACTACTTCAATAAAATTAACAGACTTAGATATTTACTCTTGCCCCAGCAGTAATATTTTCCCACATTACATTTCAAACAATGAAATGACACTAAATTCATTTAAAACAAATTTATATTATTGTTATTTTAAACAATACTTAATTCAATTTCAGTGTTTGGCATGCAAAGTTTGAAAATATCAATATTATTGTTTAATGTAAAAAAATAATAATAATTCAGCTACAAAACATTAGCATATGCAAGCTTCCCAAATGAGTTCCAGGGCTGGTATTTACATTAAACTGAAAATGAGCAAAACCAGCCAGATGTAACTGTGCCATTCAGAGAAGGGGATGCTAAGATTTCAAAACCAGGGCATTCAGCCCCAGTTTCAGCCCTCTCACCTGCACTCACTGGTAGCTCATACAGGGAAGTGCCACCACGCCTTTGCTGTGAATTAAAAACAGAGGGGCATGAGGATGAAGAGAGATGGGGAGGCAACTCACACACTGCTCACTGGGGAGATTAATGGGCTTTATTTGCCACCAGCAAGCCTCAAAATATGTGACAAGTATATGGGGGTGTTAGGGCTGCAGAAGAGAAGGTTCTGGGGAGATTTTAACACCCCTTTTAGTGGCTAAAGGGGCTCCAAGAGAGCCGGAGAGGGACTTGGGACAAGGGTCTGCAGTGACAGGACAAGGGGGAAAGGCTTCCAGCTGCCAGAGGACAGGGTTATATTGGAGATTAGGAAGGATTTCTTCCCTGTGAGGGGCGTGAGGCCCTGGCACAGGTTGCCAGGAGAAGCTGTGGCTGCCCCATCCCTGGAAGTGTTCAAGTTTGGATGGGGTTTGGAGCAACCTGGTCTAGGGGAAGGTGTCCCTGCCCATGGCAGGGAATGGGACTGGATGAACTTTAATGTCCCTTCCAACCCAAACCAGTGATTCTGTGTATGACCAGAGGAGTGGCCAGCCAGGATCACCCCCAAACATCAGCACTGCTGAGCTGTGGCTGTCCCACAGCCAGAGCAAGCCACGGGATCAAATTCTTCTGTACACGGGATCTAAGACCAGCTCATGGGGAAGCAGTGCCAGCACGGTGCAGGAAATTCCACTTTGGGCAAATGTTTTGTGAAACAACAAACATTTCAAAGCTTGCAAACCATGTGGAGGGTCAAGGTGAGTAACGTGCCCACATGTCCCTGAATGCTCCACCAACAGGGAGGAGATGCTCCACCACCTGGAAACAAGCTGCTCCCTGAAAATTGCCAGGACAGCTCTTGCTGAGCTCTTCTGCTAATGACAACACATCAGTGGAGCCTGGGAGAGCCTGCAACAAACCTGTGATTCACAGCAAGCTTTGAGGAAATCACAAAGTATATTTAGATTTGATCTTTACCTGCTAACAGCCCTTTAAAACCCTTCTAACAGCATAGCAGTTGTCCTTCGAGGATGCCTTCCCCACGTTCAGTGCTCAGAGGAGCTCTGATTCAGAATAAAACAAGTGGCTAGAAGAGTATGTGGGTATTTAGCTAATTATATGTCTGGTAAATTTGTGTTTTAAAACAATGCCGCTTGTCTCCTCCCTTTGCAGAGTGCCAGTTCACTGGAGTGTTTCCCATGGATTGGCAATTAGCTGTAATTAGGTCTTGTGATTTCCCCATTTGTCCTCATGTCACAAAGTTTACTACTGGAAACGCTCATTTGGATGGTAGGTGGTTGCTAATTGCAGCAGTAACAAAAACCACTGGCAGCTGCAGCACCTGAGGTTGCTCTTGGATCGAGGCATTGCTCCCTGCTCCCAATTTTTCAGGAGGATTTTGCAGCTCTTTGGCTGGGTCGAGCTGCACTGAAGTCAAGGACAGGGAACTTACCCCTGCCTGCTGGCTGACAGGTCAGATCAACTGGGTAATTTGGGAAATGGGTGGGGAGCTAGAGCCCAAACTGAAGAGCTGCTAAAAATTTAGAGAGAAGGAACTGACCTCTTTTTATCATTTTTTCCAGAAAAAAAAAACAACCTGTCAGTATTAAAGTGATAACTTACTTCTGGAATTCAGGTCTGCCAGTGGCTGATGTTACCTCAGTCCCGTGCAAGGTGTTTTTGTGTAGTTTGCAGCAGGGACCAGTCTGCTTTGCTTTTCCAAGGAAGATGGAACCAGAGGCAACAGGGTCAAGATGCAATGGAAAATATGAGCAACCTCATCTAGTGGAAGGTGTCCCTGCCCATGGCAGGGAGTTGTGATGGGATGATCTTTAGGGTCCCTTCCAAATGAAACCATTCTGTGATTCTAGGATTCTAAAAATTAGGGAAATCCCTGTAGACTGAGATTTGGGAATTGGTGAACTAGACTAGTGGTGGCACAGTGTCCTCTATCATTTAGATCTGTAAGAATAGGTTCAGGAAAGAGCAAGATTTTAGTTTTGTTGGGTGCTGGAACTGGGAGACAGATTGAACAGCTTCCTAAAGGCCTTTTGAGACGTATTCTTTGGTTTCAGGAGTAGCACAGTCCCACCATCGTAGATGTTGTTTCACTGTGTGTGCATTGGCCACGTTAGCTCATAGGGGCACCAGTCCTCTCTCCTGGCTGGGCCTTCTAAGCTCTTAAATGCATTCCCCTGAACAGTGCACAGCAGAAGGGCATATTTGACAAGCACAATTGGAGATAAGCAGCCCTGAGGAGTTTCAGGACTTCGAAGAAAGGAAATAATCTTCTGGTTTCTTCTTTGCACAAAAAAAGATTTAAAAAAACTCCATCCCCTCTGGACTGGAGAAAGAGACACTCTAAACCAGATAATCTCCAGCTCTTAGACAGAACATTTTCTCAGTTGATCTCCAAGACCTTTGCTAAGGAGGTCAGCAGCACGATCCTGTTTTGCTGATGCACACAGGTGTGCGGGTCTGGGTTGTGGCCACGGCACCAGGTGAGGAAAGGGTGGGAGCTGTTTTCCCCTGCCGGGAGGCAGGTGCAGGCTGTGCTCAGGGCTTCTTGCAGATGGAGAGCCCAGCACCTCCAGCCTGTGCATCTGTGTGGGCAGACCAGTTGGGCCCCAGCAGAGCTAAGCTGGCCATGTCTAAGTCCATCAGCAGACACCATAAGACCAGCTCTTTCTTAGCACTCTGCAGATGCTTCGTGCCTCCCCGGCTGCCCCGCAGCATGTGTGGGTCACAGAGCACAGGGACCTCTCTCACTCCTCTTCCTCACCACTCTGCACGGACACAGCACCAGCAACTGGCTTCTGTTCACCCCACAGGTCACGGGGTGGAGGAGGAATAGAGTTGAAGGCGCCATCCTGTTGTCCTGATGCTTTCCAAGGATGTCTTTGCCAGGAGCAAGCACACTCATGGATAACACATGTGGCTGTGCACATTCCACCTGCAGAGATGGCAGCTCTTTGTCTGGTAAATGCTGCTGTGCCAAAGCTGTTCCCTATCGCCCCCTTTTATTAAATATTTGCAGCAGCACTGGTTCAGTGCTTCCCTCAAACCCCACAATCTTGAATTTAGGGCTGGCAATAGAGAGGAAGCACAGAAGCAGTGTATGTGCACAGGTACAACACCCAAAAATTCAAAGTCTGGTGGTCCTGATATCACGTGAGACTTTATTTCTTCAGTCAAGCTTTGGGGGGAAGAAAAAACCCAGAACTAAAAACTACCTCGTTTATTTTTGTCTGGAACTGCAGGGCAGATGAGTTTTCCAGAAGGAATAGAAGGCTGCCATCGATTTTATTATTGAGTCAGTTTTAATGAGTCACAGTATTTTTGGAAGGCTTTTAAGATTACTGTAAAGTGCTTAGTTACAGTGGCTACAGGTGCCAAGGCAGGAAAGGAAACAACAAAGAAATGCACAGCAGCTGTATTGCTACGCTTCCCCTCAGAACTGGGATCAGCAGAACAACACACATGGCAAATGCAAAAGAAAATAGGAGAAGATGTAAGAGATGACAGAAGTCAGCATGGTCAGCTCCTATGCTAAAGCAAAATGCATTTTATTTAAGGAACTGTCCGGTGCTCCTTAGCTGCAAGTTGGAAAGGGTCACTGACAGGCTCCGGATTGCCAGACGTTCAGTGAATCGTGTGTTTGCCTTTCAAGCTGTCCTTTGGTTGTAAGTCATTTGCTCCCAGAGCTGCCAAGCTCTGCCACTGCCATCCTGTGTTGAATGAAACTGTGGAAACATCTCATTTAGCAGATGAGAGAAGGGAAAGCAGAGAAGGGGGAAAAGAAGTGGTGTGAAGAGAAAAAAAATTATTTTTTCTTTGTGACTTGAACAGACTTGCCTTTTCTTTTTGCCTATACCATTCTGAATGCATAGGGCACAACTTTCAGAGCTCTTAAGGATCATCCATGTTATCTGGCAAAAAACTATTCAGTGTTTTCCACTAAAAAGAAGTTGCTAGAAACTACATTCTCAATATCTGGAGATGTAAAACAAACAGCCTCAGAAATACAGGGCTGAAGAAAAAGCTTCCAGTTACCATGCGATGTGCCACCTGGATTTTCAGACCCTGCCCATGATGCTTGGACTCAGAGTCAGGCAGAAACAGCAACCAGGAGCTGGAGCAGGACCGATTAAACACGCACAGGGGCTGCCTTTGCTCGTGCGCAGCGAGTGTCGGGATGCACAGCAAGTGTCGGGATGCACAGCTGGACACTTGCATATGCAAATTCCAGCCTGGACGTGCTGCACACAGCCCAGAAATCACCTCAGACTCTGGAGGCCCGTTTTCACTCCCCTCCTGCCTCCCCCAGCCCCGTCACCAGTGGGGGACCAGCAGAATATTCTCCGGGCACCGCGCAGGGTCACCGCCGGCGTCACGGCATCCTCCAGCATCCTCACTGCCGGCCCTGGAGATGCCACGTAGCAACCTGGGCACCAGCCACGCACAAACCCGGGCTGAGAGAGGCGGGGAGAGCAAAGGAAACCACTCATTGTCTCCGGTGAGCCCAGCCTTGTGTCTGCTCTCCGTGCGTGACTGGCACCGGGCCCAGCGCTCGGGCCTTGGCGGGCGGCCAGGCGCGGAGTGGCAGGCACCTGTCCCTGCTGGGAGACCTGGCGACCCCGGCGTGCCCTAACGGTTAGTTCTGTTCTAACATCACGTCTACTCGAATTTACCTCAGGATTTCCCCCCCTCGGGGTGCCAGGGAGCTCGGCCGATGCCAACTGCTTCACCACGGAGGAGGCGCGGCGCGTTCCCAAGCTGCACGCGGGGCACCCCCCGAGCGTTCAGCTGTACTCGCCTCGCTGGAACAGATGGGGCCCATCAAGGTGTTCGTGTCCTCCACCACATCAGCAAAATGCCCCAGCACTGGGACGAAGTCAGGAGAGAAAAACAAAGCCCCAGCAGGGATCCCTCTCGGCTGTCCTTAACATGAAGTTTGGGACGTGTGCTGAGTGTTTCCGCCGTGGGGGTGGCAGTGGGGCTAAGATTCCCCCCCACCCGCTAAAATCCTTCACACAAGGACAAGGTCTCTGCGCCCACAGGATTGCAGCTCACAGAGCTCTGGGCTGCATTTTGGTTCCCTTTCTCTGGGAAGCCTCTCCAAGCATTCCCCTGATCTTTTCCAGCACCTTGAACACGCAGATCAAAACCTTTCACAAGTGGCTCTGATGGAAGAAAGGACAAGGAATTTCAGTTCACAGGAGAGGAGACAAAGACCAGCCAGGAAGGGGGTTTTTTTTCAGGAAGTTTAGGGCAGAGATAGGAATGTCCTTATTCTGCAGCCTGCGTTTTCTTACATAAAACTCCACTTTCCTCAGCGTTACAAATGTGAGTGGAAATATTTCCAAAGCGTGGAGAATTTTTGAGTGATCTCCCATTATTTCAGCTTTATTTATGGTCTCTTGTCCCAGTATAGGCACAGTTCACTTATCCTTCTGAAGAAAAAGAACAGAAGCTTTTGCTTTCTGACAAATGATCTGCCTTGGAAATTGGGAAGCCCTGTGCACCTCGTCCTCGATTTTAATGGCATGAAGTTCATCAGAGAGAAATAATGGCAAATGGTTTGTCTTTGACAATAAAAGTGGAGCTGTATTGTGTGCAGCAGAAGCTGCCTGCTCTGTGATGAGGAAGAGAAGTTGGCTGAAGGCAGAGCATCTCAGTTCTACTGCCTCGTGTCAGGCACTCAGTGACTCTGCAGCCTCCTTTCTCTTCATGGAACCACGGTCCAGAGGTTTCTTCTGCCTGTCCTGTCTCCCCTGACCACAGATCTTCGTGGTCCAAACTCTCCTCTGAAAGGAGGATACAGTACTGACAGCCTGGAAGCTTTATCTCAGCAGGCTCCACTACAAAAGGAACAACATGAGGAAAAGCAAAGATTCAAACCCTCTCTCTCAGAAATCAGTGTCCATTTTGTGTTTAGGTTCAAAGAGGCGCAGCAACACCCAGGCTGGGAAATAGAAAGGACTGAGCAGAAAGTGCTTCATGCTTGAACCACAGCCCAAGACTGGAGTCAGTAATATTCTGGGGCCTGTTCATCTGTAAAAACAGGCTAAAAGCAGCCTAGCAGCATCGAGATGAAGGAAAAGCCATCATTTAGGGCAGTGGCAACTCGTTAACCCAAATGACCTGCAGCTCTGGCGAGCACTGACCCAAGGACTTGCGAATTTACCTCCACTGCCCAATAAACTGTCGCTGCCTGGCTTCTCTAATTAAAATAGTCCTGGATTTGCAGGACCTACCCAGAGAATAAACTGGAATTTATCAGATTAGCTAAGCCAGATCATACGCAGAGCATATAGGCTGGCCAACAGCCTACTTTGGACCAGATTAACCAGCTAAAATAATTGGGGATTTTTGCAAAGTCTGCCCCTAAAGACTGGCATTAAAGAAATGCACCAAAGACTGAGCATACACTGCAGCCCATTTCTTTTTACCCTGTTTAGTTCTTAGCTTGATGTTCTTTGGCTATTGCTGGAAATCAGCTTTTTATCTTTCACTAACCAGTGGAAAAAAATCCTCTCTCTGCAGCTCCTTCAGGTGAGCTGTGCCAGTGGGAACTGGTGGATCTGTGAAAAGGTAGGGAGGCTGTATTTAATGTATTCCGACTCCACAACTCTGTTGCCCTTATTCCTACACTCTGCTCCCTGCATTGTCAGCCTTGAGTAACGAGCAATGATTACTGGAGAGGCTGTGGACTGATGTTCGAGTGGGAGCAGAGCTGGTCTTGTCCCGATCCAGTCAGATGTCTTTCCCTGCGGAAAAGGATGAGGTAAGAAATTCTTGCAGCCTGAAAAGGACAGAAGCCAGGTGGCTGCAGAGTGCCTTGGGGGCTGTGTGTAAAACAGGGGGCTTCCCCCTGGCCTCCTCAAGGGAGCTGTGGAGCAGTGGCACATCCCTCCGCCTGCCCTCCCCGAGCTCCGGGCGCAGGGGCCGGCAGTGACATCCTGGCAGATGTGTCCCGGTGCTGCCACGCAGGCAAAACAGGTTTGGCTACCAGAGCCAAAGGACTGCAGCCATGGGGAGGAGCAGGAGGAGGAGCAGAACCAGGAGACACCTGGGGGCTGCATTTCCTACTCCTGCTTGCCGTTCTCACCCTCCCTCAGCAGCCCCTGCCCCCGCCAGCCACAGCAGAGCCATGGGCATCTTGTTCCCCTCTGTGGGTGCAACACCCCCTTGGCTTGTGCCTGGGGCAAGCTTTGGGCATCCTCAGCACTGCTTTGAACCAGCTGCTTCAGAGGGGAATCTGGCCTGAAATCTTCTAGGACATTTTTATGAGGCTCCACTTCAGCATCACCGGTGTCAGGTTTTTCCTTTCCTTTTCCTTCAACATTTACTGGGTTTTTCTTGCTACACAGAAGCCATATTTAACAAAATGTGTGAAACATCCTAAAAACAGGAATGTTGTATTCTGCTGACTTCAGCTGTGGGATGCATTCACTCATTTCCCTTCTCCTTATCAAGGATCTGTCCAAACACTGGGGAATAGAAAATAGCAGGTGACAAGTGAGGAAATAAGACGCTGCGGTCCTGAGCCAGTGCTGGTCTGGAGCCTGTGTCCCTAAACAGTGAGGCAATAGAGAGAAGGATAAGTCATTAAAGGACAGAGAAAGACATTCTTCCCCCTAGTTTTCACTTTTTCAAGGACATCAGGAGGTTTTTGTTTAGCTATAAAATAAAAAGAGGGAAAACCCAGCAGCCTGTCCTTTCATACTGGAGAACCACAGCTGCAGGAGAGCTGTGACTGGTTCAGTGTCACCCATCACCACATCTCTGCCTGTCCTGGAGCTCACTCCTTTCCCTCATCCCCTCTGGACAGGGCTAGTTTGAGCCCCACAGAAAAACGTGGAAAACCTCCCACCTCTCACCACCACGTGAAAGCAAATTTCGTCTCCCAGGAGTATCCACACCCACCTGAGCTCAAAGCAGCAGGCTTAGTTCAGCCGTGGCATTCACACCCCTGATAGCCACCCAAAACAGTTCAAGCACTTCCAGGCTAAAGTAAGGGAATCTCTTTCTTGGGTAGAGGATCTGACCCCAGGACGGCCACGAGGCAAAGCAAACCAAACCAAATGCTATCTGGGCTGCAAATGAATCTTTACATACCCCAACCAGGGCAGGCATCTGCTTTTTGGGCAGAGGGACAGCTGCCACAGCAGGAGAGAACAGCTCGGGCCCAGCGCTCAGTCTTGGCTGCAGTGACCTGGCTCCTCAATTCCCACATGTGAAATTTTTTCTGATGTAAACGGGGGAGCTCCAGGTTCTGAACCACTGCAAAAAAATGCAGATCTGAGCAGCAAGGTGGTTCTCCAGGGTGCTCAGGGAGCTCACCCACCTCTAGCTGTGCTCTTACCAAGGAGTACTCGGAGGATTTGCTGCAGGACCCAGGGCTGAACCCTGGATTTTTCACCAAAGTTGCCATTTCACCCCCTTTTCCACAAGCAATTCCAGAAGCTGACCTAAGACACCCGCGTGGGGATATTATATAACAATGGAGATTGTGTGTGTAGTTTATGTAAAAACACTTAATCTCACAGCTGCTTCCCTCCCCTGCACCCTGGGCAAAATTTTTCCTTCCATCTCCCGTTTAAATACCTGGTATTTGATCATTTCACAGGGCTGGCAAAACAAGCACAATGGAGGCAGTGTTTGCTCAGATCTATTTTTGTGTGTATGTGTGCGTGTGAATTTTTGGCAGAATCGGTGTTTGCAAGGAGCAGATAAAACTTTTCTGTTGAAGAGGCACAGACAGCCAGGAATTGCTGCCTGCCAGCAAATCTCTGCTTACTGAGGGAGATCATGTCATTGTTAGCCAGGTAGAGGGGCTGGATTCGGGAATCTGGAGAGCTTCCTTGTTAGGCTATAAATGAAGGAGTTATTTAGCAATTACTTTAAGACAGTAAATCTCCGTGTACGAACCCACTTCAAGATAAAATCCAAACTTGGTTTTCCCTGCTTGTACAGCACAGATGCATATGCATCCTGGAAGCTACATAGCCCAGTCATATTTTATTCACATCACACTCCAAGGAGCTCACTGACTGGAATTCAATAGAAACTGTTCTCTGTGTGAAAGTAATTTCAGAAAGTAATCTAGTTTATGGAAATGAAAGGCATCAAAACACAAAAAACACTGTTTCTGTACAAGTGCTTTGCTTCAAATATTTGACATGGAAATTTATATAATCCCTCTGGGGCACATGGGTTTCACGAGTGTTAACATCTTTTGAAATGAATTTCACAAATGTTTATTTGGAATACCAGGCATACAAATAATTTAGAATATCAAGGCATCTTGTTGAATCAGTCTTAATGATACAGATCTCAGATGGCTGTGGAGGTTAAAAGGTATGAATTTTAATTGGGTGTGTGGAAGATGTCATTTTCAATCACTGCACTGCATTGCCAAAGCTATCACTTTCCAATTCTAAGCTTCCTGCTACCTCCTCCTCGGCTCCTTCTCTTGCTTAAAGACCAAAATGAAACATTTTTCACGTTTTATTTGTGTGCTGGGCATGTATTAAATATGGAGTTTTGCTGCCTATCTTGGTTTATACAGGACCCCATCACCGCTGTATTGCAACACTTCTCAAGCAATAAAGAGGTTGACTTTTTCCAGGCAGATAGTGCTGTATTGTCATTCCAGTTTTATAAAAAGTTAAATTATTGGAGGCAAACGGTGTCGAGGAGGCAAAAATGGTTGCTAAGACTGGTCAAAGTGAGATTTTACAGGTGCCTCCTCTCTTCCCTGCCTCCATGATGAGCCATGTTTACAGTATGGAATAAATCAGAAGTAAAATTGTTTCGCCATTTAAAATCTATGTGTTCTTAATTAGTAGATCCGTATTTACTTCTGGCTTTGGACAACATGAGGGAGAAGCATGAAAGGAAAAACCAGCTGGGTACCTGTGAAGAGATCTTTGTCCATCCTGTGTGGCAAAGGAGCAGGGATCCTGTGGGAAAAGATATCGTGTGATTGGGTAATTAAAAATTATCATAAGCCATAGGCAGTAGGAAGGCAAATTAAGCCTGCAGAGGCAGCGTGAGTTCTGAGAGCTCCTCAGCCAGTATTGCAACTTTATCACTTATTTCAAGTTTGTTCATAACCCAGGTTTGCAATCAGTGAGATTTTATCCAAGATAGTGGGGTTTTGTATATTACAAAAAAATAAAAAGAAATTTGAGAGTGGTTTGTTCACACGGAACAAAGTGCTGGGCTCTTGTTGGCTCACTCACTGGCTGCCCTTAGATGTACTCAATCAACACAGGGAGTTAAGTCAGGCACATTTTGGGGAAAAAAGTCCCTCTCCCATTCAACAGCCTTGGGCAGACCGTGTCTTCAGAGAAATGAAGCAGCCAAATTTCAACAAACCTCTAAAGAACATGCATTCGACTGATAACTTGGCCAAACATGGGTGGATTTCAAGGAGGGCGTGAAAAGCACTTTGTTCACAGGCAGCACACGGCCAATTTCCTTTCTGCTCCCAAGAGCAATGATAAAAGCTCAGCAAATGGCTCTGAGATTTTTTTTCTCTTTACAAGCACATTTTATTCCAAGAAATCATCATTGTTTTCTTTGAAATGTCCATTGTCAGCAGCAGGAGCAAAATGAGCGAGGCAAACATCCAACCCACACAAGTCTGAACCACTGGCAGAGAAAAAAACCCCACACTGGTCTTCTGGTAGGACACATTGAAGATGCCCTGGTGTAGAATTGTCAACTCTACCTGCACCCAGAGTGATTCTGATTTCAAACACTTTATTTGCTAAGACTGATGGCCTGAAATATTTAATAGCAACCATTCTGGGTCAGGCAGCTGATGGCCAGACCAATGACTTTGGCCACTATTTATGGAATCATAGAATCAGAGAGGATCCTAGAATGGTTTGGGTTGGAGGGGGCCTTAAGGATCATCTCATTCCAACCCCTCACCATGGACAGGGATGCCAAGGAAAAGAGGAGAATAAATATGTATTTGTGCTTCCTGCCTCTGGCAATCTGTGCCTTTAGGATTTATGGACATGCTGGCCATAAATTGGTAGGATTGAAGGGGACTGACCCCCTGAGAGGCACGAATGTGTCCAGAGCATCCCTGGGAGATGCTGCACAGATCCTCTGATGAAAGAGGAACCCATGAGCGTTTGAGCTGGCTCACAGTACCAACACCTCCACAAGCAGAAAGTATTTCCCAAAAACATCTTTAAGAAACTCCCATTTTAGAAGGTGCAGGTTGGCCATGAAATTCCCCTTTTTTTTATTCCTCAAGGTTTCCGCTTGTCCCCACTCTGGTGGGCGGCTGGGCCCTGCTGCTGCAGCCTGGTGGGGCAGGTCCCTTCTCCATGGTGTGTGAGCACACCCTCCCCAGTGCCAGCCCCGAAACTCCCCCCTCGTTAGGGCATGGGGGAGGAACACAAAGCCCCGTGTTTTGCTTGAGTCCCTCCCGTGAATAGGCGGAACAAACGATAAGCACAGAAAGAAAGAAGGAAAGTTGTCCAAAGGAGGCATCAGTTTTCCTCGTGGGAAAGGCTTTCCAAGCCCTCCCCTTCCCCTCTGCCTTGCTCTGTGGGAATGAGCCTTCTGCTGAGCAGCCTGGACATCAGTTGCCTCCATCCCTCACCTTTCTTTCCCCGTCCTTTGCACATGTCCTTCATCGCAGCCTTGCAACACACTTGTCATGAGCAATGACAAGGTGGCTGGGCTGACTTCCAAAACTCCTCCCTTAGCAGAGCAGTGGCAGAAGCATCCTTTGGAAGAAAAACACTGGCAGGAGATCCTCAATTATTTCCTGAGAAATGCCTGTGAGTTGTGATGTCCTTTCTGTGCCACAAACCACCCTTTCCAGGCAGCAGAGCAGGGAGGAGGAGGAGGGCAGTACCTGCCACAAAGCTGCTGGCTGGGCTGGGGAATGAGTCCCAGGAGCAGGCTGGAGTGAATTAAAGAATTCCTTTTCTGTACATGAGGTGGTAAAATGGATCTCCTGCAATGAAATGGCTTTGCTGTCCTCCCACAGGGAGGCAAATCACCTGCTGGTGCTGCTGGTTTTCAGTGGTTTGGCTGCATCTGCCATCAGTAACACATGGAAAATCTGTCCCAAGGACACTCTAAGTTTTGGGGTGCAAGGGGGTACCTGAGACAGGGAAAAACTGATAACAGACAATCTGATCCTGTCTGTTCCTGCAGTGCCTGCCAACAGCGCGTTCCTCGGCAAAGCATCACTTTTCTTTCCAAGAATGTCCTTATTTGTTAATATTCGTGGGAAAAATAACTTTGTACTGGTTCTTGGAAAGGTTTTCACTATTTCAGAGATGGGTTTAGCCCCAGATTTTCATTGCACACCGACAGCAGCCCCACTTCACAGGCCAATCCCACTTTGTTCAAGTCTTCAGTGCACTTCATCTACTTGCCTGGCACTGACTGATGCATTCTTTCTGCTGGTGGCACTGATTTTACAGATGTCTAAAGAAGAGGTCAACCAGTTCAGAAAGAATTGTTTCTTGCTTAGAGCATCTATGTGTCTGTATATAGTAGACTGTAGGATACAAGCCTCTGAGAAAACCCAGAGTGTTTAGGAAACAAAAGATCCCACAAGTGAGAGACTGGGGAGCAGCTGAGAGGAAAAAGGAATGAGTTTCTTCCTACAAGGCTGCAGCGGAAAATGAGCACCCAGCGGTTTGAGTTATCAAATCCAGACTCCTGACCCAGACTTGTGTCGTGTGCTCCCTTCCTCCAACCAAGTGCCAAGATGCCAGTTTGTGTTATGGAAAGCAGAATAGGCAGCTGTTGGACTGGCTGCTTCAAATACAACAATTAAAATGCTGAAAGTGCTAAAAATGGTCTTTTGCGGTGTGTGTGATGTTACATTAGTGACCCCAGTTCAAGGGAAGGGCTCAGAGGAGTTTCATGTCTGTTGAGGATATGAAAGCAGCAGAGACCACTGGGAGGTCAAGATGGAATATTTAATTTTGCCAAAACCACAGCCCTTCATTCTACAAGCAGAGTGTGCCAACACTTACAAGGCAGGTATTTCTTCAGCCAGGGCACACTCTCTTCATCCACGTCTGTCAGAACGTGCCAAAAGCCTGAAAAGCAGTGTCAATTGCCATGGTCATCAAAACATGACAGCAGCTCCAGGACTTTCTGGGAAGCACCTCCAGCACCAAAGAGGAAACTAAAACATCCTAAAACCCATTTGAGGACAAGAAGGGCCCCCTTTAATCACCAAGTCCTTCCCATCACATTCCCCGGCAACCAAGTCATACAATCCCATTTCACAGGCTGAACAAGCCTCAGCTTCAAATGAACTGGAGCATTTGCCCCAAGGCCATTCCCAAATCTCTGTTGTCTGAGAGTCTCAAACTGCCTTCTGATATCCAGCCTGAATATATTCTCCATCAGTTCCCGTCTCTCTGTATTTGCAGCAGCACGGTCCATTAAAGCTCGGCAGCCTCAGCCCTCCCACAATCAGTCTCTGCACAACCAGCAGCCTTCAGCACACATCAAGCCAGGATAAATCATCCTGGCCATGCCCATCTCCTCTCTTCATTCCTGCCTGAATTGAAACCAGTCCCCTGTTCCTGTTCACACCAGATGTCCCCAGTCTCAAACACAAACATTGCCCCGAAGGAGCTCATGCAAAGATCTATCCCAAAAAGCAGAGAGTGATGCAAGAATGAGATCGTGTCCTTCACTGCAGAGATGAAGTTGGGGTGGACAGATGTCCACAAAACCTCCAGATGCTGGGACAGTTACACCAGCCCAGTGCAACCTTGAAGATGTTCCTCCTTTGCAGAATGTTTCCTCTGAGTACAGTGCTGGCAATTTTGGGAATCTCTCCTAAGCTGGGCCAGGTGATCTCACTGCAAATGTTTCAGAAATGAGTTTCACAAGCAGTCTGCATCTGGGTTGCTCACCTGGTAATTGGGGCACACATTTTTTTTCCCACTGGATACAAAGCCCCAAATAAGCCAGCTGCACAGGTCAGCAGGAACTGGAGTTTCTTCTTTTTTTTCTTTTTTTCCCTTCTTTTCCTCTTCATTTGTTGTTGAATTGGAGGCACTGGTTAAAAATAGCTATGTAAACCCACTGCAGGGAGTGAATGTCCTTCCTTCAGCACTTCCAGGCAAGTCCAAAACTGTTCACCAAGGCTGTGTGTGCCCGTGTCTCTCCCACTGAGCAATCCCATTCCTCACCTTGGAGTAACAGCATAATAATTCCTCTTTTGGCTAAAAGCAGCCAAAGGATAGTTAGTCTCCTTTGGTAGACCATGCTCGCAGGTATGTGGTGGGATTCTTGGGGTGTTCTGTGCATGGCCAGGAGCTGCAATCAATGATCCTTGTGGGTCGTTTCCCATTTGGGATATTCCACGATTCCATGGTTGTACCAGGAGGGAGCTGCTCCTCAGGGCTGCGTCCTTGGGACAAATCACACAGGAGAAAAACAGGGTTCCCCTAGAAATGAAGGGCTTCAAATTAAGGAGGTGAGCAAGCATCAAAATTCCTTCCCAGCCGTTGGTTTTATTTCACTGCAGCTTGAAGGGTCTTTTGGTAGAATTTCAAACCCATTTCAGTATTTGTGTCAGTTTGCTCATGCTCATTGCAGTCAGTATTTATTTGAATTTGGACAAAGATTGTTTGAGAATGGTGGTAAGGGAAGATCACATCTACAGGTTGTCATCTTGCTGGCAGAAAAATAAGTTTAAAAAACCTCCAATCAACATCAAGTGGATTGCTTGGGAAATAATTTTCATTCCTAAATGCAATCATCTATATTGGATACAATGTTTATTTGTTAAAAAGAAAATAAAAATTGAGTTGGGGAGCTCTCATGTCTATAAAAAGACTACTTTTCCTGGCATTTATAAATATTAATTTGGAATGCTAGAGAAGAACAATACATAACAATAATGAGAATCACCAAATCCCATCATTTTTGACATTGTCGTATCAACAGCTTAAGGATTAGCAGGTGAACTTTAAACATATTGCTTCCAAATAATAATAATAATAATAACAGTAATGATAATAACATCAGAATGCAAAAAATAAACCCCCTTATTTCATTACATATTCCTTATGGCTTTCTTCTTCTAATAGCGTTTTACAGGATCGCTGCTTTGAACGTTTGGATGACATGCTTAAAAAATTAACCTGGAGAAGGGGGAGGTCTTCTTATCTCTCTCCATTCTTGCAAAGCTTTGCTTAGCTCTGTCTTTGTTTCCCACTAACCCCTGACATTGACAGAGTCAAAGGCCTATCAACTAATACCCTAATTTCAGGAGGATTTTATATACACATCTATCTATGCGCATCTGCAAATGTTTTGTGCACGTGGGGACTGTCTGTGCATAAAACGAGGCAGTGTTTGCAAAGATAAAGTTGCACCAGGTGTCAATTTTCACACCTCCCGCTAAATACGCGTGGCAAAAAAAACGATGCCACAATTTCATTGAAAATCCAAGCTATTGAGATCTAATCGCTGCTTAAGCTGTGGCTTTATTCAAATCTGGATCACCAATAGGGCTCAGGATGTAAATGAAGTGCAAAGAGAAATAAAGCAAAGGAAGGGGGGGGTGAAAAAAAGAAATCTATGATAGCCCTTTCCTTCAGCCATTTGATTCCCAAGTCCTTATCAGTCAATTAATGCATACTAAAACTTTAGTGGCAGCCTCAGTTTAACAGACCTAATAGCTCCAGCGAGTCCCCAGCATTAGCCAAACAAAACACACTTTCAGCTGCCTTAATATGAGACTGAAAAAAGGTCAAAATAGACAGGCTTTACAGAATAAATCCTGAAGATCCATTCTAATTTCCACTCAAGGATCTTTTAAGCAGTTCTTGGATGCTCTTTATGGTACTTTGATCCAAGCATAGTTTCATTAAAACTTTGTGGCTTGGTATTTTTAAACCTGATAGCTTCACTAAACTAGTTCTCAAAATGTTAGCTAAGCCGCTATGCATAAAACTACTTTACTGTCATGGTGTCTTCTAATATCACCTAAGTACAGGCTGTTGCAATTTTGAAAACCAACCTTTTCTACATTCACCAGATCTCGGCTTGGGAATTTCTGCTTTCGCACTTGAAGGCTGTCTCACAGCATAAAGGGAAGGTGCTGCCTTACCCCCTTCCTCTCCCCCTCCTTGAAACCTAAAACTAAAATTAGCTGCTGTACCTTATTTGTTCTGGAAGCAAGTTACACAGTACTTCTATCCACTGTGGTTTCCAATTGCAGGATTAACACTGGATGCTAAAAAAAAAAAAAAAGAAATAAATAAGAAAACCAACCACCTGAGAAAAATAACAAAACATTAAATGGTGGTTTAAAATCCAGTTTAATGATGGCAGGATGAATTCCCTGAAGACCCAGGAAAACAAATGTTACTTCCCACCTTCATAATGTGGCATGTTAATAAATCTGATTTAACTGCCACAGATAAAAAAAAACCCCGACTATGCCTCCAGAGATTGTCCTTTGCTCCCCTGAAAATGAGGATGGCTGAAAGGTTAGGCGACAATTTTCTTCCTCACGCCTGGTGTTCACAAAAGCCTTGATTTCTCGAGGAGCTTTTGTGGTGAGTTTGCATTACAGTAGTTAAGAGAATTACAGAGAGATGGCTTCAGAAGGGGCTGGGCTGAGTTTTTGAGAGAAAACACAAACAAAGGATTATTTTAAAAAAAATAATAATAAATCTGAAGAGACTGGATTTAAACAGGCACCCTCCACCCATCTGAGCCGAGGGACAAAATCCCACTAATTTTCATGGGAGCAATGGTCATTGTTGGGAAACAAACAACACAAAACTTGCAAAACAGCCCCAAAAACATCTTTGGCTGGGAGATCATTTTCATGCATGGTGGACATTTGAGACCAAGCTGGATAGTTAAGGCCAAAACAGGAGCTTACCTGTATAATCATTCATGGAAATACAATTTTGTTATCTGCAGTCACCCCCTGTCCTGGATGGGTACAAATATTGCCCCAAAATGGATCTGATGCTGGGTTTAACCACAAACCAGTGACTCTCCAGGGTCAGAGCCAGGATCCCACCCTCTAACCTCAGCTCTGGCCCCAAGAAGCACTCAATGGGACAGTTTTTGCTCCAAACCCACGTATATGAGTTTTTATATGCCCAAGGGTTCCATGCTCACTACTTGGGCCAGGGTTGCTATTGACTATGTTACAGGAAAGGCCACCAACTCCTGGCTCTTTAATTCTCTCAGATGCTCTCTCCAAAAAAAAAAAAAAGGGGAATTACCAATTTTTCCAAGCACTGCTGCCAGTGGGTTGGGATAAGACTGTCCCACTTCTCCCTGAGTCCTCATCACCTGGCAGAAATGGTTTGGTTGTTTTCACTGCTTCACACACCTCGGAGGGGTCAGCAGAGAATCCTGTCAGCTGAAGGGCTGACAAAAGCTCCTGATGTCAGGTATAAAGAATGCCACCTACAGCTTAATGTCTGCACAAACCCCTCTGACTTCGGGCAAACAATGAGCGTTTTTGTCTCCTTAATGCCCAGTATGCAATCGAGTGGAAATGCTACTTCCATCCTTAATCTACAAATGAAATTAAAGTTGTTGAAAGACACACGATAAACCGGGATCCTTTGTTTCTTACAGAAGAGGGGAAAAAATTGAAACCACTAAATATTTTAGCAGATTTACTAAATTTCCAATTAAATCTGGAATTACGGCAGAGCCTGTATCTCCCTCTCACTCCACCACACACATTTTCTATTTGAATAAAGTAGGTTAGACACAGCGCTCCCTCCACCCGCCCACCCGAGCAGGAATATTAATGAAGCAGATCCGTCGCCGGCGCGCTGGGCCAGCGGGGATGCTCGGGCATCCCTGGGCCCGAGCGTCTGGGAAGGGCTGGTTTATAGGGGAACAGCCTCGGCTATCCGGAGGGAGCGGGATATGCAAGGCAAGAGCACCCTCTGCCCGCTGGCAGGAGGGTCTGGCTGTGTTAGCATGCCCCCCATCCCTCCCCCTCCTTCCCTTCGCTGAGGAAAGGTCACGGGAAGCAGCTTACACAAGCCAGATGAGGTGGAGACCAAATCAGGACCAAGATTATGTGTCAGGGACTTAGAGACGGGAGCGGAAGGACTGCGTGCAGTGCCGGTGCGTGCTTTGTGCCCGGCTCCAGCCCTTCCTCTCACCCCACAGAGCACCGGCCGTGCCCGAGGAAGGATAGCGGGCATCCCCTCGCTCAAGGGGTTCCAGTGCATGTGGCCAAGCCGGCCAGGACTCGGCCAAAAAGGTTTGAGAGACATGGATGAGTTTATGGCTCTTCCAATCTTGTCCAGTCCCGTTTGGGATTGAAGGCGTTGGCCCTCACGGGAGGCACAGCCTCGCTGTCCCCTCATCTGCGTGGGGAAGGGTGGGGAGTTCTCCCCTGCCACAGGTCAAACCACAAGGGACAGGCAGACCCATAGGGAAGTCTGAGCCTGGAGCCTGGGCCGAAGAAAGGTGACACTGGCTGTAAGGACAGGGTCACACCTCTGCTGGGCCAGTTTGGGGTCCAGCAGGTGTGTTCTTCCACCTCCAGCACCAGCCACACTCTGGAAATGAGGCAAGGGAAGAAGCACAGAGCAGCCTTTCCCTGCCACATCCCTCAGCATCCAGCAATCAGAGCTTTAGGGATGCCTTGATCCAGGACGCTGCATTTGGGACCATCCCCTCTGTGTTTTGGCTCCATGTCATTTCTGGTGGGGATGTCACCTCAGAGACACACAAACCCTGGAGAGCCCAGGGAGACTGTCACCATGCAGCCCCAGAAAGACGCCAAACAGGAAGCCAAGTGAGGAATGAGTGGGCAAAGATGCACAAAGGCATGGAGAGACCTTCCAGAGTGGCTTTTGGTGTAGCTTATCCTTGCACACCTTCTGTCACCTGGAGGTGACACCCACCTCGTGGGCACCGCTCACAGGCAAAGCTCTGCTCCACCCTTGAATCCTTGGACATCCTCTGCACCTACAGGGATAGCTGAGGAATTTCCTCCAGGATAATGCTGTGGCACCACACCTTGCTGGAAAGCAACGTGCCACAGTGTAAAATGCTTCTTGTCCGATGGTGGAACCTGAGCTCCAGAGGAGACCACCACCATTTCCACATTTACACACCCAGTCCTGAGCTTCTCCTCATCAGCCACTCGGACACACCACTCACTTCTCCCAGGGATCCTGAGCTGAGCTGTGTGACACGGGACAGCTCTCAGCACACCAAGCCTTCCTCAGGGGGACCAGGGACAGGGGTGTATGATAGGAGGGACTCACAGAAGTTGCCTTTTCCTCACCACTGACCACTTCTCCTATGCATTAGACAAGGCTTTCCTTCCCTGGGCTCTGCATCCCTGCCATCCCACTCACTCCCTGCTCTGGCTGCTCATTGCAGCGCTCAGGGACATCACTCTCCTCCTCTATTCCTTTGCACCATCTTGCACACGAGAGGTGAGTTTTTCCTGACAACAAAACAAAATAAAAGAGTGGAAGATCCTTTTTTTTCCTTGTGTAGCGGCTAAGCCCATGCAAAGTCATCACAAGGCTTTGCTGTGGCACAGAGCACTTGAGAACAAGGCCAAAGAAATCAGCAATTGCCCTTATTTTCTCCTCTTAAAACCAGCTCAATTGGCCCATTGCAACTTATTCCTGCTGTCTCCATTCATATCTTTTCTTCCAGGCAGCTCCCAGTTGATGCTGCACATTTGCTTGGAGTGGAATATACTGGTGGGCCTGAGCTCTAAAACGTTGTTTCAGTCATATTTCAATGTTCAGCTTACACAC
The DNA here is from genome assembly GCA_013397975.1 of Machaerirhynchus nigripectus. Lineage (NCBI taxonomy): Eukaryota > Metazoa > Chordata > Aves > Passeriformes > Dicruridae > Machaerirhynchus > Machaerirhynchus nigripectus. Next base: position 517,444 of record VZRQ01009627.1, read on the forward strand.
ATCTGTATAAATCCTGTTTTTTTCAAAACCTTGTACACCAAGAGAGCTAAATGGGTTTACTTCCTTGTTTGTGGTCAGAAAATGCAAATTCCAGCTGCAGAAGGTTTTGTCACCTCGTGTGGGCTTTCCCACACTGCGGATGCCAACGCCTGAGCTGCCAACCGGGGCTTCCTCTAGCATGGACTGAGAGAAGGGGACCTCCAACCACTCCAACCCCTTGATTCCTCCAGGACTGCTGCCTTAGGATGGGATGGATCACCTGGCGCTGTGCTGGCTGGGATGCAGCCCTTCCAGGAGAGTCTTCCCTGGGAAAGGCTGAGATGCAAAGGGGATCGTGCAAGGGGGAGTTGGAGAGGCATCTTCATCCTGTGCTGCCTCAGCCTGGGGAGCCACTCAGGAGCCAGGCCAGGATATGTCCCATTTTCCATGAGATGTCAGTGAAGCCAAGGAAACAGAGGGAACTGCAGGAAATTCCAGTGGAACCTGCAGAGATGAGAATTTTTTTTCTACCAGGTGTATATTTACCATGATTTTATATTTTCAGACTTCAGGCCTGAAAATTCAGGGGTGAGGGTTTTCTTTCTTCAAACAAAATGTAGGACTTCTCATTTTGAACACGAACAGTTTCCATTTTAAAATGGTCTTATAAGGAAGAAGCCTTTGAAACCAAAAGGCTGAAAATAACTCTCCAAATGAGGCAAATTATTTCACTGCTGGTGAGTGGAGCATCACAAAGAAATGTTTCAACAGCAGAAGAAAAGTGACCTAGCCTAATCTAAACTGACTTAAAATAGTTTCCATGACTCCCCATGGGAATTCCTGCTTACCACTGCCTTGTGAGTTGTAGAAATATCCACTACCATCAACCTGCCATGAGCTTGTGGAGAGCAGCCATGCTGCTCTTACCAAAGCAAGCAGACACCAAACCTCCTTCAATGGGTTCAGCCAATCCCCACGGCTTTTACTCCCTCTAAAGGGAAAAGGAAATTCCTGCCAGGGCTGCTGCACATTTCCAACATACTGGGTGAAAACCAGGGCAAGAGCAGCCTTCCCTCCTCCTCAGATCCTGCATATCCAGTTCCAGGGGGTGTTTGGGTTCAGTCCCACCAGAACAGCAGCACACTTGGCTTTCCTGCCTCACTGGAGCTGGGGGTTTCCACTTCTCACCGGTCTCAAGCTTGGCAGAGCTGTGGGAGGCTTTTGGGACAACTCAGTTGGTTGCACAATGGCTTTGGATTGCAAGAGCTGGAATCCATGGATCATTTAGGTCGGAAAAGCCCTCCCAGATCACTGAGTTCAACCACGCCCCCAGCACTGCCCAGCCCAGCACTAACCCATGTCCCCAAGTGCCACATCCACTCAGCTTTTAAATCCCTCCGGGGATGGGGACTCCACCACTTCCCAACCTCGCGAATTTGTGGATGCTTTTTTCTTGTAGAGATCTACAAATAGATCCTGGACTCTCCCAGCCTGGGCTGGGGACTCGGTGGTCTCTGTCCCTAAAAACAGAGCCAACAGAGGTCTGGGACAACTTGCTCCTTGCAGGTCTTGTAGGCACTACCCCGGGTTATGTGATTAAACAGCAACACTGAGTTTGCAAAGCTGTCAATCCCATACCTTTCATCAGCACTTAATTCACATTAAAAAAAAAAAAGAAAAGAAAAAAAAGTCACACCAGCCCTTAAAAGCTTTGGAGCTGCATTTCTCGTGGCTGCAATAATACTTACTTACAATATGGACTCTAGCTGCTTTTTATGTAACTGCTGCTCTTAATCAGCTCAGTATTAGTAGCTCTAACCTGCTCTTGCTTGATTTATTTCATTTTATTTCTAAAACAAACATAGCTTTACAATCTCTCTGATTTCCCAGCTTTTATGCCACTCCACTGAGGCGCTTTAAACATCTCATTTATCTCCCATACGTTGGGAAATTACAACCCCCCTTCTCTCCAAAACAAACAAGCAAGCGAAAAAACCTCCAGCTAAAATCTACACAGTTGGGAAGTGTTGATTTAAACAAAAACCCTGAAACAAGATAGGGAGAGACTAGAACACGAAAACAGACTCCTTTTTTTCCTTGCACAGATTGAGCTCTGAGGTTGTTTGCATCGAATGTTGACTTGTTCCAAGGCAGCATCTATTTAGATGTTGTGAAACTGGAAGGAACCAGCGTGAAATACATTTTGCAGTTGTTTGAGGAGGACTGTGCTGTTGTATTTCTCCTTGCACGCATTTCCCTCTCTTCCTTCCTTCCCACTTCCCACTTGTGCAAAGGGGGCTGGAAGCAGTGGGAATAATTTGAAGTATCAGGCATTCCAAACAAGGATGGGCGGGAAGAACATGTTAACAGGTTTTTTTTCCTGATCTGTGTTATTTATGAAAAAAATTCTCCCCTAATCAGAGAGGCTGATTTAAGGGTTGTGCTTGTTCCTGGGGGATGTGTTTCTGAATACTGACTGTACTTAGGAATATCTCTCCTCTCTGCACTAGTGAAAGCACTGCTGTGCCCCAGTGGTCCATTTTTCTAATTGCATAATTCACTGAAGGCAAATAATAGCAAATTTCTTTAAAAATGTGTTGTTTTAGACTTCTCTCACATCTTCTCTCCATCTATCTCCTGCCTAGTGCAAGCACAGGATTTATTCTATAGTGTGTGAAACTAATGGGAAACTTTCTCTTCCCGTACACTCTTTTGTTATATCTAAGCCAGTGACTCACATTTTTCCATAAATGAAAGGGACAATATTCCCCTCCTTATAATTGTCTTCAACCTGTTTTGCTTTTGGGTTTGTTTTTTTTTCCACTCTGTAACATTTTTATTTACCCACAGAAACCCGCATGAAAACACTGCTGGAAGAACATGCTACCACAAGATGCATCCTCTCCCTATCAGCAGCCAAAATCTGAACTTTTACTTGAAGATCTCACCCAAAGACCAAACCAGCTCCCCGCACTTTAACAAACTAACCCCAGCAATTCAGCAAAACACAAAGTGGGCAAAACACTGAAGCCTCCTATGGATGGATGGGGATGGGGAGGGGGAGGAAGAGTTACAAATCTAAACCTTCCATTCCAGGCCACATCCCCAAATGGAAATAAACACCAAAGCATGCTGCTACATATTTTTGCAGAAAATAATTCCAAACAGCCTTATCAGCGGCGGCGGATCCGGCGTCGCACCCATCACTTATCCGTTGTGCCCTCTGCTGGATGCAGCACACAAAGGCAAGGAGTATTATTTCCAATTAATTTTTGGCATCATCCCTTGGCATCTGCGTTAGGAATGCAAAGCGTGAAATTTGTAGTAGCAGGTTTAATATTTGATCCAGCCAAAAAAAATGTTTTTTTGCTACAAGGACTTACCTTTGGTAGTGTTTTCCTCCCCGCTCGCCCCCCCTCCTCCGGCTCCGCGTTGTGTCGCTGCCACCGAGCCTTGTTTATGGTCCAAACGGAGAAATCTGCCACCAAACGCCGTCCGTGGCAGGAATAATTTCATGCTGTGCAAAATTTGTTTCATTTCACATCCTGTAAGAATAATTACTTAGCATAATGCCACTTAAGCTGTATTTCTAGCTGCAAACATTAAGGAAATGGTAAAAAGCTAGATCTCGGTTGGGAGAGAAAAAAAAAGAAGGGGGGGTATTTCGGGGTCCCCCGGGTTTCTTCAAACTGGTGGCTTTTAATGCCAGGGACAACTGGAAGAATTAAAGTGTTGTGAATGATGTCACTGAATTTAAAAGCACAATGAACCCCAATATTTTCAATGATATTTGAGGTCACTCATGTGCCGGGGACCTCGGTAGGACATGGCCTTCAGAAACTGAGGACAAAACACGTAGCCCATACTGACCACATTTCTCATGTTTTCTGCAAATAAGTTTATTTGAAGGTGACCATTGCCCAAATGGTCCTAAAAACCAGCAAGTGAAGAAGCTGAATCCTCTTCATGTCATGTCACAGATTCCAATTTTTACGTGAATAAAAAAAACAGGTCTCAGGAGGAGAGTCAGTGTGATGGGTGAGCAGGGTGTACTGATCAAACATTGGCATAAGCTGACAGACTGAGCCAAAGGAGGCTCCGACCTCCCTCCTGGGCCCCCACAAGAGAGAAAAATCCTCTTCCATATCTAGTCAGAATTATCCATGGTTCACTCTGACCTTCTAGCAAAACCAAGCTGCAGTCTTCAATCAAATGCAAGACTGGCATGGTCTAATTGAATTAGTTCAATTAAGTTTAAAGATCAAAATTATGATTGCGGATTTCTAAAAAATTCCCACTTTCTCGATGCCAAACCACAGCTTGTAACTGTGTAGTAAATTCCGACTTGTTCTTTCCCAGATGCTGGAAATAAATCTTACAATGAACTTCTCTTTCTCCAATAATGGCAACCCTCACGTACACCAAGTATCCAGGCTGACCTTCATCTTCCTCAAGGCCAATGTGTCTCTTCCTCACTCACCAGCAAAGCCCAGTTTTGAATGGCACCATCAAGGATTTACTGATAAAATTCACTGGGAACGAGGATGTCTGCCTTGGGTTTGTTCAACCCAACAAAAGGCAAAATCTCCAGTTTGTTAGAAGCAGGCTGTGAAGGATTGATGGATGGATGGATGGATGGATGGACGGATGGATGGAGGGAGGGAGGGATGGATGGATGGATGGAGGGAGGGAGGGATGGATGGATGGATGGAGGGAGGGAGGGATGGATGGATGGATGGAGGGAGGGAGGGATGGATGGATGGATGGAGGGAGGGAGGGATGGATGGATGGATGGAGGGAGGGAGGGATGGATGGATGGATGGAGGGAGGGAGGGATGGATGGATGGATGGAGGGAGGGAGGGATGGATGGATGGATGGAGGGAGGGATGGATGGATGGATGCTATCCATCACAGCACCCCCTCCAACCAGCCCTCTGCCAGCACAAAATCCCAGCTCCACTCATCTGAATAAAGGGATTTCAATTTATACTCATTCTTTGTTTTCATGCTGTTTCAAAAAAAAGACTTTATCGAAAAGTCAACTTTGATTATAACAGGAGTGTCAAGAGGCAGCAAGGGAAAAATAATACATTTTCGGAAAAAATTTGGGCAGGCAAATCCTTCAGGCCTGGAGCAGGTCAGCAGATCCTCCTTGGGCTTCATGAGTAGAGTTCTTCAGATTTTTTTTAAGTGGCTTTACTACTCAATCAAAGAACATGACAGGAAAGACCCTCAAAACCACCCAAACCCATGCTCCTCTTGCACGTTTTTTCCCCCAAATTTCGGCAAGCTGCTGCTCTATCTGACCAGCAGTGATGTGTTACAAATCTAGAACAACCAAGAACACTCAAATGCTCCCATAGAAGGGGCAGTGTGCTGCCACCAGCACTCTCCAACCTCTGTGTGTGGCCCTTGGTGGCTGTGGAGCCAGGCAGTGTCTTGCAGCCACCTGGCAGGGGCAAGGCTCTGGCTCTGTCAGGCAGATCCAAACCAAACAGCCTTTCCAAGGGTACTGACAATGATTTCTCCATTCCCCACTTCGTGACGGAAAACTTCAGCTGCCTGCTTGCTCAGGTAGCACCATGCCAAGCTCCCAGTCCTGAAAATCCCTGGAAAAATGATGAGGGTTTGACAGGATACACGCATTAGCATCCCAGCAGGAGAGGCTGTCTTTAGTGTGGGCACCTTGCTTCATGAGTCCCCCAAATGCAGAGGTTGGGGGACACATAAGTGAGCTTTTGTGCTCTAAAACTTCCAACTCGGTGTCTTCCAGGTGGGGGTTGCCTGTGACATTGTCACTTTTCATGTACAAGATGTTTTCACGACTTTGCAAAAGTTTTCGTCTTTGTTTAAAATATGCAGTGGGAGGACATGGGGAGAGAGGGCCGTAAGTACCTTGAAATTCATGCAGCACTTACCAAAATCAACATTAAAAACCAGTTCACAAGAGAACATCCAAGTGCCTCCACAATGAAATTCTTCCCATCTGTAAATCCCACCAATAAACCCAGGGGTGACTCTAGGGCAGCCAGAATTGTCTCCTGGCATATGGAAACCTCAGCGCTGCTCTGCCTGACCCTGGAGTGGTTGCAAACTTTTCAGAACAGTGGTTCCCCCTCACAGACCATCTCCCACTGCATTTGGGGAGCCTGTCCCATGAGCGGGTTTGGGGTAATGCACGTGAACACACATGAGACACGTGAATTCCAGCTGCATCTCAGGGTGGATCTCCCTGTGTCACATCTGCCTCCATCACTCTCTTTTAAAGAGCAAACACAAGCTGCCAACATCCTCATGAAGGACAAGCCCAACAATTTAGCAGTTCCCTCTTTTTTTTTTTTAATTTTTCTAATTTTTTTTAAATACCACATCGAATCCCAACGGGATTTTGGGGGTTTTGTTTTAATGGCGAGGCTAAAATTTGCTGATCCTCCCCGTGGCGAAGTTACTTTCAAGTCAGTGAAAGTTCTTGGCCCGCAATGAAAAGTCTTTGCCAATTAGCGCTCAACAACTTCAATTCATCCCTCCTGGTTCAAGATGAGTAGGAACCTAATAAGGCTGCGATAAAAGGGCAAAAGGCACCGAGTACCCAAAGGGGATTAATGGGCTCTTCCATTTATTTGTCTTCCTAACAGCTGAACTGTTACAAGTATTGACGGTCTTCAAACGCCGGGCGCCGGGGTCTCCAATGGCCAACTCCAGCTCCCGGCCCGAGGGGCAAGGGCTTCCCCCTGGGCGATGCCAAAACCAACAAAGCCCCGGGGATCAGGTAATGAAACTTCAGCTTTTCCCCCCTCCTCCTTCTTCTTTGAGATTTATTTACTGGCAGCTGACAAGGGGCAAATTCAGCTGGAATTGTGTAGTCAAGGCCCTGTCAAGCCTTCAGAGGCACCCTTATGTCGAATCACCTTCCTGACTGGCATGTCGCTGAAAAGCCCTCGGCGCTGGTCCTTAACAGCTCCCGACAGCACAAAGGACACTCCAGACAGATGCCTACATGGCATCCTGCAGCATTTTAAAAGAGAATTAGTGGTTTTAATTATGGTCGTCGTATGAAAGGAAACCATGCAAGCTCGGCAGGAGACCTTTGATCAAACCCTTTTGCTAGCACAATGCCGCGGAACTGTGACTATTCCTAGCAAGGGGCCTTTTCTCGCTGAATGACTCACCAGTGATCTTTGAATGCAGACAAGTTCCTCACCCTCCCTCTTCATTAGCGAGCATTTCTATACAGCCCCTATATAGTGCGCCGAGTCTTGGAGCTATACAATGGGGGGGAAAAAAGAATCCCTACAGATTCTGGCCTCTACTTAGGAAGTGCTGAAGGACTCTGAGTGACTTTATTCATTAAAACAGGTTGCTATTAATTAACTGTCATAATAAAATAAAGAACTATTATTTGCATTTCTTAGTGCACTCCCTTTAGTAATATGTATAAAAGATGCTTGTAACAAAAATGAATTTATAAGGGAGAAAAAACCCTCAGAAATCTTTTTTCCCTCTTCCCCCACCCCTTCTTTTTTTTTTTTNTTTTTTTTTTTTTTTTTTTTTTTTTTAAGGTCTAGGCAGCAGGAGCCTGACTAATTATTAGGACCCGTTTTGCAAGAGAACAAATAGAGGTAAAACACAAATATGAAAGTAATTAGGAAAATGCAAAATCCTGTTTACTTGGCAACCGATTCATGCAACTGAGACTAACGAAGAGCAAATCAGCTTTGCTTGTTTGATAAACTTCAGGGTGCCACCTAAGAGGAGCTGATAAAAATTAAACTCTGCCAGCATCCCTCCGCACCGCCTTTTAGCCAACAGGCTCAGCAACATCCACGCAGCGGCTCCGTCTGCGAGCACCAGCAAATCTCATTTGAACAGGTTCAGGGGGAGGAATTTCAGAAGTTCCACCAGTGCTGGGTATTTCCCCCTCCGTGGCGTATCCTCTGCTGAACACCCAGCACAGACCCCTGCATCTCCTGTGCACAGGATTTACGTGGACATGGTGCACGTCAGCGGCACGGTTCTGATTTTCTGCCTAAGAAAGTGTCACCTTCCCACTGCTCTTCACACCTGGGAAGGCTTTTGCCAGCGGGAAAGTTCTTTTTTTAGCCCCCACCAGTGTTTATTACAATACAGGATGATACTTTACTCAGCACAGCCCCTCTTTTCTCCCGAGCAGATAGCGGGATCCACAAAAGCTTCCAATTATTTCAAGACTATGCGGCTAAGGAGGGGCATCTAATCAAGATAAAGAAAACCCTCGGCTCAGTATATTTGCTTGAATGGATTTGCAATAATGCAGGTAAAAAAGGCATTCAAAAATTGGATTCCTAATGCTTTTCTGCTGGGGCTGGAGGATTGGTTTGGAGAAGGGAAGGAGAAAGCCAGCCCTGAGAAAGCTGCACGGAGGAATGTGTGATATTCCCTCGCTCTGTACGAACACTTCTGCAGGGATTGGGAGGAAGGAAGAGATTTAAGTGAGGCACGGCCGACCTGAAATGTAGTCAATTACAACACAAAGAGTTAAAATGACACCCCTGAACCGCTCCTCTTCCCTCTCACCCCTCTGCTTTGTGGCTTTGCAAGCCAGAAGCCGCAGTTTTCCATCTTTTTATTGCTCATTTCTCATCTGCCGTCCGTACAGGAATGGCTCGTAGGAATTAACGGGGAATTGCTATGGAAATCATATACTACAAAAATAAATCACGAGTGAGAGGGCGAAAAGTAAAGGATGTTATTTTGCAGCTGGAGTTAGAGATTCCTAGACAGCAGCTTGATTTTTATATGGGAAGCATTCAGTGGAAGCTGGGGAAATCAGCACTTGGAGAGAAAGAGGGAAGCGGTCCACTTTTAAAAGGATCTATCAGGAATAGTGGCCTCGTGTCCCTACACACACCTCGAACTCCAGAGCAGCAGAGCATCCACCTGGAACACCCCCTGCTCCTGCCCACATCCCAGTCTGCTCCAGAGATGCTGTTTGATAAGGTGATCTCTACTTCTTCCTTCTCTGATAATTTTACCAGTCCAAAAGAAATCCTGGGCTGGCAGCAATTTGTCTCCTGCAAAACACTGGGCTGAGATATCACAAAATCACAGAACAAAGTACGGAGCTTTAGATGAACAGAATTTTGCAGGAACACCACCAGAGTTTTGGGTCTGTTTTAAGCATTTGAAGTGCTGTTAACTGACAACATATTGAAAAAAATTCTATTTTATGTCTTTTTTTTTTTTTTTTAAACAAGCAGCTGAATTCTTGTTAATGGAGTTGCTTGGCTTTTGGGGCAGATTGAAAAGCAGGGTGGATTCACACCCTACTCTTTTGGTTAAAGGCCCTGGCATCTCCAAAACTGCAGTTCTGGCATCCCCAGGAGCCACGAGGATGTGGCAGAGCAGATGAGGGTTCTGGGCTCGCATGGAAAGAGGCCACAGCACGGATGCCACAAGCCGTGGGGAGAGCAGCATCCCAGGGGAGCTGCTCTCATGTCCCCATGTGGGGTCTCAGGACCACAGTCCCCCCACACAGACCCCGGTGCAGGACATGGCACACTGCTGCCAGCAGAATCCCTCTGCAAGGGAAAATACACGAGTTGCTCACTCGCTCACAGCTGGAACTCTGAGCAATAGAGACGATCCCACCATAAAATCCCAGTGGAATGAAAGCAGCCATCCCTGCAAAGCAAGGGCGGCAGGAAAAAATGGGTTGGTCCCTATGCATTCCGTTCCAGCAGGACATCCTGTCCTTCCAGTGCCTAAACGGGCTACAGCAGAGCTGGAGAGGGACTGCTTGCATGGGCATGGAGTCCCATGGACAAGGACAAAGCGGGGAAGGCTTCAAAGTGAAGGAGGGCAGGGTTAGATGGGATATTGGGAAGGAATTCTTCCCTTTGAAGGTGGTGAGGCCCTGGCACAGGGTGCCCAGAGAAGCTGTGGCTGCCCCATCCCTGGCAGTGTCCAAGGCCAGGTTGGATGGGGCTTGGAGCAACCTCGGATAGGGGAAGGTGTCCCTGCCCCTGGCAGGGGGTGGAATGAGATGGGCTTTAAGGTTCCCTCCAACCCAAACCATTCTGGGATTCCGTGGTTATGATTCTGCAGTGCCCTTGGGCAGAGGCACAGCCAGGCCCAGAGCACATCCAAAACAGTGAAGGACCAGGCTCCTGGGAGGGCACCATCCCACAGCTTGTGCTGCTGGAAACCCACCACAAAAACACACAGACCCAGCACAGCTAATGAAAAAGGCTTTAGGAAACCTCTTGGCTCAGCAACAGAGGAAACAATTAAATGCTAAATACATTTTTACATCTAGAACGGATGCAACATTCATAAAAAAAGAAAAGAAGATATTCACAGCACAGCAAGCTCATAGTTTCCTTTTAAAGAAAACTCTGCTTTTTGAAACCCAGTATTTTATTTAGTGATGAGCTTCTCCCCTACCCCCAAAAAAAGTTCATTTGGCAACAGCAATCAAAGACCAGACATGACTATGTTCCTGCAGAGACGATCACACTTGATTTCCTCTCTGCTGCCATTTCTGCCTTCTTTTAAAACCATTCTCACGTTGCCAAGGACTAACTCAGCTTTTAAGTCTCGACTTCAACATTTCAGCAGCACCGGGTGCTACCCAGCTCCCCGCCTGAGCTCCGCTTTCCTTCTCCTCAGCCCCTGCAGCTCTTCCCTGAGGTGCTGCACAGCCTGCAGGATGTCCTGGCGCTGGGGATCGTCCTCTGCTTTCTCCGTGTAGAGCAGGAAATGTTTCACGGTTTCGGAGAGCAGCGTTTCGGGATCCAGGTCCCCCCGGCGGAGGCGCAGCATCCTCTCGCAGGCGATGGCGTAGTTTTTGTGCCAGTTCACCGGGTGATTGGGATGGGAGTTGACAATTTCTTTGTAGGACTGTTAAAGGAACAAAAAGAAAAGGGGGAAAAAAAAAAAAAAAGAAGGTGGTGGGGGCAGCAAATTAACTGAACGAAGGGGGAGCAACAGCTTTTACCAATGCTTCAAAACTGCCTGGAAAGAAACAGATGCTATTTAGGTGTCCGAGTGCAGAGCTGGAGTATTTCTGTAATTCGCTCTGCGCTCGCCATTCAGCAGCATGAATCAGAAGCCCAAGGGGGGCTGAAACGTTTCCCTTCCAACAGCAGCTGTTTGTTTAGAAACATTACAGATGATGGTGATAACCCCACAGCACATTATGTGCTTCCCCCGGAGAGGTGTTGCACCAAGCTGGGGGAAAAAAGAGATTTAACTGCCGCGCCTGCAAGACATTTACTCAATATTTCAGGAGATCAGGACGTCTTCCACAGGACTTAAGCAGTCTGTTGACTTGAGTGGGAATATTCATAAGCTCAGCAGCAGGCGTGTGCCTGGGAACTCTGCAGAACAGCAAAAATCACAGCAAAATGGGCAAGAATTAAGGGAACTATTTGTTGATTCTCTGCTGGAGTAGGAAACGCTGCTCCTCTCTGCTGACACACATTGATCACTTGGTGCATCTGCTGGCATCTCAGGCAGTCCAGTATTTCCAGAGATACGTACACCAGCTTACGGGTGTTATTCTTTGGTGTGAAATGCAGCAGAATTAATTTGCAGCGAGAAGACTGTCGGATTTTACACTTGCTGGCTCAGACGCACGACTGTGTAATGACAGAGGGGACAAGTGCATAGAGGGGACTTCAGGACAAGCAATCTCTTGGCATGGGTTTGGAGCCCAGCACAGACAACATAATTATAGCAAAAGCAGGGTGTTGACTGGTTTGCTTTTGGCATCCTCTGTGACCGAGGGGGCAAGTAGGAATGGATAAAATCCCTGAACAAATCTCTTTGAATCGGCTACGCTCCCAGTTTGGATAAACAAGGGGAATACAGATTACAGGGCCTGTATGGAAACACCATGTTTCCATGGACTCCAGGAAATTTAAAAGAAAAGCGGGGGGGGAATAAAATATGATGGAGGCTGCAGGGAGCATTCCTAACCCAAATCTTACAGGACTTACAGTGTATGCAAATGTGTAAAGTTGTGATTTCGTTTCTGCTGTCACACTGGCCCTTTCTGCGAGGTCAAAGATGAAGAAAGCTGTTTTCATCCTAGGAAAACAACAAAAACTTCCACGTGGTAACTGCTTAATGCAACCAGCTCACATCCCAGGGTTAGACACAGCTTCAGCACATCCACGTGTGGGACAGCACACAGGATCTCCATTTCAGTCACCAGTGATACAAATTTCTCTCCATAATGTATTTCCTCACCCTGCATCCCAACTACCTTTGAGAGACTTCGAGCAGAACTTTCTGGGGAACAAAACAGCCACTTTCCTGAAGGCTTTGCTGGAGGCCTTGCACGCTTCATCTCATCCTGCCAGCCTTTTCCTTCTAAAGCTTGGCACATGTAGACCCAGTAAGGCCATGGCCCATCAAGCTGCCTGCTTTGGTGTGTGTTTCCACACCAGTGAGCTGGCAGGGCCCACTGGCTGTTGGAAGAGAGCAAAGGAAAATTACCTGGCTTGCCACATCTCCTCGTTGGCAACAGCTTCCCAGGAAGAGGGACTGAAACTAAAAGGGAGATGGAAATAAAATTCAGCCATTGGATCCACCTTGCTGGGTTTCACCCACCACAACCCTTCCAACCCAGGCAGCTACAGAGCTCCCAGGCAGAGGAAAACCTGTCATGGAGCCTCTGACAGCAGGGAATTCAGCTGATTCTCTGTCATTTAAAAAACTCTTTTCCTCTCTCTCCATAGAAGGAGCCTCTGGTATATCAGGTGTTTCACAGCATCCCAGTTCTCAAAGCCAGAGATGTTTTTTACCACCACAGGTCAATCCATGACATTTAAATCTCTGAATGTCTCAATGATTTTAGCTCCTGATCAAGTTTTAAGGTCAGAATTGGACCTAATACTTGACTAGAGACATCCTTGCTATTTTTCACTCTATTAAAATCACGGGTCATGGAATGGTTTGGGTTGGAAGGGACGTTAAAGCCCATCTCATTCCAACCCCCTGCCATGGGCAGGGACACCTTCCACTATCCCAGGCTGCTCCAAGCTTCATCCAACCTGGCCTGGAACACTGCCAGGGATGGGGCATCCACAGCTCCTCTGGGCTGTGCCAGTGTCTCACCACCCGCCCAGGGAAGAATTTCTCCCTGCTGTCTATCCAGAACACAAAACACTGAGATCATGGCTCTTGTTTAATTCCTCTAACCCTGTGGCAGGTGTGGGAATGCTGCTGGCAGGAAATGATGAGCAGGAAGGAGCAGAGGCTCCTCTGCCTGGTACCTGCCATAGTCTTCAGTCCAGTTATAGAGGCTCCTTGTGAGGTGAATCCACTCTCCTGGGTCAAACACAGCTCCAGAAGGAACCAACTTCTCACACGCGCCCCAGGGCCAGAGCGAGTGGCTCCTTCTCCAGGTCGAGTCCCCTTCATGAAGACCTATGCAGACAAACACTTCCTTACTGCCAAAAAAACAACAGAGAGAGCAATGGTGAAGCCACCCCAGAGACCGTGGGCCACCCCGTGTCCCTGGGCAAACCCCACGCACCACACTGTGCAGCAAACACACCCATCCAGCAATCTCCCGTCAGCACGGGCATGTTTTGGGTCAGTCTGGAAAACAGATGAATTCCCCATCTGGCACTGCCCATCCTGTGCTGCCAGCACAGCTGGCACATCCCGGCCCCTCTCCTGGACCTCCCAAACAGGCCAGAAGCTGTAGGAGAAGCCCATTTCTGCCCGCTGGCCCCTGGCTCTGCTCCTGTGCCTCCCCACCCTCGCAGGGCTCGCCCCAGCTAGTCTAAATGCAGATGCTATTCTTATTCATGTGAGTATCTAATCCTTTCTCCACTCTTACTAAGCTATTTTTATATGATGATTATTCCTGGAATACATTCATTCTATGCTAATCAGTTGGCCACAATGTTCACAAAGGAGAAGCAGCAGCAATTTGCTCTCCAACCATCGTCGTTCTGAGTACACGGGAACGTTCCTTTTCTCTGTGATGAATTGTATCAACAACAACAACAAAAAATCATCCGTAAACACTCTGCAGATCACCTTTTTTTCCCTCCTTCCTACAAAAACCAAACCAACCTCAAAACAACAGGCAATATTATATCCAGATGGAGTTACTTCTGCAGAGATATTTTGCTTTAATTGCAAAAATAATCTCGCCACCGGGGAGGAAGTCAGTGGAGAAAATTGGTCTTTTGGATGCAGTACCAAGCTGTTCCATAAACAATTTCAAGAGTAAAAAAAAAGGGTCAGAGATTTTAGGAAAGCTGTTACATATGAAAGGAATGCTTACTGTTTATTTACTTTGAGGAAACGATGGAGATTAAAGGCGAGTGTCCCGTCGGGTAATACTCCTTCCACAGGATTCCACCGGTTCCCGGGAAAATAAACGCCAGGTAAATGCTTGGCCAGCTTGGGTAAATACCACTCGTAAGTCATCATCTAGAATAGAAGATATTATCACAATTAAAACCAGAATCAGAAGATTTACATCCAGAAGAAATGGTTTCTGCAGGAGGGATGAACATTTGCTCAGGGAAGTCACCCCTCAAGCCAGCAGTGACACAAGGACACAGCACCAGACTGGGTCAGCATGGTCAGACCACCAGACTGGGTCAGCATGGTCAGACCACCAGACTGGGTCACCGTGGCCACACCACAGCACCAGACTGGGTCAGCATGGCCACACCACAGCACCAGATTGGGTCACCAGTGCCTTCTGATCAGAGGCACGTTGTCCTCACTCCAACACAAAACAGCCACTGCTGGTAAGACACACAACAGGGATTTGGTTTGGTTAAACACAAGGAATTGGGTTTGGGGTTTGCCAGCAAGTCACAGACTCCTGTTGCAAAGCCAAGTGAGGGGATGGTGTGGCCGTGGAAGTGTGGGTGGCCCATCCTGTAACTTTTTTTTTCTCCCTTTTCCCATTTTTCAGTGAAAAAGAAACGTGCACACCACGCTCCATCCCAGGGTTACCCACAACTCTTAAAAAAAAAAATATTTATTTTTTTATTTATTTCCACATCATGAGTTTTATTGAACAGAGAGAGACTCTCTCAAGGAGATCAAGGAACAACTGAACTTTTGCTGCTTATGTTTAAATCTGCCTTTCTAAATAGCACTTTCTGAAAATACCTCCTGGTCCACTAAGGTGACATCTGGCCTCATCCCCTCACAATAATGAAGGTAACGAAGAGCATTCCCAGGCAAGTCTCCTCTTAGCAGGATCACTGCCCCCGCTGGCATGGAGGACAGCACGTTCCTTGCAAACTTATCAACGACGTAGTTGTTGCTCTGATCACAGGTGCTGAAGGGAACAGATGGAAAACAGAATTGTATACCCAGGTACTTGCATGGCTCTGCAGAACTTCAGAGCAATTTTATGCAGCAGGCACCCACGGGGGAAATCCACCCTGGTCAGGCTGAAAACATCACAGAATCATGGAATAGTTTGGGTTGGAAGGGACTTCAAAAGAACATCTCATTCCACCCCCCTCCCATGGGCAGGGACACTTTCCACTGTCCCAGGTTGCTCCAAGCCCTGACCAACCTGGCCTGGAACTTCCAGGGATGGAGAGTGTCAACAACTTAATCACTACAACAACTTAATATCCCCATTTCCAGAGAAACTGAGATACAGAAATAAAGCATTTAGAGCACAGGCCCTCAGGAAGCAGCACCAGATCCATAAACCACTAGAGTTTTGCCAAAATACACACCCACTATACGCCTCCACCTTAATTCTGATTTCTCCTTGGGCTAAATCTAAATACTTATTAGTTGGTGCTGGAAGTGCCAGTCCAACGATGGTTCTGTAGAGCATTTGAAACCCTCCTCATCCTTTAATGTTTCAATTAGGATTGAAAAAGCCAAGTTTTTGTAGTATTAGGCAGAAGCAGATTTACATCACCTGAGATTGGATCCTTTTATTACAGTTATGTGCACATACTCCAGGTATGGACTCAGATGACACTCCAGGACCACGAGCTACGACTGGCTCACCTATGGACAAGCCTTTGGAAAAGGTGTGCCACTAAAAGGATTCCTGAGGATGAAGTCTACACTTCCTTGGTCAACCTCTACCTGAGCATCCCTACGAGTACACTGATTCCTACCCAAGTGACTGCACGTGGTTATGGGATAGGGAAGCCCCAAACTACAGATTTAACTCTTCAAAAATGGGGGAAAAAAATGGAAAAAACCTCAGGGCACAAGGTAACCTGAAGGAAAGCAAGGGAAGTTTGGGCCAAATTAATTCTGCAAACCTCCTTAGGAGATAAAGCACAGAATTACAAGGGTTTTTTAGTAGAAGTTTACAGATCTACAGAGTTTTTTCCTTCAACCCACGTGACCCCCCCTGGAGTTACAGCCTGGAGCTGGTGACTCTGAGGGAGATCAGACCAGGGAGTCCTGCAGGCTGTGACCATGCAAGCTTAGCTGGGGTGTGAAAAGTGCCTTTCCCACTCCCCAGACAAGGACAGAAACCCCAGGAGCACCCCAACCCACCCTGTGAGGCAGCACCAAGGGAATTTCTCACCTGTAATTTGCCCAAAGTTGAGAAGCAACGAGGGCAAGAGCAGGAAGCCACTCCAGCCACGGCAGCAGCCGGGTGCCCTCCAGCACAGTGCTCCTGCCAAGGCTGGCCAGTGTGGCCAGCCCCAGCCCTGCCAGCACGGCCACCACAGCACTGCTCTGCAGCCAGAACCGCTCCACCTAGGAGAGACAATCCCAGAAGTGGGGTTGGCTTGGAAGGCACCATAAAGATCATCCCATTCCACCCCCATTTCACACCTTCCCCTGGACCAGGTTGCTCCAAGCCCCATCCAACCCGGTGGCCTTGGAGCTGTATTTTGGCACCTTCTGCAGCTTCAAGACGATTGCCTGCTCCTGGTCAGGTGGTTTTTAAGGTTTTGAATGTTCCTTTCAGAAATTAACAGGCCAGAGCAACTTTCAGAGTGCAGCTTACCACGCCTAGGAACAGAGGCTTTGTAACATCCAAATTTGCTCTCCAAGCGAAGAAAAGGGAATAAAGGCAGAGCATTCCAGTGAAGAGCCAGATCACAGCTGATTTCTGCTGCTTTGACCTATAGAAAAAAATAATGTATCACTCCCGAGACACGATGAAAAATGAAGCAAAAATTATATGTGCCTGAAAACCACTTACTCTTTGCATATCTAAATGCATTTAGCTGAGGAGCCTTTCTTTACCTTTGCCATTTATGAAACTTCTGTTTTCAAAGCACAAAACCATCAGGATTTCAGGAGTTTTAAGCTTGCCATCCACCAAGCCACGGGGTTAACCAGGAGTAAGGGATATTTTGCTCTTAATAATAGATGACCACAGCCAGTTGCTGCAATTTCTGCAGCAGCAAGAAGAAGGCAAAGCCAGCTGCCCGTGCAGGCAGTAAGAGAAATGTGCAAAAAATGCACATTGAAGCAAATATTGTCCAACTTACGGCAGTGCTGTGCTCACACAGGCCACGAGTGCCAGGGCAAGGACGGGAAGGGAGAGCTCTGACTTCATCTGTGCCAGCTGGAAACTGTGGAGAAATTAAAGCGTGGATGTGTCACCCCCAAATCACCCCCTGCACTCAATTAAAGTGTCAGGAGAAACAGGGAATAAGCACAACAGAACATATTCCCATTCTGCTGGGATGAAGTCTACCAGAAATGGGGACAAGGGTGGGTTACATGGCAGGATTTTGAAGGAAGAATCACTGGGGAGGGGGATCCAGTGTTCTTCCTTCAGTGGGGAAGACAGAGGGCATGAATGCTGTGCCTGTGCTGGACACACACGGCCCCAGCTCTGGACAGGATGAGGAAAGGCAGGACAGGAGCCACTCTGGCCCAAAGGACAGCAGCAGCAACAGGTTTGTGTCCGTGAAAGGCACAGCCAAGGTGTTACTCACAGCAGCATCTCTCTCGTACTGGATCCTGTCTCGGACTTGGCCTGAAATAAAAACAAAGGAAGCCCATGAGAAACCCACACACTGACTGGGCATCACTGGGGCAAGGGAAGTCTTCTCATTTTCTGTCTGCAGGAAAGGCAGCAACCTCTACTCAAACCTTCACTGCAGGATGTTCTCCCACACTGCTGTTTTAGGTGATGCCACTGAAGGATTTATCCCCTGGAGAAGCATTTCTTCAAGGTGCTGACAACTCATTATCCTGTGATTAGGGCACATCATCTGGTTTAACCATGATCTCTGCTACATCATGGAATCATTTGGGTTGGAAAAGCCCTTTGAGGTAGAGTCCAACCATTTCCCAGAACTGCCCAGCCCACCACTAACCCACATTCCCAAGTGCCACATCCACACAGCTTTTAAATCCCTCCAGGGATGGGGACTCCACCACTGCCCTGGGCAGCCTGGGCCAATGCCTGACCATTCTTCCTGTGAATTTTTTTTTCCTAATATCCAACCTAAACCTCTCCTGGCACAACTTGAGGCCATGCCCTCTATCTTCATGGTGCAATTATGTTCTGAGACATCTCCCCACAGCCTAAGACGAGCTCAATTCCTCCTTGATTACCAGACTTGCCCCTGTCTCCTCTGCCCTGACAAATGCAGAGCTATGAGAGTTATATAAGATACATGAGAATTTTTATTGCAGAGACCTGCAATCCGTGGCACAAGTCTGGGGAAAAAAAGACATGCTGTGTGGAGTTGAGGACCTACCTTCACTGCTGCTTGCTGGAAAAGTGGTGGCTACCAGATAAAAGATAAGGTAAATGGGTTCAGGAGGTCTGGAAGGAATATTTAATCTCAATACAAATGGAATAGTTCATTGCATTCAGGATTTGATGAAAAAAATAAGTGTCAGAGGATGGAGAGGCAGCTCAGAGATCCTGAAGCCCCACCTTGCTGGCAGCTGATGGCCCCAGACACATCCTTATCAGAAATTACATTTCTGATCTGTGGCTAATAAGTGGAACTCTCTTCAAAATATTTTCTGGGTGTTTTTTTTTAACCCTGCCTGCCCTTAAAAGAGAGCTATGGGATGTAAAAGCTGTCTGTCCACCCAGCAGTGCTCTGGCATGCTCCCAACTGGCACCGGGACCAAACGCTTGGATTTTGCTGTATTTATTGCTCCTGCTTCAGACAAGTTCATCCTAAATGTGATTTGTGGTGTAGGATTACACGCAGTCCATCCCTAAGCCTCCTGAACATCAACTCGAATTCATCACATTTGATGGAGAGAGGAGTTAAGGGATTTGCATGCCTCGGTATTGCTCTGCCCAGTGGAGGCTGATTCTCAGGAGACAGCTGGGACAACAGGGGAAGTCTCACAAGTCCTTCAGAGGGTGGACCTGATCTCTGTAGGAGTTTTTGGACAGCTTTAGTGGCAGCAGCAGGAATTACGATGTCTTTTGACACACATCCTACAGCCACACAGCTCTCTGAGAAGGGTGGAATGGCACAGTGACAGTGACGCTGTGTCACACAGGCTGCATGTGAGGGGTAATTTATGAGGACGTGGGGCTCCAGGACCCCAGGGAGTGACAGAACATGTAGACCACGCCTTTTTATCGTTTTCCTCCCACTGGTGTGATTTCCCAGCCCTCTGCCCTGAAATCTTTGAAGCAGGACAGAAACGGGGGTGATAGGCTGATGATTTCCTTGGGTGGCCAGAGCCCAACATCCAAGTCAGGGCTGGAGGAGGCAGCAAGCTCTGCAAGCAACCATGGATTCTTCCCTCCCTTGGCCAGAGCAGAGACCTCAATAACTCAGATCAGAGGCTCCTGAGAACCTTCAAACCAACCATTCACTTAAATTCAACATTAGTAAGTTAAGAGGAACAACTCAGAACCCGCAAACCAACCACTCACTTAAATTCAACATCATTAACTTAAAGAGGAATAGCTTTTAAATGAAAACTGCTTGTGACCTCTTTAAATGTCTGAGTTAAAAATAGAAAAGTGAGATAATATTCATCTTATAAACACCACAAAACTGATGTCACCAACTGCCTCTAGCACAGTTTGGGTTCACAGTTTGAGCTATTTGGGAAACCCTAAAAAAAAGACACCCATACAGCTTCCAGGAAATAACAGGGCTCACCCCCTAATGAAAAGAGAATTATCTCTTTGCTTTCCCAGCCATGTGACCCACTCCCAGAAAACCTGACAGGTCAGGAGGTCAAAATCAGAAACAAATGCTTAAAAAATGAGACATTTTCAATTTCCTTCCCCGCAAGCCCTTAATCGTCACAAACAGAGCATTTCTGCCGTTGCGTCAGTGGAAAGAAAGTAATTTAGGAAAGAAAGTAATTTAGGAAATGACCCTTGTTTACCAGATTGAATGTCCCATACTCTTCCCTCAGAAAGTGGGTCAAAAACCCTTGAAAAGTCGTCTGGTCTCCCCATGTCCAGCGGGCTCGATTGAGGTAGGACGAAGCCGGCAGATAGAGATAAGGCAGCAAACCAGCCAAGAAGCATAAACCCAACTTCAGCAAATGGCCTGGGGACAATTCCTGCACCAAAATATGTCATATTGCATAACAATGTTTATTTTAGTTTAATCACGCTGGAACTTCAAGAACAGATAAAGAAAAAACATCAAATATATTTACACAGAGCTGATCTCTCAATTTATAGTAAGTCCCTACAAAATGCTATGTTAAACCTTACGATTTTGTGGATTACTAGGAAACTGCATCAAACTGATCTCCTTTGCATGGCAGGGTGAAATTTAAGTGAAGCAAATAATATTAGCTAGGACTCATGAGTATCATACTCATTGCATCTTTCACATTTAAATCATGGCATGACATGCATAGATGGCTGAAGCACTGCAAGGCTGAGATAACCCACTTTGCAGCGATTAAGAGTTGGCTGGTTTTCCATCTGGCAAAAAAAAAAAAAAACCCTAAAAAAAAAACCCACCACATAAATGCTGCTCTAGTACAACTACACACATCATCACCATCATCAGGAGTCAGTTTTGCCATTTACTTGATCGTGATTACGCCTGCTAAATTGGATAGGCCAACTTTTGGGGTGGGATTTTCGAGACCGCCTCAGGGGTCAGGGAGACAAGACTTTCAAAGGGACTTCTGTGCCTAACTCCTTTAAGTGCTTTGGAAAATCCCACCCTAGAATATTGCACGCTTGCTTTGTCGTTAGCCACTGCCCTGTCAATCAAAGCACTTCCTCAGCATTTGGGGTTACTGGGAGCGATGATCTGCAGAGCAGAGAAAGGAGCTTGATAATGGTGGTGGTCAGAGCTCCTTTCAGAAGAAAGGTGGCTCGTTTGTACTTTAAAAAGGCAGTTTTCCATCAATTACCCAAGTTATTCAGTGGTTTCCTGCAGCAGGCACTACTGGGCTGTCGAAAGTATTTCCCAGGATTATTATATTGGCACAGCATTGCCCTTGCTGGAAATCACAGAGGTCTCTCTGGACCTCCCCGCTTAAAAAACAATAAAATTCTGTTCAAAGAACACAAATACATTGCAGAAGTGAGTCTTGATTGTGTTCATGGAAATACATGGCCAGAAAGGGGGTTGCTGGGGATGATGAAGAGATTTTGGATCAAGCTTGCCTGAGTTGCATCACATCTCTTGCAGCTCATGTGCTTCACCCGGGCTTAGTTATGCCCTGTGCCACTGCTGAGAACCACACAGGATTTATCTGGAAAAAGGTGGAAAAATAAAGGCAGGGCTGGCCTGGCAGCAGCCTGGTCAAGTGTCACCTTCACAGGGACAAAAGAGAGAGGGGAGAGCGATGGAGGCTTCCCAGAGCCACCTGCAAAATCATCAGAGCACCTGCATCGCTGAGATTGCTGCTGTTTTCCGGGCAGAGCAGAATTCCTTCACCACCTCTGCACCCAGCCTGATGCACTGAAGAGAAGAGCACAGAAGAGTAGCAACAGCAGAAAGAAGCATGGCAGGGCCTCCAAATGGCACCCAGGAGCCTCATCCAGATGGATACAGATCCCCTCCCCGCACCAGGCATGCAAAAATGCCTCTTTGCCTTCATGCACAACAGTTCAGTTTAATGAAAGGGTGTAAAAGGAGGGATATCTCCAGAAGGGGATATATTTGAAGGGATCAGAGGCTTGCAGGCAGAACATGCCCTGCCATGAGTGGACGTGGCTTTTGCTGGTTACCACCAGGGAGCCAACACGCAGAAACTCATCTCCAGGTGAGCTGATGGCATGGGGAAGCCTGAGTTTTTAGCCCCAAGTATTATTTTAGCTCACAGGGTTTTTGCAAGCAGCTGGGGCAGAGCACTCCTGTGCCAGGGGACACAAGGGGGTCGCAGATCACCGGCATGAGCAAAGGCCCTAAATTGTGATCACAGAATCACAGGTGGTTTGGGCTGGAAGGGAACTTGGAGATCATCTTCTTGTTCCACCCCCTGCCATGGGCAGGGACACCTTCCACTGTCCCAGGTTGCACCAAGCTCCACCCAACCTGGCCTTGGACACTGCCAGGGATCCAGGGGCAGCCACAGCTTCTCTGGGCACCCTGTGCCAGGGCCTCTCCACCCTCACAGGGAAGAATTTCTTCCTAATCTCTAAATCTAACCCTGCCCTCTATCAGTTTAAAGCCATTCCCCTTTGTCCTGTCACTCCATGCCCTCGTCAAAATCCTTCTTGGAGGCCCTCTTTAAATCAGGCCCCTTGAGATCAGTGGCTGTGGTGTCACACTGTAACTTCAGTGGGTTATGACTATCGTGTACATCAGCTT
The DNA here is from genome assembly GCA_013397975.1 of Machaerirhynchus nigripectus. Classification (NCBI taxonomy): domain Eukaryota; kingdom Metazoa; phylum Chordata; class Aves; order Passeriformes; family Dicruridae; genus Machaerirhynchus; species Machaerirhynchus nigripectus. Next base: position 540,112 of record VZRQ01009627.1, read on the forward strand.
AGAAGTGGCACAAGTGCTGGGGGAGAAGAATTAATCACAGACTTAGAAAAACAGAGAAGTGGGTCAGTAAATACGTACCCTCTTCGTGAAAAGCCGTGAGAGAACCCAGGGCACAACACAAGCCACATAAAGCACTATCGTGTGCTGATTGCACAGACTGAGCCCACAGCAAAAAGCTCCCAATTTAGAGATCTGAGAGGGGGGGAAAAAAGAATAAATAAAAAGTCACAATTATTATTTACAAGTTTGCAAAAACGTCCAGAGATCGAGAAGATTCAGCACAGCAACCTTACAGGAGAAAGGCAAATCCACTAGTGAGCACTGGTCAGTCGGAACACAGAACACAGGGTGGGTTTTTATGAGCTACAGGGAGATTTCAACTGTTTAACAGAAAGCATTCTTTAACAAGTGTCCAGCTGAAGAGCCATGCCTCCAGGCATACAGAGGTCCCATGCAGCATGAGCCCAATTCCTGAACCCCAGCTCCAAACAGGAGGCTGCCCAGCAGTTCATGCTCAGTGATTTTTCAGAAATGCCCCAAAATAAAGCCTTTATCTACAGAGATCTAGTTTTTTATAACAGGAATTATTTTTTCCTCTTCGTAAGGCACACAGGGCTAAAGTCAGGGCTGCACAAACTTCCTCAGCCAAGGGAATTAAAGGTGATACCCCTCATTACTGTAACAGCTCCAGCCTGTTCCAGTGCCCAACCACCCTCTGGGGGAAGAACCTTTTCCTGATACCCCACCTAAACCTCCCCTGCCTGTTTCATGCACTGGTGGGGGTGGTGGGTGAGATGAAAATGCTCGCCTTGGTGTAGTGATGGGATCACCTTGTCATTTTTAATTAACTGCTCAGCATTCCACGCTGGACCCTGCCTTGCCATGGGAACACCTTCCCATAGGTTCAGAAAAACCTTTGAGGGTTTCAGAGCTGCCTGGCAGGGCTCAGAACCACCTCAGTGATTTTTTAAGTACATTGATGAACTCCAATACGATGTTTGTATGACCACCTGATTGATGAAAAGCAACTGCAAGCTTGCTGTTGGCAGCCTGGCTTCTTCCAGGCGTGGGATGCCAGACACTCCAAAAACCATTGGAACAAGCTCCTTAACTGCTTCTGAAAATCTAATTTTGAAAATCCCATTGCAAACCGGGCATGTGAAACATGGGAGAAGGTTGGAAAATGCCCAGCTCCATGTCTGTGGAGTCGAGGTGGTGGGGATCTTGGGACACTGCTCATTAGAAAACTAAAAAAAAAGATAAAAATCCAGTGGTGAAGCGAGGTCTCTGTAGCCATTGATAAAACATGTTATTTGAGAACTCACGAAGCTGAGTAAACTACCACTGCAGACTCCTGAAATTCTAGCCTAGCCCGACAAAAATCCCTTTATTCACACAATTTACAGGAGTCACAGCAGGCAAGTCTGTCGGAGGAAAAGAGATCAGATGTTCGGGCAAACAAAAGTAGAAAGAACAAGACTGCTGAGCAAAAATATCATTTGGCTGCCTAGTCTGTTTATGAAGTAGCAAATACAGCATGAAATTTAAAGTCTCTGTGTTTAACAATGCCATTATTTTAGGGGCAGATTTAATTTCAAAAGAAAAACTGATTGAAAATTTGCTCGTTCCCATTTTTTGAGTAGAAACCTGGGTTTCTGATTAGATGAAGTCTTCTGTAAAATAAATCTATTTATCCCAATGAAAAATACCAGTTATTAGAACAAAACCTTGAACACCCACAGCCTAGTTTGTGTCTTTGATGGGAGAATGAACTAAAACATTTAGAGATTAAAATCTTTTTGCTTTTCCTGCTTCCACCCCGTGGGTATTAAATAAACCCACCCCAAACCCATCCAACAGGTCCCAACTCAATCCTTAAGCGAAGTGGGCAGGTTTTTTTCAACGTTTGTCACTTCTGAACATCCAGCTAGGTCAGGGATGGACCCCACCCAGCACAGGTACTGAACCAAATCCCAAAATCTGGCCTTTTTATTTAAACACAACTCAATCAGCAGAAAATGAACGGGAGATTAAACAGACAGGTGATAACCAATTAAGAAAAAAAAAATAAAGAACTATTCACTTTGCTTGAGATGTTTTACCTTTGATCTCTCTTTTGCAGTGGATGCCTCCTCAAAATGAGCAGTGAGAGCCATCAGCAGCCCCACAAACAGATTGTTTAAGCTGAAAACCTCCGCCGTGATGGACCACTGCCATGTTAGACGAGAAAATGAAAACACCCCCGCAGCAAGGATTCCTCCAGCATATGAGCCAGAAAGCCTGCAAACACAGATAACATGAAATCTTCTTTTCCAACAAAAAAAAGGCGCCTACTTTATTGTCCTTCTTTTTTTAATTTTTTCTTTTTTTTTTTAAACATACTGTAGCAGCAGCAATGAGTGCCACCCAGCACCCTGCCAAAACATTATATGGTTACGATCTCCCCAATAATTTCTCTGCAAAGGATTGGGAAGAGCAGAGCCTGTTTGCCAGCCACCCAACACCAAAGAACCCGCTTCTTCTCGCCATGGAAACTTCCAGGATTGAATCTGGTTCCGAAATCCTGATGAGTGACGGCCCAGCGGGTCATGGTGCACCGAGCCAGGGAGTCACGGCTCTGACGGGATACTCCGGAGGAGATGCCAGCAAGGGTGCAGCCTTCAACTCATCAAGGAGCTGAATTAAGAGTGGATTAGAGCTATTCAGGGTGGACAGCATTGGCAGGGCTTTCCTGGGGGGTGTTTGGTGTCCTGGGGGTGGGTGGGGACTGCAGCACCCACAGTCCCAGCAGGGAGAGGTACCCACCACGGTCGGGAGTGTGGGAAATGGGTGCCAGCTCCAGCAAGAGGGAGGGAGAGGGGGAAGCACCCGCTGCTGGGATGGCTGTGAGCCCAAAGCCGGTCACCTCCGTGACTCCCAGATGGGATTATAGCACACATTCCGCACGGAGCTGCCTGCCCAACTCAGCTGGATGCTGCAGCCAGCACAGGGAGCCCACGAGGTGGGAACAGCCCAGGAAACCCATTCCACCACAGTGGCTCTTCCCACCCAGTCTCACTGGGAGCAGCTCTGGCTCTGCCTGTCTGGAAGCTCTCCCCTTTAGGAAGTCACCCTGAAAAGATGCTAAGGCACCACAACATGCTCAGTTAAGCCTTATCCAAAGACACAAATGGCTGTGGTCAAAGCTCCTCTCCAGAAATTCACCATTCCACTGTAAGACTCAGCTAGTCTCTACCACACACTGGGTATTTTTCTAATTCCACCCCAGACAGGCACAATTCCATTTAATCCTAACAATTCCAGCAGGTTTAAACCAAAAATTAGAAGCTACCCAACTTCTTCATCGAGCTACATGTGTGATTCCCATGTGAGATGGGGAAGCTCCTGATAGAGCACTCCTCCCAAGGCCTCCTCTCCTTGGTTTGCCAGAGTATCTGAAGCTATCTGGAAAATAGGACTGATGACTTCTATCTCCTTTGTGAAGTATTTTGAGATTTGGACCTGCTGGATGTTGCTGAAGGGTGAGAAGGGTGGAGTTAACACTGGGAAAAAAGGCAACAACTCTGAGGTGTTCCAGGCCAAGCTCAGGGTGACAGAGAGAGTTCAACATCAAGACAGTGGGAAGAAGTCTCAAAAAATCAATGGAATTAGGAAGAAACCTAGAGAAAAATACCAGGAAAGGGCAGCAGGACTATGTGTAATTAAAAACCAACAGATCCCCAATACACAAATCCACCGCATAACATTCCTATGTTTTGACTAAACCACTTAAACAGTTCAAACTTTTAGTTATAAAGAAACAACTTCATAAACCCCTTTGAAATTATTGCAGGGAAATAAGGTAAAAAAAAGGCGAAACAACTTTTCCAAAAACCTTCTTCTGAAAAGCAGCAAAGGGAACTTAAGTCCCAATCATTCACCAATTCTCCTTGTCTTTCCCAGGAAAGACTCAAGCGTATCATGGGAGTTCAAATGAGATGAAAGAAATCCCATCCTCTTGATAAAAAGTCTCAAACCTGAGAGTCGAGTTCTATGAAATAAGGCTTAAGCAAAAGCCACTCAGCCCAAAGCTTAAAGACTTATCCCAGCTATGTGGGACAGAGGACAGCTCTGCTCACCGAGCAGTGCAGGGTCAGGATCCCAAACCCAGCACGGCCCACAGACCTGTTTGTCCACAGAATCCTAGAAACAATCATGGAATGGCTTAGGTTGGAAGGGAACTTAAAGATCATCCAGTTCCACCCTCTGCCATGGGCAGGGACACCTTCCTCTAGACCAGGGCGCTCCAAACCCCATCCAGCCTGGCCTGGAACACTTCCAGGGATGGGACAGCCACAGCTGCTCTGGGCAACCTGTGCCAGGGCCTCACCACCCTCACAGCCAAGAATTCCCTCCCAGTATCCCATCTATCCCTGCCCTCTGTCAGTGGGAAGCCATTCCCCCTTGTCCTGTCACTTCAGGCCCTTGTCCAAGTCTCTCTTCATCTCTCTTGGAGCCCTCTTAGGTTTTGGAAGGGGCTCCAAGGTCTCCCTGGAATCTTCTCCAGGCTGAACAGCTTTCCCAGGAAACTCATGGCGAACCCAGGCTGCTGAGCCCGCTTTGGGACAGCCCACTGCATGCACGGAGCACAAAGCTCCTCTAAGTACAACAGATGTCAAGAAACCAAACGGGAGCACGTTGCATTCTTGAAGGACATCAGGAAAACAGCTTTGGGAAGCACAAGCTGGAGACCAACAGTTTTTCTGCAGGTTCTGTTACCAGCAAGGGAAATGATGGATTTGTGAGTTTGCTGATTCAGAGGAAGACTCTCAAAAGTGGAAGCAATCAGAGCAGATATCTCCAAAGGAGGATGAAGATCACCGGGCAGAAGAAACTCCACAATCCACAGTGCAAGGCAGCACCAGCAGGACGAATAGAAATGAATCCCATGCAATCGTCAGCACGATTTTGGGGCAAATTAAATCAATCCTGCCTGCAGCTGGGGTAACATGGTTATATAGCTCATTTTGATCGACGTGAGGGTCTCCATGCTCCTCTGCCTCTGCCACCCGGCAGACTCTCAGAGTTCTCTGGCACAGAGAGACAATGTGCCACATCTCTCCTGCCTCAAAGCCTCAAAGAGGACCTTGATGCCTTGATGGGGCTAGCTGAAAACAGAGGCTAGACAAAATTAAGAGAATAAAAGCGGGTATTTCTTGAAGGGCCTTCAGTAAGGTACACTTATGGGCAGACAGAGACCTAGGGATACACCCAAAAGGGACGGCCAGGTCACGGGTTTTTCACACTTTTATAAGTTTGGTCCATTTACGTATCAGGGTTAATTCTCCAATCACAATTTCAGGTAATGACGTCATTACCCCAAGTTTGTCCCCCGTTTTTAGAGGCTTAGTGTACATATTTTCAGGCCTGGGACAACAAGGTGTCCTTGAGTCTCAGACATAGAGAAGATTTGTTATGGCTAACCAGAATGGGAGGACAGTAGCTCACAGGCTATGCAGTTTTAGAGTTACGCACTAAAGCAGTACAGGGTCTGAAAAATATAAAAGCTAAATCGTAAGGTGTCAACTTCAAACACACACATTGTCCAAGGAGGTGCCAAAAAAACTCAGGCATGGACAGCTCAGCCACCTACACCACTCTGGACCAAAGACCAACCTCAGGGTGGAAAAGACACTGGTGGGTGTTCAGTGATGCAAGGCAGAGTGAGATGAAAGAATTCTCCAGAAAAGGCACCAAAACGAGAGTAAAATAGAGATGGGAAAAATCCGAAAAAGCAAAGGGATGGGGCAGAGCTTTGAAACAGAAGTCAAGAAGCTTAAAGCCAAGAATTTTTTTCCCCATCCCTGGAAGTGTTCCATGCCAGGTTGGATGGGGATTGGAGCAGCCTGGTCTAGTGAAAGGCGTCTCTGCCCATGGCAGGAGAGGTGGACCGGGATGATCTTTAAGGTCCTTTCCAGCCCAAACCATCCTGGGATTCCGTGATTCTCTAAAAAGCATGAAAAAATTTGCAAAGGAGGGCAGTGGGATCTACAGCTGAAGATGCTGGTGACATGTTACATCAGGAAGCAGGATATCAGGGAGCCAGAAGATAATGGCTGCTTTAATTACAGGCACGGAGAGAATTCTTGTGGTTAAGACAGAGTATTTTGTGAAAGAAGGTTAATGCAAGGGCTAAAAGGTGACCTCTCATTACTCCAGCAAGAGCTCAACAACCCAGTGACCAGTGTGGAGACAGAGAGGGAGCAAGACCAAGAGGCCACTTGTTGTGTGGAAGTTAAGAAGTTTTTCGTGGCACGTAGTCACTCCCCTCACCAAAATCAAGCACCAGGCCTGGCACTGACAATGCAAATGTTTCCTGCAGTGAAGCCTTGCTGGACAAGAATGAAGCACAGTTCCTTTGGGCTCAGCCACCCATCCTGGAGAACCACACTCTGCCATCCATGCTGGCTGGAGGCTTCACAGGTGTGCCATGGCTGGGAGAAGGAAACATTTGGGGTTTTTTCCTGGAAATACCTTCTAGTTGCTTAACACTCTTTCCTTTTGACAGCACATCAGGACTGCAGAGCAGAGAGCAGCAGAGTTTTATCCTCACTCAACTTCTGCTCCTGCTTCTGTCTTTGGACACATTTTTCAAAGAGAGTTGAGGTGCTACAAAGCACAGCAAAGACACCCAACAGCTGAATCCTTGACTGGCCTCACGGAAGAGCAACATCTAGGAGGGCTTTATCCCAATGATTCTGGGGAGAAGGGAGGGTAGATAGCTTCTCCCCCAAATCCAGCTTGTTTCCCCAGTCTTTGGGCCCAGTGTGAGAAAGAACAGCCCCAGCACACAGGAGTCAGCTCATGGAAGAAGAAAAGAATTGAAACGACGGCAGAAGTGGAAAAGTCTTCATGACCATCATCTGAAAACGCACCCAGAAGGGACAGAAAGAGTCAGCAAAGGAGAGGTCACACAGTCCTTTGTGAGAAATATTTTCCCATGGCATCCCTAAACATGAAAGGAAAAGACTAAAAAAAAAAAAAAATTATTATTTTATTTTCCTTTTCAAGCACGCAAGTGGAAGAATGTGTGGCTGGGCCTCAGCTCCAAGGATGCAGCCAGTAGGAATTTGCCTTAAGCAGAACTATTTTACCTGCAAGTTTTATTAAGAGTTTGGAGGAACATTTGGGAAAACTGAAATTAAATATTTTAACCTGGGTTTTTTTGCAATTACAGTTTTCAGTTTCTCATTTGCCGGAAATCACTAAAACATGCAAGTTTGCTAAATATAAAATTTAGCCTTTCCTCTAAGTTTCGTAGAACTTTCCTTCAGCCAAAGGTACAAGCATTTAACAAAAAAACTCCACCAGCGTTTTTACTTTTTATTTTGAAAATAATGGCAGATGCTTTATATTTAATAACTCCCCAAAACGCATTAAATGATCGGCATAAAGCTACACATGGATGGGAATTGGAATTTAATTAAAATGTTTTCGTTAAATGCAATCTTCAGTGCATTGGATTCATTAAGAAAAGTGAGATAATTGGAATGGTTTATATTTGAAGCTGATGTATTTAACACTGGCAACACCTATCTGTACCTAGTGAAATAAGCTGATTAGTTCTACCTTCTCTTCCCTCCAAAACTTTACAGGCAGCAGATCTTAGCCTTTTATCTTTTTTTTTTTTTAGGGAGTGGAAAAAGAAAAAACTCTCCTGATTTTTAAAATCCCCCACTAATTAACTAATTAATGTTGGGGTTTTTTTTTAATTTCAGTCTCTCCCTGCGCCTGCAGATGATGACCCTGATGTCGGTGGTTCCCTGTTCACTTCCACAGACTCCAAGTATATCACCAGCAACTTCTGCCTCTGCAATTCCGTGGCTTTGCAGCAGCAAAGATACATCCCTTGAATGTATTTTTATCTCAAGGCAGTGCACTGAAGAGTTAACATTTTGAATTTAAGAGGTTTTTCTTGTTAATCAATCAATTTAAAAAAAAAAACCCAAACAATTTTTTTTGACGCAGGCTAAACAGAAAGGGACGTAGAAGACTCAACAACCAAGCCTCCCACAGATAAATTTTAAGTGTGCGCGAGCATCGGTGCTGAAATAGAAGAACTGTTTAAAAATTAAAATCCAAACACGAGTTTAGGGCTTAAGTAACAATAATTATCCCCAAAAACCCAATCCCTCTGGGTTTGCCTGCCTCTTAGCCACAAACACTCCATGACAAAAGGCGGTTTCTCTTGCTCTCAGCGCTGAAGAGCCAGCTCAGGTACTACAGGGAATAGCAAACCAGATTTTATTCTTCCTCAAGGACCTGGAGCTCAATAGCCACTTAAACCCTGCCTGCAGCAGGAGGAGGAGGAGGAAGGAGAGCACGGCTTGGCTCATCTCTCCTGGTTGAGTTCCATGGTCACAAGGAGCGAAGGGAAGAGAGACCGCGCAAAGAGGCAGGGCCACCCTAAAATAAAACCAAACCAGCCTGGTTGTAACCAACTGCTGTCCTTCATGTCAGACGGGACTTCAGCATCCCACAGCTTCAGCATTCCCACAGACACGTGATTTCTGGGATGGGGGTGAGCAGGCAGCACCCTCACCTCCCACCACGTGCATGGAATGCCACTTCCCTCACACCCAGCCACGGACGGCCACCACTTCCTGACTTTTCTTTCTTGCAGGTATTTTATAGGAATGCCACAGGTTGGAGAGGGGACGGTCCAGGGTGGTTAAGGAGTGCTGAGCCAGTGAGGATTTTGGCAAAGGGGAGCTGGTCCTTGCACCCTCTCACACACATCCTCCCGCACTGGAGGTGTCCAGTTAGGACACCGCCTCTGAAGGACATTGTCTCTGCCCATCCCTTTGGCAATGTGGACCTGTGAAGGTCACCAGGACGTGTAAGAGACATCCTGCACCCCATTCCTTGCATCCTGGGGCCAAGTCACCTTGGATCCTCTTGCTGGGAGGATCAAACTGCTCTGGGACGGCAGCAAGGACCTCAGTGGACCCATGGTGGGTCTGGACACCAGGGATGGGAAGAGCCCTCCATGACAGCTCATCAGGGGAGCGAGGAATGAGACATGCCAACCTCAAATCTCACATGCTCCAGGACGTCCATCGCCATCAGAGCAGAGCCTGCCTGCAGTAGCCCCTTCCCAAGAAAGTTTGGTATTTAAATTCAACACCTCCATGCCAAGATATTCCAGAGCAGCTCAGCAAGTGGAACAGCTCATGACAGATCCATAAAATGCACGCAGGGCTGCGCTGCTTTAAGAAATCTCACCCCATACTCACACTTGAGTTGTACAAACTGTGCTTCCAGCCATTACAAATGAGAACTTCTCTCCTGGCGTCTTTGCAAGTGCAAAGGGTGTATTAGTTCGACCCATTATTTGATTCACAATCCTTGGAAAATAGATACACCTTTATCCCAGGCTCCTGTAATAACCGGCGCCTGCTTCCAGCAGCCAAAAAACCCCAACCCGCCGTAGGAGCCGACTTGAGCTATTTAAATGTTTTATAAGTTGGCTTTTTTTTTTTTTTTTTGGTAATTGGAAAAAATTTTCCCAAT
>VZRQ01009627.1:558954-685307 GCA_013397975.1 Machaerirhynchus nigripectus
AAAGGGGAAAAAAAAAAAAAAAAAAAAGGAAAGACATGGAGCACATGGAGCAAGGTCACAGGGCTGGTCAGGGGACACTGCCCTGAGAGATTTCCTCTAACAGAATCCCCTCTAACACGGGTTGTTCAGAGCCTGTTTAAGCACCCAGACCCCAGTCCCCCACTCCCAGGGCATTTCTTGGCTTGCACCCCATTTGTGGCACAGCCCCAGGTGGTGTCCTCGATATCTCTGGCCAAAGGTACTGCCAGAGGAGTGGTGCACAAAGAACCAGGATGCCTTTGAAAATTAAGGAAGGAGCAACCCCCCTCCTGCTTCCAAAATGGGATAAAACAACCACAATAACCTATGGAAAGTGGGGTGAAGCCATGTGCTGTTTGGTTGCTCGCTCTGTCTACTGGGATAATTCACACCAAACAAAAAGTGAATGCCAGCATTCATCCATCACATCTTTAGGAGAACCTGCATCCCTCTCTGCAAAGGCTGCTAGTGGTTATTTGCATCCCAGAGGGAAAACCCAGCCTGAAGCACAACTAGAAATCAGGTTCCTGATGTTTGGTGCAGCATGAACAGCTCAGAGCACAGGGGGCTTTCCACGGACAACAAAAAGGCAAAAATTATAATAAAAGACAGAATGTCTTTTATTATAATTTTATTATAATATAAAATCTTTTATTTACAGTAACAACTGTAAATATATCAATCATGACATATTAACTGATACACCCAGAAGGAGCAAACCCAGCCCTTTTAGTAACTTGGGAACAGAAGCAAAAACCATCAGGATGCACACAGCCAGCCTGGCCAGTGTGTCTCTCCACACATCCTGAGCCTGTAAAATACATGCATCCATTAAAAGGCCGTTTGTTTAGAAGGAATTTCATGCACAGCTTGGACTTGAAACCACTGATGGCCAGGAGGCACAAAGTTAAACAGAGCAACTGAACACTGTTCTGGGATGACAAAGAAAGAAAGTATCCTGGACACTTGTTCCATGAAAAACAATTATCAACATATTCCCAAGGAAATCCAAGCCCTCCTACCCCCAAACCACACATGCAAAACCAAAGTACTTTTAAAGCAAGAACAGCTTAAATCAGTAAAACCACAGCGGGACCAAACAGGAGGTTTTTGTCCCAGCTGTGGGATTAGCAGTGCCAAACACAAAAATTCAGAGTCTGACACTGCCAGGAAGCTGCACTCCCAGACAGGCAAATCCAAGGATCTCCCTGCTGCACAGGCCAGGGAAGGTGACGGCCCCGGCAGTGGCAGCACATCTGGCAGGATGGCACATCTGTCCCCTAGAGTCACCAGCCATCCCCAGGGCCCCTGGCTAAGTCCTTCGCTGAAAGGCTCAAATACCGGCAAACTTTTATGGGGTGGCCCGAGGGCACCAGCCCCAGGGGGGAACCTTGCTGTGCTGACCCCACTGGGCAACCGCCCTGGCCCCGAGGGGTGCACACCCCAACGCAGGGTGTCCCTGCTGCACCCATCTGTGGGGCCAGTGCACCTATAGGGAGCTTTAAATGCACCAACCCCAATGGGGTGAGCACCCCAAAAGGGGCTGTACTGCACCAGTGACTACAGGGACCTAACGGGACCCGCGACCCTACGGGGCGACAGCAGTGCACCCACCCCTGTGGGGGAGAAACCCTATGGTGTGGCAGCAACCATGTGGGGGTGACAGCAATGCACCAGTCCCTACAGGATGAGCATCCTTATGGCGTGACAGCAACCCTCTGGAGTGCCACCGATGCCCCAATCCTTGTAGGATAACAGCAACCGAAGTACCAGCTCCTATAGGATGAGCATTCCTATGGGATGACAGCCAACCTAATCGGGTGACAGCGACGCACCAGCCCCTCTGGAGTGAGCGACCCTATGGGTTGACAACAACCCTACGGGGTGACAGCAGCGCTCCAAGGGTGACGATCCCGGCCCACCTACGATAGGATGAGCATCCCTATGGGATGACAGCAACCTTATACGGGTGACACTGATGCACGAGTTCCTGTGGGGTGACAGCAATCTCATGGGGTGACAGGAATGCACCAGTCCCTAAGGGCTCATCCCCTCACCCCGCCCGCCGAAGGCTGACGGCGATGCACCGGCCGCTATGGGCGGGGGTCCCCACCCTCGCCGCTGGGGTGACCCGGTACGTTACCCGCATCCCCGCCGGGCAGGGCGGGCGGCAGCGTGGCCGTGTAGAGAGCAGCCACGGCAGCGCCCAGAGCCCCGGCGGCTCCTCCCGCCCCGTTTCCTATCCCGATCCCGGTCCCGGTCCCGATCCCGGCCCCGGTCCCGGCCCCCGCGCCCATGTGCGCCGCCACCTTCCGGGTTCGGCCGCGCCGGGCGGGCGGGCTGTGCCATCCACCGCCTGGCGGGGGGTGCATCCCTGTCCCGCTCGCCTTCTCTGTCTTCTCAGACCCCCTTCTGGGGAGTTTCCTTATCTACAAGTCTCAGCTAAAGAAGAGAGAGAGCCGCAAACCCGGTAAGACCATTCAGAGCGGCGTCTCGCTCTCTTCTATCCTCCCCTGATGAGAGGAGTTGGTACAGCCGGAGGGGGCGTGGCGGACGGTGAGTGCGGCCGGGCGNGGGGAGCGGAGCGCGTTCTGTCTCTCCCTCGCTCCCGGGATCGTCCCTTCAGGACGAGAATTTTTAAGGATCGGCACCTTCTGGCCGCTCTCAGTCACATCAAACCCCTCCTCGGACAGTGCTGGGTGCAGGCTGCAGCCCCCCCACCACAGCCCCAGTGTGCCCGCACACAGATAATAAAGATTTAACCCCTGGATGGGGTGGCACAAGATGCTGGTGAAGGAAAAGATTGAAGGTGTCAGCGCACGGAATATTAAAAGCAGCGATTCCCGCTGCGGGAAGTAGTTAAGGAAGGCAAATAGCATCCCGAGACCTATCGATAGAGGACTAAAACACATCTGTGGAAATCATTATGGGATTGTACGAAAGAGCGGCGAGGCCATACCTGGAGAATTGAGACAGATTAAAGAGAGGCTTTTGAATACAAATGAAAAAGGTATAGAAGAGGGTAACGAGGATAATAAACAGCCTTATGGATTAGATCTAAGTGGAGACGTTAGAAAATTAGGTTTGCATTTATTAAGGAAAAAAGAGCAGGATTAAGGGCTGGCACAACTGAGGAAACGCACGTCATGTTCTGGGGGCTGGAGGAGCTGCTGCCGAAGGGCCCTGCTGAAACAGCAGCACAAAACCCCTGCGAGATGAAACCAAGGAAGGCATTAAGGGAATTCCGAGGTCCCCAGCACAGGAGGGACATCAACCTGCTGGAGCGAGCCCAGAGGAGGCCACCGAGATGATTCGAGAGACGGAGCCCCTCTGCTGTGAGGAAAGGCTGGGGGAGTTGGGGTTGTTCAGCCTGGAAAAGAGGAGGCTTTGGGGTGACCTCACTGTGGCCTTCCAGTACCTGAAGGGGCTCCAGGACAGCTGGAGAGGGACTTTCTACAAGAGCATGGAGTGATAGGACAAGAGGGAATGGCTTCAAACTAAAAGAGAGTAGGTTTAGATGGGATATTGGGAAGAAATTCTTCCCGTTGAGGGTGGTGAGGCCCTGGCACAGGGTGCCCAGAGCAGCTGTGGCTGCCCCTGGATCCCTGGAAGTGTCTCAGGCCAAGTTGGACAGGGCTTGGAGCAACCTGTGACAGTGGAAGGTGTCCCTGCCCATGGCAGGGGGTGGAATGAAATAGGCTTTAAGGTCCCTTCCAACCCAGATCATCTATGATTTTATGAATTTGGGGAAGCTCTGTGCCCTCAGCCGGGCCGTACAGAAAAGCTGAAGTTTCGACCCACTCAGAAGTCACTGGGGCTGCCTGAAGGACCTGGTGCTTGAGGGTGTGAACACCACCTGGAGAAGGGCTGGGCCCAGGGGCTGCCTCCCATCCCAAAGGGAACCTCCCAGCTCTCTGGTGACCAAGAGCCTCCACGGACTCAACTCCTCGGCGGGTTTCTGCCGTTGTTGGCTGAGGTTCATCGGGGAGAGGAAAAAGACATGTTCCAATGCTCCACCAGCCATTGTCACTATGGAAATGAGCGGGGTCATTGTTCCCGCACCCGTTGGGGCTCCTAAAATGTAATTTTAGCAGCAAAGTGCGCAGCCTGTGTGTGAAAGCAGGCTGGTGGCGAGGCCCTTTATCCGGAGCGTGGCTTTTTTCTTTGCCGTATTTTTCCTCCTTTGTGTTTCCCTTGGAAAAGGCATCCAAAGACAAATGTTAACCGTGGCTGATTACAATTATATTGATGGGGGAGGTAGCAATTTACAGGCAAATATCGAAACGTGGAAGAATGGCTGGTAATAATAGGGTGAGGACAAACTGTTCTTTAATTGTCCTGCAAGTTGTTTTATATCTTTGTCATGCAGAAACTGGAACTTTTAGGGTGCCAGTGACAAAGTACTTTGCTGTAATGTGGTAGGGCAGGCTCACAGCAGCCTTTATCTTACTGAATAACTACCACCATTTCAAAGGCTGGGATTACAGGCACACTTTATGTTGAAAAGGGGAATTTACATGTTTCTTCTGTAAGCAGAAATCTATTAATTCGTGAGATTTGCCTCCCCTTTCTTCATCAGCCATGACCCAGGGGCCCGACCAAGACAGGAAGGATGGGCAAACCTCCTTTTTTTGTGGTTTTTTAGAGACAGGTAAGATGGTTTTTTGGCTGTTTTCACCCACACTCTGGAAGCTGGGAGTTGTCCAAACCCAAGTTAGAGTCACCTCACCACAGAGCGACCCTCCAGGCTATTTCAAAGCTTTGAGTATGTGCTCAACAGCAATTAAAAAAAAAAAAAGTATTACTTAGAAAAAAAAACCCCACTGGGGCAAGCGAAAAGCATTTGAAAGACGGCCTCGTTCTACACAGAGTGATTTATTTTAAAAAAATCCCTGGAACTTGTAGCACGAGAGCATACTCTAGTGGCAACCGAGCAAAGAAAGTGCTCTGGTTTGTGCCGTGTCTTGATGATAAGACGCCTCCCACCTTTCCTCGGAGGCTTTTTCTCTCCTATCTCCTCCAGCTCAGTGCTCAGCCCGACAGGAAATACCCAAGGCAGGCAGAGAAAATAAACAGGAACTGCTAAAAGTAATTTTAAAAACACAGCTTGGGAACGAATCTCCCCAAAATGACTGTGTACTTAGAGACTTGTCTTTTCACCAGGCTCTGTTGCAGATTTTCTCCTGAGAGACACAGTTTAGAGGAGGCAGGAGATAGCAAAAGGGAGAATAATACTTAAAGCAAATTCTATTCACCCATGGCAGTGTCATTACAAACTTGAATGAGCACAGTTATTGCAAATAAATAAAAACAATAGACCAGAACCAGTTTTACATAAGAAAATACTGAAATACTGTTCAATTAGTCCTAAGCTTTAGCTAAACCTTTTCTTTTGCCCATCAGGTGATAAGGTTAATACAGAAAGCACTCAACTGCTGTACTTGTGTAACAACAGTCAGCACCCATTTAATGAACTCAAACGTACACACGTTTAGCAAAGCTTCAATATCGTCAGCGCTGGGCTGGCACGGAATTTTAATGGCAAAGTAGCCAGCCCGGGCTTCATTCTAAACAATATCCCCGTGCAAGGAGGGCAGGCCCTTGTGGGGACCACCAACAATGCAAACAAGCACAGCTCCTGTGTTTAAACAAGAAGTTTGGCGGAATTTCCACCGGTGATACATATGGCGGCCCGCAAAGCACCAAGAAAGGAGGTTGTGCTGCTTTTATTTATTCTTAAGTTGCTTGAATAAGCTGCTTTTTTTATGGCTTGGTTGTTGAAGGGGGCAAGACCAGGCTCCCACATCCCAGTTACAGCAACATGGCTGCAGCAGACGTGGCGCAGAGCGAGCTCCCACAGGGAATAAAGTGGGATAGAAGCACAGGGGAGCATCCTGTTGTCCCTGGCCATGGGCTTCCCTCTGCCCCATCCTGCAAAAGCACATTTTCAAGCTACATCCAGCCATCAAGGACATGCTTGGATGTGGCTGGTCACCCAAAGCACGTGGGGACCTCTGTGCTGGCTCCTTGTGTTTTCCTTGGCTGTCCAAGGGGCCCAGATTCACGCCCTGCACATCCACCAGGATACCCCCAGAGCCCTGTGAACCCCTCAAAATTCAAAATTCTTTACCTTTAAAGAAAGGTGAGAAGGGGTCAGAGGTCCGGGGCTGAGTTCCATGGGAAAACAGACTTGGTTCCACTGCTGTCAGGACAGCTTGTTCTTTGTTTCAAAGCTCAGCTTCGTTTTATTCCCCATAACAGGAAATGGACTGAACTAATTTCCCCATGTAGATCTTGTTTCCCACAGTTTTGCACCTTTGTCAGAAAGGCTTTCTTGACCTGTAGAAGGCTCCAGTCTCTCCCTCCCCCAGTCTCAGTGGCCTCCCAGCTGATTTTCTGTCACACTGAGCAGTCACAGATCCCATTTGTCTCAGCTGCTTTTCCCAGAGCTCTGACAATCATCTCTGTGTTTTCACACCTGATTTCCTTAGACTAATATTATTTATTTATCCTCATGCCTTATTGGCAGACTCAGGTCTGGTGTCTGATCTGTACAGTGACTCCACCACCATCTCACAGACCATCTTCTCTGGCTGCTGCACCACTTCAGGGCCTTGTTCCCTCCATCCCTGGGCTGCTCTCTGGTAAGTGTTTGGATAAAGGGAACAATTTTATTAATTTACACATTTAATTCCTTCTTTTAATTACAGCTGTAGGACATCAATTTCCAGCTCATACCTTGGTGGCCCAACTCACAGCCTGGCCCAAGAAATGCCCACAGCACTTGGCTGAAGACCTGCACCAGCAGTTCAGGGGCCTCCAGGGTTTAAAACTCTCATTTCTTCACCTGTGCCCACAGGTCCAGTAAAACTCATCAAGGAACTCATTTAGGTAAGAATTTTCCGCATTCCATCAGTCCTCTCTGCTTCATTCCCATTTTTTTAAGCTTCAGTCAGAATTGTGTCAGGTGAGGATGATGCTCAGGGAACTTGCACGAAGGATGTCAAACAGGACAGGAATTGTACCCTCCAAAATTGCTCTCTTTACCTGGTTTAACCCATGTTTTGCTACCTGGCCCTGCCACATCTTTGTTGTGTTCCTCTGATGCCTTAAGTTGTAACTTTCATATTTTAAAATCCTGTAATGCTTAGTGTGTAACTCTGAAGTTCTTGTGGCTTGCTAACTTCTGTTCTCTGGTGCCAGTTAGACACAACAAAGCCTCTCCAAGCTTGCTGTCAAGGACACCCAGACTGTCCTAGGCCCAAAATGTGTAAACCAACATCTTTAGAAGGGGGGTAAGCTTGGGATAATTACATCATTAACTGGAGCTTTAATTGGAGAATTAACCCTGATATGCAAATGAACTAAACTTATAGAAGTGTGAAGAACTCGTGACCTGGGGTCCATCTTGGGTGTCGCCTTTGGCATGCCCAGGGTCTACTCCTGAAGGCCCTTCAAATAAATACCTACCTTTATTCCCTTATTCCTGTCTAGTCTCTGTTTTCTAGGTGGCCACCTCAGGCATCACCTCCACTGAACAAGTCCTTGGTGCTGCTACTGCTGGTTAAGCTACCCCAGGTTGTCTTTTATTCCAGTTGGAAATTGAAGCAGCTCCAGAGTCAGTTCCAAAACCACAAGGCTTTTGTATTAATCTCATTCTGGTAAGATTATAGTAGGAACCTTTTCTCCTCCAAGCTGTTCTGCATAGATGGGGTTACAGACAAGGACTGTGGTGTGTTGATACGTGGCCCAAATGAACTTGTGAAGATGCTGAGCAGCAGGTAGTGTTGGAACAGAGGAGAGGTGGTGGACTTGCCCCATCCCTGGAAGTGTCCAAGGCTGTGTTGGAAAGGGCTTGGAGCAACCTGGTCTAGTGGAAGGTGTCCCTGCCATGGCATGGGGTGGAACAAGATGATCTTTAAGGTCCCTTCTGACCCAAACTATTCTGTGATTCCATGATTCCCATTTCCCTGTATCCAAGCAGCCCTGTTGATGGCCCTCTAACCCCTGCTAGAGGTGTGCCAGCATGCAGGACATGCCATTTTGTGGATACTTCATGTGACCCAGAGAGCTCCAGTGTAATAAATCCAAGTTTTGGAGGGGAGAGAGTGGGGAGGTTAATCCATGGGCAGGATTTTGAGTTAGGCTGAGTGGGCTGGTTTGCTTTTCCCAGGCTGACCTGTGGCTCGGCCCCCTCGGTCCCTGTCCCAGCGGGTGGCAGTCCCAGAGCTGGAGTTTCATTACACAGGAGCAGAACACAACGTTCTTCTCTTACACTTGCAGTAATGGCTGAACCACTTAAGCATAAACCTCACGTAAAATTCAGGCTGGGACAGTGGGATTCTCCATAGCTTCAAAAACCATGCCTTTGCCAAACCTCAGGCACATTTCCTTCAGCATGCTGGTGGCTGACAGGAGCGTGTCCCAACTCAGCATCATCCCCAGAGCTCAGATGGAATTTGACCCTCCACGCATTCAGGCAAGTCTCCTGAACATGCTCCATCCCCTTGTTTCAAGGTCTGCACAGGTCCTGCAGTTGTTCTCCTTAGAGGTCAGGAAGCACAAAAACAGAATCAGGATACTTTGGCTCCATCTCCATTTCCTGTGGAAGGCCGGGCTAGGAAACAGATTAAATGGATTACATTAAATCCAGATTAAATCCTGGCCTATTCCCAAAACCAGCTAGCCCATTCACATCACCAGTTGCTCAGCACCCATGTGGCCAGAGCACTCCATGGGAAGTCCACGCCCAAAACAGCTGCCTTGTGGGAGGTGTTGCGGGAAGGACCCCAAAATCATCATGGAACGGTTTGGGTTGGAAAAGACCTTAAAGACCATCTCGTTCCAATCCCTGCCATGGGCAGGGACACCTTCCACCAGGCCAAGTTGCTCCAAACCCCATCTCATAAAGAGAGAAATCTTCCCATCTGGCGCTGCACTTCCTCTTGGATTTGAGGTAGAATGAGCCTTCCCTGAGCATCTTTTTGACACCAAATGCTGACAATCACAAGAAAACAACATCTAACATAAAGCCAAGGGAAGCTTCTGCAGGACATCGCTTGACATTGCCACAGTTCCTAATTTAGGAGCCTCAGACTTCTCCTCCTCTGCTTTCTGTCGCCTGGCATTTGCAGGCTCCTCTCAAGCCACAACGAGAAAAATGCATCTCATTTTCCAAAGGCCAGAACTGCTGGTGCAGAAAATAGCAAAGTGCAAGGGGCTGAGCTCTGCTTCTGCCTTCCCTGGGATAAATCCAGCTTCCCTCACTGCCTTCAGCTGATTTACTCCCCTTTTGGTGTAACCCAGAGCAGAATTTGCCTCCTGATGTTTTTCCATGGCATTAAGGCCTTTAAGGAAAATCCTACAAAAAGATTTAGGCGCAAACAAAATCTCCTGCTTTCCACAAATCTGCCTGAACTTACGCTGCGAAGGGAAGCGCTGGGGAACTGAAGCCTCTTGCAGGGGACAGGGGACTCTCCAGCAGGGTCAGCTGTGCATATATTTACCCATGATATTAGCAGGAAAAAATGCAAAATGGGTGCATGGTGACCCAAGGTGGCCCAAATGTTCTGTGCTATCATTCCTGCTGGGGTCAAAGGCCTTGTGAGTTGGTGCCTTGATAAGCCTGGTGAGCTAATGAGCGACAGCTTAATCAGCACAGATAATTCTTCTGCAATATAGGAGGCAATTGCAGCCTTTTTCCCTGTGTTTTGGAAGCCTTGTGGGTTTTTCAGTCACAAATATGAGATAATGCCGTATGACTTGACCTTCCCAAAGCTTTTGTAGAATAATATCCACTGGTATTCATGAATATTAGTTTATCTGGGCTGGTTTTTTGTACACTGTAGCTGGCCAGCTGAAAGAACACCGGGAACACTAAGAAAAACCTTCGAAATTAATTCCATTTTTGTACACATGGATGAAATCCATTGGGTGCCGAGTTCAAGGAGTCACTCCTGTTATTTTCTGGGAGACACCAAGCGCGGAGACATCTGTGGGGTCTCATCTCTACCCAGAATGGACCCAGGGGTCTCATCTATCTACCCAGAAATGACCCAGCTCTGCAGCACTTCTGGGGAACACCACGAGCTCTGCATAACCCATCCCTTCACCCTGTGCTGGCCAAAACCACGCCTGTGAGAGGCTGCCAGGAGGGCCCCCTGAAACAGCTGTCGTGCCTGGAAGCTGGAGACAAAGAGGCTCTGCTCAGACACCCCCTCAGAGTTAGAAAAGGCCGTGGCAGAGCAGGAGGAAGGCAGGACAGTCTGCGGACCCCAGGGTGGCCGCCTCGAGCCGCCGCGCTCCCCCTGCGCTCCAGACAAGGTGTGTCACCGGTCCAGATTGGAGGGTGGGGGATATCCTGTCTCCCACCTCCTTTGGCTCGCTCCAATTTCCCCCGACTGGAATTAAAACCAAGAGTCAGGACGGTGCGTTGCCAAATTCCCTCGGTGGTGGTCAAACAGGAGCGGCTGCCCGTCCCCGCCCCTCGCTCGTTTGTTTGTGCCTGTAATCACTGGATTTCCCAGCTGGTCTCCCAGCCCAGGACCTGCTTAACTCCAGTGAGCAAACACGAGTAGGGGAATTCGGTCCAAGCAGGCAGGTGCAGTGGCTGGATAGCTTGTGGATTTCCCTTCTGCCACCCAACAACAGTTGCTGCACATATGTTGCGAAGATAAAGCCTTGTTTGCCGTCGGAGGGGGAAAAGCCGGAGGCTCCCTGCAATTCGGGAGTCCTGCTGTCCAAAGAGATGTGAGAGAAAAAGGGGTGTATGTGAAAGGAAAGGAGGATGCTCTCCCAGCAGCTGAGGAATGAAAGTTGAAGCATTTTGATCTCAAATTCCTGCCGACAGGAAGTAGCAGTCGTGGAGTAACATCTGCATCCAGCACTTTCTGGAGCGTTGGGCTCAGGTTAGGCTTCCCGAGGAGGCTTCTTAAAACATAGGAGAGGTCTAAAATTCGCTGTAAGCACCAGTAGGGGTGCAAAAAACCCTTCTGTAATTCCATTTAGCAATCTACAGCTTAGCAGAGATGGGTGGGCAGTGACGTGGCCGTGGGCTGTGACTGCCCCATGAGGAGAAGGTTTCTGACTCTGGAAGGATGATTAATTGAGCGGACGAAGCCGAAGTGAGCCTGAAGTGCTAAAAGCTGCAATTAGACAAACTACACCTAGAAGCACGGTTCTGAGTGGAGGGAATTAAACACTGGAGAAATCTGGCTGGGATGGCAGATCCTAGTCCACTCCTCTGCATGGTGATGGCCACACACACTGCTTTCTCCTCTTGGTGTTCCCTGTTTCTTTTCCAGCTCCCTTTGGCCTTTTCCAGGGCATGCAGGGGACCTCAGGGCTTGAGATGAATTAAATGTCCCTCAAACCATGAGTGAAGACAGAGAGAAGAGACCCAGTCCAGCAGGGTTCAGTGTTTACCCACCCAGACCAGCTGGGAAGTCTTTGCTTTCCCCTAAAACATTCAGTTTAGGGATAGAGACTCCAAATTTCTTCCCCCGTCCCATGGAATGTTTCCAAGGGACTAAAACAGACAGAGAGGTCCAGCCCCATGTACAGATGACCTGTCCATAAAACCAGGGCCACCAGTGCCTCTGGCCTTATTCCACCCCACAAAGCAGCACCCACTCCTGAAGTCCACAGAGCTCCAGGAGGCCAAGGCCGAGGGGAGAGCAAGACCTCCTGCTCCTAACAGCCTCTAATCCCTGCCCTCCATAATCAGTTTTAAAATGGCCATCAAATCTTCCCTCTGCCTCTAATTGAAAAAGTGATGTCAGCAGTAATCTGCTGCCCCAATTTATCCCCATATATTTGGGGAGGTTTTGGGCTAATGCATTGTTTCATAAACATATGTTTTAGCCCAGCCGTGTGTGCACACACACAAAGAGAAAGCTCTGAACACACTGCACCAGTTATGGATCCTAATGCCTTAAATATTACTTTTAATACTAATGTCAGATTATTAAAAACATAATCCATTCTCCTGATTGGACCTAATGTAAGCAGGAGGATAAAAGGACTTCTATCCATGCATTAACACATTTCATGGAGTGTAAAGCCACTTTCTTCCTCTTAAAACATAAGGTCAGGAACTAATAGAATCTGTACTTGAAGTGGGTTTTTAAAACATATTACACAGAAAGTTTAGTGAAAGTTAATCTGTCGATAAGTGTCGGCTGGAGCCGTGTGGGTAAACAAGAAATAAATGTAATTCAAATGCAATTTTTTTCCCTGTTAAAAACCTATCTGTGCACTTTAAAACATTTATGTTTAAATAGAGCAGAGACCAGCACTAAGAAGCACTCAGCCCAAAGCAGCTTTATATAAATGTATCGCAAGGGACTAAAATAAAGTAAGCTACCCAAATCTCCCAAAGATAAAGGGAGAAGGGCTCTGACCCCATGTGAATTCTCCCCTCATCCCAACCCTGGGCCGTTCCTGGGTTTCATTCCCTGTTCTTGTGCACCTCTCTGTGGCAGCATTCCCCATCCTCCCACACCTGCTCCGTGCCTGACCAGTGCTGGGGCTCAGGGGCAGCTTGGCAGTGCTGGGGCAGCGTTCCTGGCACCCTGGTCTCCACCAGAGGGTCTGTCACCTCTCCATGCTGCCCAGCCTCTGCCAGCTCCTCCTTGCCAACTGCAGGACCTCCTCAGCCACACATTCCCTCTCTGGAGGGCTGGGCTGTTTCCCAGACCAGCCCCCTTTGCCCATTTCCTTTGCCCAGCCTCGGGAGAGGAATTTGGAAAGCCCGAGCCGGGCACTGAAACAAAGACAATATCAACAAAGGGCTGATTTTTGCCCCCAAATTTGGCAAAGCCATCATTTTTAAGCAGCCTCAGCTCTCCAAGGCTGGTGGAGGCCAGGCAGCTGACCCTGCTGCAGCTCATTTAATTGCTTATTTGGGGGCTTGGGGGCTGGCAGGTGGTTTGGGAAGCAGCCTTTGGAGCACCGGTGATGCCCTCCCGGCGGAAAGCACACAGCCAGCTGCCCAGCTCTGCCTCCTCCTCCCTCCAACAGCACATCTGGGCTTCTCCACCACCAGCCTTAGGCAGGAACCATTTGGTTCCCCTGAAATGGATCCAAGAGTCGCTGCAGGGGGTGCTGGCTGCCAAGGGAGGGAGACGAGAGGGCAGCAGGAGAAGAGGGAGGTGGAAGCTTGCGCTGGCAGGCACCAGGATTTGGCCCTCGTGCTCCCAGCCACATGCCAGAGATTTAAGCTTCATGAGCAGGCTCCAGCCACCAGAAAGAGATTGATGACATATGGATTTCGTACATCCAGCAAATGGGAGAAAAGCTCTCTACGGCTGCATGGGATTAGCAGAATTTGCACGCCGTTCCTCAAAGCCAGGGTCCTGCAGGAGGGATGTATTGCTGAGGGGACAGGGAGTGAGGGGGTGTTCAAACCTCTCCACCATCACTGCAAGTCACTCCTGGTCATCCTCATCTCAGTGGCATTGGAGAGGGCTGGCACCATCCAAGACCCAGGCAGGAGGTGTAGGGAGAGTAGGAGAAAAGCCATAGGGATGGGCACCTGGAAGGAATTGAGGTCCAAGTGGGTCCAGAGCCTCCCTACAGTAAAGACAAGCAATTCCCCTCCTTCCCTGTGTTTCCATAGGCAAACGTTGTGACTGGTTTTTCAGGCAGGTGCCCAAAGGTGGCTGGTGTGTGGCACAGGGCCCTGTCTGTGTGGAGTGGTCGCGTGGCCTCTTCTCCAGTGCCAAAATGAAGGTGGTGCTTTGTGGGGAAAGGCAAAGTGGAATGAATGTCCCAAAGGGCATGAAGGTCCCAAAGCGGGTGAAGGTCCCAAACGGGGTGAAGGCCCCCACCCAGTCTGGCACGGCCTCCTTCATTCAGGTCTTAAATCTGCTGTGTAAAGCCTAGAGAAGAAAGAGTGGAGAAGTGGATGGATAGATCAGAAAAAGTGCCAAAAGTTTGATTTTCACGTACTACCAGGGAAATGTGGAACAAAGTGATTGCCTCATCCCTGGCAGTGTCCTGGGCCAGGTTGGATGGGGCTTGGAGCAACCTGGCCTAGTGGAAGGTGTCCCTGCCCACGGCAGGGGGATGGAAAGAGGTGATCTTTAAGGTCCCTTCCAACCCAAACCATTCTGTGATTCTGGGATTCTATGGTTTAGCATTTCCCACCCTGTCACACAGTTCAGGCAGCCCTTCCTGGTATGGACATAAGGTGTGATGCTGCTTTCAACACAGCAACCTCAAGCTGCTACAGGTCCTTTGGCCAACTACTCCAGCACCAAATAAAATCAAACAACAGGGCCTTTCACTCAAGAGGCTCAGTTTTCAGAATGAAAAAAACCCTTTTGCCTTCAAATATCTTCAGGACATAGCTGTTAAACTGGGCAAACATCGTGCACCAGTCCATGAGCAAAGTCACCAAAGAGGGAAGAGAAAAAAAATTAAAAAGAAAATCTAGGATGCTGGGTAGTGAGCCCCAGATGTTGTGGGGCTGTGTTATTTTGGCAAAACAGTAGGAAAACACTTTGAAAAAAATGAAAATTAGTTTGTGATCCTGATGGTGTTGGAGGAGGAGGGAGCTGCTGTCTAAACCCCTTACGTGGCTTGTGTCCTTAGCAGCAACTGAGCATGCCTCGGGGGATCAAAAATCCCTACAAATGGGAATTGCTTGGCCATCTATAAGGCTCTGATTTTGTCATGGCAGCCACGGGAGCCATGCATTCAAATTAACTCCATGAAATCTCACAAATGGATGGAGAAATACCTCTAATTCAGCAGGTCCTTTCTTTCGCTTCCAAAGGATGGTGTCTTGCCACCGACAGCAATTCAAATCAGAGGAGATATCACTCAGCAGGGAATGATCTCCTGTAGCTGTGCCTGTGCCCAAGACGTGGAGCCAAGTGGGGATGTGGAAGGAGTGAGGAGTGAGGGAACGTGACCAAGGTCAGGATGAGATGTGGAAAATTTGATCAAGAGCTGGCCTTGGGCAGAGCAGCGTCGCAGATCCATGGCAGTGCTGGCTCTGAGCAGCAATTAAAGAGGAAGCAGAAATCAGAGCTGACGAAGAGGCAGCTGCTCTGGCACTGCCAGCTGGGCAGTGCCCCTGGTCACACCGCTGTGCCATTCTCTGGACTGGGAAATTTACCATGCTTGCTCAAATTCAGAGACTCCAGGGGTGCAAATTCCAATTAAATACTTGACGCCTGTAGAACCTTGCTGTCACTGAAGCCATGGCATTCCCACTCTGGCCACTGCCCTCCAAGATGTTGGCCAATGGCCATCAGTGCCCTCGTGGGATGGTGTGGTGGGTGTGACCTCATGAATGGCAGATCCAGACCAGGGTCACACCTCCACCAGCTCCCTGCAGAGTAAATTAGCACCTCCTCGTGCTGTTAGTGAAAGATAGAGCTGTCTGTCTGCGTGAGAGTAGAGCTGTCTGGTGTTCAGGACAGATATTTCACTATTTAAAAGCAACTTTAAGCCAAGTTCTTCATTTGGTATCAGCCCAGGGATTTCTCCCCCTCCTCTAATCTCCATGATGAAGCTAAAAATGAATACTCTGAACCCACAGACACATCATCTGCTGGAAATTCCCTTCTTCTTTATATTTAAGTGTCCCTTAAGCAATGTCACCAGCATGGCAAACACTTGTGGGTTGCATTTGCAGGTTTCCTCCCTTTTGACACCAATGCCAACATCACAACCTCTATGTCCCCCTGACCCTTGGTAGCAAGACACTGCCACGGCAGGAGTGAGAAGAAGAGAAGCAAAGACCTCCCCATGAGAGGAGTCACTTTTGGGAGGCTGTCAGGTGAAGCAGAAGGTGGGCATTGCATGGAGGAGTGGTCTGTGTGACCATCACCCCCCCCAAAATGATGGCAGCACCTTTGCACGAGGCACAGGGAAAGCTGCAGCTCTTTTATCCAGGTTGGGAGCAGCATGCTGGACAACACAGGGAGGAGAGGCTAAAAGTCACCTGGAAACACAGGCAGCTGAAGTTTAAAACATTAACAAATTTGGCAGTGTCTCCTGTTCAGCAGATCAGTGAGTATTGAAACAAAATGGGGCCAGGAGCTAATTATATGGAAATATTTCTATTTCCACATTTCACTGGAAGGCAAAGCAGAGAGTAAAGCTAATGTATCTCCACCACTGACAGGAATATTAAGTTTTCTGTCATTTTGCTACCACGGCTACCTTTCTCAGCATGCATTCTGTCCTAGTTCCTATTAAGGTGAGAGCAGAATCAAACTCATTAATTGTCTGCATTTTAGATATGATAAGAATTTAGTGGTTGGTGTTAATTAAACTACAAAACAACTCCTCTTGCTGCGGTGTGCATTCCAAGTTGGAGCAATTAATTCACTCACTTAAACTGATCAAGATTTAATTACCATCACTCTGTGCAATTACTCCATAATTAAAGTAATTTGGTTCATTCCACTCGCTGACAGTGTCATTGAACAGCCATTCATAGCACCAAAAGAAGTGATAATTAACTTAAAGAACAGCTCAAGGCAGTTTTACACAGACTTTTTGTTATTCCTAAATATACCTATATGGGAGAAAGAAGCCTATCACATACTACAGGTGCTTCCCTTGTAAAGGGGTTCAGATCTTTTGTGTTCAGTTTTTTTCAGCAAATGCACTGTAACAAACCCAATTTTGGGGAAAGCTCTGTAGCTGTCACCAGATAATGCAGCGTCTCATACAGGCAGGCACGATAAAACCTGGATCCTTCCAGCACTACAAGCATTCCCTGCCTGTTCCTGGAGACTCCTCACTACGAAAGAAAACAACAAAACCTCAATAGAAGGTTCCCTCCATCCAGATAACACTGCCCGATCTCAGATCTTATTAAGTATCTTTTGACAGAGCAAGTCCCCAGCTGACGGGACCAAGGGAAGGCAGAGAAATCTCCAGGTTTTTAATGATCAGTGTTCTCAGTCCCCAGGTTGTTGACAATCACTGAATCATAGAATTATTTGGGTTGGAAAGGACCTTAAAACTCATTGTATTCCAACCCCCTGCCATGGGCAGGGACACCTTCTGTTCCAAACCCTGTCCAACCTGCCTTGACCATCACCAGGGATCTATAAATAAAAATCTGATCTAGGTGTTCATGGCACATCTATTCAGAACCCAGTTTTATGCTTATTTTATTGCAGAAAATGATTCTGCCAGTAGAGTTGTTCCTCAAGGTTTGGAAGTGAATTTTGCTGCCTGTTTTCAGACAGGCTGCTTGTACCCACAAGTACAAAGCTGGAACCAGAAACCTCTGTGCTGAGGCCCCTTCTAAGAGGCCAAACTTATTAGCCCAGTCTAATCTTTCCCCAGTAACCTTGTGAAATGCCTGTGCCAAGCTCTCTGCGGGGTGGGCAAAGAGAGAGACAGATACCTCCATCTGCCCTTACTTTTGAAGGACGGAGTGGCAGCGAGGGCCTTCGACGCATTGCCCACCCACTTCAAAGTTAAGCCTTCTCAGCCCATGCACAGAAACTCAAAACGTGACCTATCGCAACCATCTGGACATGAAGTTTGCAATATTTCTACTGATTTTTCTTTTCCCCCACCATAAAAGTGATGTTAATCTAGAGAATCATCTCAAACAAGTGGAAGAAGCACACTTGCCTTGATCTGACGGACAGCGTGGACCCCAAACAAGCCAGGCTACAATGATCATGAATCAGCCAGGAGAAATGAGGTTTTGTAATTATCAGGGCTGGTTGATTCTGGTCAGAGGAAAACGTGGAAGTTTAAGAAGAATGCAATGGGTTTAAACTGAAAAAGGGGAAATTTAGGTTGGATATACAGAAGAAATTCTTGCCTGAGGGTGAAAGTGGTGAGGCCCTGGCACATCAGAGTGCCCAGAGAAGCTGTGGCTGCCCCATCCCTGGAAGTGTCCAAGGCCAGGCTGGACGGGGCTTGGAGCAGCCTGGGATAGGGGAAAGTGTCCCTGCCCATGGTAGGAGTTTGGAACAGGATGGTGTCTAAGGTTCCTTCCAACCCAAACCATTCTGTGACTCAATGATGCCAAGGTAAAATCAACACAAAGTTGTTGAAGCAGAAGGTGAACAGCTCCATAACGGGAACTTTGGTCCCCGGCTCCATGTGGCAGCAGACCCCGTGTGGTCCTGCACTCCTGTGACCCACCTTGGAGGTGGCAGCTTCCCTGCAGCTCCTCTCCGGGTGCTCTTCCCTCAGCCATTGGATCCACAATTCTCAGCAATGCCAGACCTCCCCAGAAAGCTGAGCTATGCCATGAATTATTCCTCCACCTGCAGCATCCGTAAATCAGAGCCGTTTGGTTGGGCTCCCGAATGCTTGTTAGCCATCCGTGACTCAGCAGTGGCTAAGTTAATGTCAGCTCTGCCCAGGGGAAAATCTTCAATATTTCTTTTTACTTAAAAAGAAAGAGGGGGAAAAAAAAATCTCAAACATTATTTTTAAGCTCCTAAAAGAGCATTACAAAAGAATGAAGGGGAAGAAAAAAAGAGACTGTGTAAAGATTGCTTACCAGAGTCCTTTTACAGTAGTCAGCCACACAACAGAAATAGGTGGACATTAATTCATGCTAACCTTGCACACCTAAATACCATTAATTCATCAAAACTAATAACATTAATTCCTTCAAAAATGAGATTAAAGACAGGCACCCCTTGCAGTCATAATCTGTGGCTGATGACACTAAAATGAAACCTCCAGTATACAAAGCTACCAGCAGAGCTTGCAGAATCTCATAAATTGCAGCTGGCAACGCGTAAATCCTCGGGACAATGTACATTATTTTCCAGGGAGCGGGCGTTTGCACGCCAATTGCCAGGCAAAAAGCAAAGCAAAGCTGTCAAACTTCTCCCCCAGCCCAGGAGTTGTTGCCAGAGGTGCCAGCTGATGTCGGGTGATGCCACTCGGACCATTGCTCACCTAAACCCGTCAGGCTGGAGCAGGATTCAGGGCACGCGTCCTGAAAAACACTTTTGCCTCAAGTTTGCAAACCCAGGGAGCAGAAACCTCTGAGCTGGAGGTGCCCAGATCCTTTGGCAAGGCGTGCAGGGCTCTGGGTGCACAACCTGCCCTCACTGGGGGCTGCTGGAAGAGCTGGGAAAGGTCTTTAGCAGGACCTGCTGATGCCTCTGATGGATGCTGAGATGGCTGTAGGGCGGATAAGGGCTCAGCTGTACACTGGCTCCAAAGGCAGCTGTAAGGAAATTAAAAGCTTCCCTTTTGCTTTCACTGGGTTTTGGCCATGGGAATGGCATCAAGATGAGTCAGGGGAGGTTTAAGTTGGATATCAGGAAAAGGTTCTTCACTCAGAGGGTGATTGAGCGCTGGAACCGGGTCCCCAGGGTAGTGGTCACAGCACCAAGGCTGCCAGTGCTCCAGGAATGTTTGGACAACACTCTTGGGCACAGGGTGGGGCTGTTGGGGTGTCTGTGCAGGGCCAGGAGTTGGACTCAATGATCCTTGTGGGTCCCTTCCAGCTCAGGATATCCTGTGACTGTACGGACTTTGGCGGTGGGAGAGCCTCTCATCTGCTCCTGAAACATCCTCCTGCTACTTTTGGTCATGCTGGAAGTGCAAGTGTCTGACCCCACTGCTGGGCTGAGCCCCACCAGGGTCCTACTGCTCTTGGGCTGCCAGTGTGACCCTGTCCCTGAGGTCTGTCACACTTCCTTCCCATCCTCTCTGTTGTACCCGTTGCATTTTCCTTTTCTTCCAGGCTCAGGTGAATGGTTTCACCTGCATCCAGCAGGATGGGCAGCTAACCCACAGGCTTTACCTCAGGGCTCCTTTTTCCTGTGACTGCTGCCTTGAGGGGACCCTGACAGCACGTGCCACACAGGTGCTGGGCCCACGGCTGTGTGCCACCCACAACAGCACCTGCACGGGTTTGGGAGCTCCACTGTCTCCAGGGCAGGCCCGCGAGGGCATTCACAAACCTACAAATTCAACAAACTTCAGCCTTGCACTCGGAAGTCTCCGGGATACAGAGGGTGGCCAGGATGAGGGCATGACCACCAGTACTGCTGGTGGCCACACAGACCCGGAGACCATTTGAGGAGGCAGCAGGATGCTGCTGGCCCGGCCAGCTCGCCTGGCAGCACTGCCCAGGGCTCCTGAAGGACGGCGGCTGGTCCCGCCAGCCCTCTGCCCATACATCCCCAACACCGGAGGTATTATTTCAGATTAAGACCAGATTAAGCCCATTTAATTTTAACTCAGATTAAGCCCCTATTTAGAACCTGGCCCCGTTTCCGACGCAGCTGGGCTGACCCCCCCCACCCCGCCCAGGGGGCTGTGAATCACCGTGGAGGGGTGCTGGGTACCACCCAGCCTCTCCCCCACCCTCCTGGCACGGAGCAGCTACAACTCTGAGTTACTAAAATAAGGCTTTGCTTGTGAACACTCGTGTGAGAGCAGCGTTTTGGGATGGGGTTTGGTATTTTGTGGCTTCGGGAGGGACCCCAGTGCCTGCAGTCCACGGGGGTGTTGGGCAGACGTGAGCGCTGAGGAGCTGAACTGGTTTAATCTCTAAATAACGATGGAAGTGCAAGTGTGTGAATTACTCCAAATGAATGTATCACCCACACACTCTACGCTCTCTGCATATCTAATTACACAGCACTTGCTCCTGCCCTGCTTTTGAAGAAATACTCCACAAGCCACCAGTGCCTTTCAAGCAAGTGATTACAATGCGATTTCGGGAAGGAAGAGTTTGGGACCCTTTCAGACTAGCTGAAAAACAGCACTGGGGAGAACATAAGCAATCTAGCTGATTTTTTTATCCCTATTTGTGTGAAGAAAGCACCCCAAAGGTCCAAATCTGTGAGGAGATAGCCCCAAGACAAGAAAAATCTCTCTTTTTCAAGAAGAAAACAGATTTTTTTTTTCTTAGGAACCAGGCACCACAGCAAAGGCAGGTTTGGCAGCACTTATTTTTTTTTATTTGATAGATTTCTGGAGTAGCTGTTATTCTGATTTTACCAACACATCCTTCATCCTAACCCTGCGTTGGGCTGTGATACGAGGTGACTGTGTGGTGTGTTTTCACTTCCTATTGACGGGTTGTGTACTTCCCTCCCGCTAATCCCTTGTTAATGGACACTTTCTTTGAGCCAGCTGAGATCTGAGTTATGTTGTCTTTGTGCTTCTCACAGATTTTATTATTTGGATGTCTTTGTTTTCATTATTTCGAGATTTGGGGATTTTGTCTCGTCCCTTCAGATGGATTCACGCAGTTAGAGACGGGCTGGCCTCCCACGGCTCCTGGTTGCTTTTGATCTGGGAGCAGTGGGAGGGCAGCTCCTGGGATGGAAACAGCACAGTCCCACACTTCAGCAGCCAAATCCAGGAGAAAACCCACTTTTGGCATTTGCTGGAAACCACCTCTTGCTTCCAAAGGGAAAAAATAAAGCAGTTCCACCGCTCGCTCGCTGAACTGGGGTGCGCTGGTTTTAACTGGGCTCTGCTGGAGCGTGCACACCCAGCAAGACACAAACCACCCTCAGCAGCAGGGAGGTGGCAGGTGGAGCAGGCAAGGAGGGGACATCCCCCCAGCTCTGGTCCTGGGGTGCCAAGGGACTTCCAAAAACGCGGAGCCTGAGGCTGATGGAGCATGGCTGGGTGCAAGCTGTCATGGAATCATGGAATCACTGAACGGCTTGGGTTGGAAGGGGCCTTTAAAGGTCATCCAGTCCAACCCTCCTGCCATGGGCAGGGACAGCTTCAACTCATCAGGCCGCTCATGGTGTGGGGAAGCCATGGGTGACATCCCTGGACACAGTGCACACAGCAGTGAGGTGCACGGGAGGTTCAAGGACACCACTCCGGCCTTCAGAGGAGGCGAAAAGGGCAATGCACGGTGCAGCAAGGACAGATGGAGAGCCCAGAAAGAGTCCCCTGGAAGCAGGGTCCCACCTCCAGGAGGGACATGAGACCCACTGGGCAAATCCAGGGTTGCAGGACCGGCTCATTGGGAAAGCAGAGAGGTGGAGATCCTGCAAAACCACTGGCAGAAGGGAGACACACAATTAAAGACTTATTCCTCCCAATCAACTTTTCTCCTTCTGCCACAGCCCCAGGCAAGGAGCAGAGCTGTACAACTTTTTTTTTTTTCCCATTTATATGTATTTTAGCCCCATCGTCCTTAGGATGGGCACTAACCCAGTCCAGGGAGGAAAGGCAGAATAGTCGGTGCTGGCATAACCTGAGCAGTCCCTGGAGAGCCAAGATTGCCCACGGGGACCAGGCAGGTCACCAAGGGCAGGTGGGAACTGGAGTGATGCTGAATTGGGTTTTCCAGACCAGCAGGAAGGTGTTTTCTGGTGGAGAAATCAGAAACTACCCCACAATTTCAGGAAATGAGAGAAAAATAAAACCCCCGAGAGTTCACCCAAAGGAATATGGTTTGAGGGTGAGTTTCTCAGCTGGGACACAGAGCCTGGGGCTGGTCATGGTGGAGCTTTGGCCACGATGTCCCCGGAGCTGGGAACCTGCTCTTTGCAGACTGGGAGCTGCTTCCAGCCAAATGCCACAGCCCAGAAAAGTCCTGGCACATTCAACATCCCCACTTTGTCTTCTTAGTGCCCTCTCCTCAAAAAATCAAAAACCAATCCGATATTTTGATGCTTCCTGATAAAAGTTACCTCTGTCAAAATGACCTTTTGGTTAAACGCCACTAGCTGGCATTAATCCTATTATTTCTTCATGATTATTATTTTTTATCAATCCAACGCAGCTGCCATTTCGTCTGGCACTAAGTGAATTGAAGTTCTCAGCTGGGGCACGCCGCGCTC
The DNA here is from genome assembly GCA_013397975.1 of Machaerirhynchus nigripectus. Classification (NCBI taxonomy): domain Eukaryota; kingdom Metazoa; phylum Chordata; class Aves; order Passeriformes; family Dicruridae; genus Machaerirhynchus; species Machaerirhynchus nigripectus. The sequence goes on from VZRQ01009627.1 coordinate 581,748, forward strand.
TCAGCTGTGTGAAACGCTGATAGCCACAACGTGCATCGCCCACCCCTTCCCCTCCTGCCACCCTACACTTGGCTCCAGGTCTACACTGAGATGGTCAGAAAAGTCAGCTCAGCATCAAGAAAAATAATCTCTTTCCAGTTCGTGGGCGCACCAGGTGAAATTCACAGCTGTCTCTCATGGTGCCCTCAGCTCCTCGCAGCTGGGCGATGCCACACACAGCATCCCTCAACTTCTGCAAAAAAGGAGAAAACGTGATGGAATTGCTGATGTCTTGAAAGGGATAACAAATACAAGACAGCCCTATTCCAAGATTGATTTTAAGGCAGATAAAGACGAGGGCTAAAGCATTTCAAATCCAATCCAACAAAGTCCTTAAGCGCCTGCTTTAAGGCAAGCAGAGGAATAATGCCATCGACTCAAAGGGGGTGTTTATCTGGTTATATTTATGAGGGCGCTTAAGGGCTTTGCTGGATCAGGGTGTCAGGTGTGAGAGGAGAAACGCCCCGCTCGCCTGCCCGCCATGACCTCGGCACACCCGGCCCCAGCTGCACAACTTCCCGGGAAAACGCATCCAACGGGAGGTACAGCCGTGACAGAGTCATTGGAAGGGGAGCACAGGGCGTGTGGTGGGGTCTCGTGAGCTCGTCTCTCTAGTTTGGGAGTTGCTGATCCCACCTGAGAGCCAGGCATGGGTGAGGTGGCCTTTTGAAGTCCTCGTTTCTGTGTGAGGGAAGTGTTGGGTTCACAGGAGGGGCTTGTGCTGAGCTGCTCCTGCTGAGCCTGACCATGGATAGACATGGGAATGGGCATGGATGTAACCATGGGCGTGGACATGAACGTGGAGAGTGACCTTTTACAGGAGCAGATAGAGAGAGGAAAAGGGGGAATGGTTTTTGATTGGCAGAAGGCAGGTTTAGGTTAGTAATGAGAAAATTCTTGATGGCTAAAGACTGGTAGAATTGGGAATTCTCAGCCTGGAAAGGAGAAGGCTTTGGTGTGACCTAATTGCAGCCTTCTAGTTCCTGAAAGCAGCCTTCAAGAAAGATGGAGAGGGAATTTCTACAAGAGCATGGAGTGACAGGGCAAGGGGGGATGGCTTCAAAGTAAAAGAGATTAGGTTTAGATGGGATATTGGGAAGAAATTCTTCCCTGTGAGGGTGGTGAGGCATTGGCACAGGTTGCCAAGAGAAGCTGTGGCTACCCCAGCCCTGGAAGTGGATTCCAGGACAGGTGGGACGGGGCTTGGAGCAGCCTGGGATAGTGGAAGGTGTCCCTGCCCATGGCAGGGGGTGGAACAGGATGGTCTTTGAGGTCCCTTCCAACCCAAACCATTCTGTGATGGATGTGAAGTGAAATTAGGCCTGAATCACCATAAAGGAGCCTCTGGGACTCACCTGAGAACAGATTCCTGCTGGCAGTGGGAGCCTGTATTGGGGCTGGGAATGTCCCAGCCCATGCAGTGAAGAAGGGACAATTATTTACCAGAGCAGGTCCTTTCCTCAGGGCTTCCCAAGGACCTCATCTCCAATGAGCTCATCCAGAGCAGCAAATCCCTTCTCTTGCAACCCTCCAGGTGAACCAGGCCTCAGCCCCTCTCCCAGGACCACAGTCTGGGTGAGGATCCCAGAAGAGAAGGAGCCTTAGGAGATCCCTCTGTTTTTAGGAGACGCTGTTGGATGGTGGCTGCTTCTTCTGCAACTCTTCATTTGTCCTTTACAAGGTTCTGTGATTTGAGAATGTGTGTTAAATCTTCTGCAACAATCAATTCAAATATACAAGTTTGGCTATTCAAATTACTTTTCCAAAAGTACTTTAAAATGCATTAAGTTATTAATTGCCTGCTGGCACTTTAATCAAACGGGAAAATTGACATAGCCAGAGGCATGTATTTTTGTGGAAAGGAAATTTATTTAAGAAGAAACAGCGGCTCTTACTGCTTAATTTAAACTGAGAAAACTGTGGAAAATCAACTGCTATGGAAAATTAATAAAACATTTCCAGCTGCAAACAGTGACTAATTGTACAAGATGAAGACTGCCTGGAATTAATAACTTGCAATCTTCTGTGTGAAGAACCCCCTACCAGTTCAATTTACTGGGAGATTAAATTACTTCTAAGTTTGCCATATTAAAACAGAACATGAATAAAATGTTAGTGAAAGCACATCTATTATTTACTGTCTGTGATATGGATATAATTATTTCCAAACAACCACAATGTGACGTGACTGGCAATATTTAAATTATTTGCTAGAGAATGTAGTTTTACCACCTCGCTTCCTATAAAAACAGCCCAAAATGTGTTTTTACAGATGGCATATTCCTGCCACGGGGAATTATCCCCTCATCCTCTGCCCCATGGTGCCCAGCATCCCTGCCTGACTGTTCTTTTAGCCCCACCTCTCGTCTTCTCCCACTGCCCCATATCCTACCAACTCCGCACCTCCTTCGCCCTCTCGATTTTTGTGGGTTTTTCCCCCCCTTTTTTGAGCTGACTGCACAGAGTACCTTGTGCCAACAAGAGCTTTGGCGGTGGCAGAGCGCAGTCAGGCAAACGTTGTCCCCGCGTGCGAGGGCCCCTTGCTGATCCCAGCGCAGAAAGCTCACCTGTGGAGACGGAAAACTCACGCTTATCTCTTTCAGAGTGTGCCAAGCTCGCGAGCCCCTTCCAAGGGAGCGGAAAAATAGGGAGGCAAACAAGAAAACCCAGGCAAGAGGGTGTTTGCAAAAAACCCAAACAAAACCCAGCGGGATTTCCAGGAAACCTGGGAAGGAGCAGGAGGTGGGAGAGCCGCGGAGGATGGAGGAGTTGCCAGCCCACAGGGCCTCCTGCCAGGATGCTGTGTGGTGGCCCCAGTGCGTTGGTAGGTGCTGAGATAACGCAAAGAAAGAGGTTGTACAATGGCGTGGCTTAGGTAGAGCGGATTTTAAAAGCCCTGAGTGAGCTGGGAGTGAGGAGAGACGACCTGGAACATGTTTGGGGCTGATGGGGTTGGCCACATGCCCACTGCCCTGTCAGGAGATGCAAAACTGGAGCAGAAGGACAATGAGGAGCAGCTGAGGGAGCTGGGGGGGCTCAGCCTGGAGAAAAGGAGGCTCAGGTGTGACTTTATCCCTCTCTCCAGCTCCCTGAAAGGAGGTTGGACCCAGGTGGGCGTTGGGCTCTGCTCCCAGGCAACCAGTGGCAGAATGAGAGGAAACGGCCCCAAACTGCACCAGGGAAGGTTCAGATTGGACATTAGGAGGAATTTCTTCATGGAAAGGGTTGTCAAGCATTGGAATGGGCTGGCCAGGAGTCACCATCCCTGGACGTGTTCCAGAAAAGACTGGACATGGCACTGGGTGCTCTGGTCTGGTTGACAAGGTGGTGATCACTCAAAGGTTGGACTTGACAATCTTAAAGGCCTTTTCCAACAGAAGTGATTTTGTGATTTGGTGTGAAAAGGCTTCCAGGATCTCAGCATAAAACTGAAACCCCTAAAAATATCCCAAAATACAAAATGTTGCAGAGAGACGGCGTGAGAGGGTGCTAATGGGCTGTAGGGTGCCTTGTCCTCTGCTTGGAGAAGACAGGAAGAAGGATGGTGCGGCAGCACCCCCACTTTAGAGGGGAGAAACTGGGGCATGGAGTGACCTGGACCAGCCCATCTCTGGACAATCAGGCTGGGCCTTTGTGTGGGGCATCTTGCAGTCACAGCCCTGTCCCCATGTCCCTGTCCATCCATCCAGGCACCGAGGGGAGCTGATACCCCCAGCAAAGCTTAGGGGATATAAGGACACAATGAAGTGCTCTCAGAACCTGATAAAAAGGGATGAGAGCCATGGAGCTGGAAAAACCACAGCAGGAATCAGTCCACAACTACTTCAACTAGAAATAAATGATTCTGTCATTAAAGCTCGGCACAGACATGGTTAAATACAAGTGCATTAAGCCAAAGCTGTCCAGGCAGCAGTGTCAGAGAAGGACAGGACCAGCCACCCCTCTGCAGCTGCTGCTGGAGGTCAGAAGAAGCTAAGCATGGAGTAGTACCTTCACACCTTTTCTTCACCTCCACTGCTCTGCCACGCCACTGCTTCCAGCCAGGGGTGGTCCTATGGACCTGCCTGGGTTCCTGAGGTGAGGAGATCCACAGCTCCATCATTTGTCCTCACCTCAGCAGGAACCCTTTACACTTGTGTTTAGAGGGATTTGGTCGTGCTCTGTGGAGATAACTGGGCTGCAGAGAAGGGAAAGGGGCTCTGTGGTAACTGTGGGCACCTTTATTTGCTGTTTATCCCTATCTGTCCTCCAGTGTCCTTCCCAGCTAGAGGTGATCCCTGTCCCTCACACTCTCTGCCGGGGAAGGTCTCCTGAGGAAGATGATGAGCCCAAGCAGAAGGCCCTGAAGAGATGAGTCAGCCCACTCCCAGCTCCTCAGCTTGACACTTTGGGAGAAGGAGCTCATGTTCACAGAATCCCAGAATAGTTTGGATTGGGCTTTAAAGCCCATCTCGTTCCAACCTTCCTGCCCTGGGCAAGGACACCTTCCATTATCCCAGGTTGCTCCAAGCCCCACCCTTGGGCAATTCCAGGGACGGGGCAGCCACAGCTTCTCTGGGCAACCTGTGCCAGGGACTCCCCACCCTCACAGGGAAGAATTTCTTCCCAGGATCCCATCTAACCCTGCCCTCTGGCAGTCTGAATCCTTTCCCCCCTGTCCTGTCACTCCGGGCCCCTGTAAAACCCTTCTTCTCTGTCCACAAAGCAGTGAGTTGCAGCTCAGATCTGTTGGTTATCTCAGAGAATGTGGATGGAGATGGAGTTTCCCAAAGACGCTTTCACATGTCCATAATTGAGTGTGGCACATTTAATCGCTGTAGTCCTGTTGCTGTGCAAACCTGGGGACCTCTCCTCTTGCTGTCAGCTTAGACCCGATTTTCTAATTGCATTACCTGGGTAATTAGATAGAAATACAGCAGCCCTGTGCTGCACCAGAGTGAGGATCCACTTCCTAACAGAATTAACCTGGCTTTAGTATGGAAAACTTGTACACACGCACGGGCACACAGACACATTCAACTTAACCTGGCTGTGATCACACAAATTAGACCCTGGGGCTTGTTCCCTTCAAGAAATAGCTCAAAACAACACAGGTTTGGTTCCAAACAGACTGTAGTTTGAATTCCAGCAGTAAGAGGTACAAGACAACATGGAAGCCACCACGTTCCCACCATTCAGCGCCACTGCAGGGTCGCCCAACAGCCCAGTCCAGCCCATCTTGAGATGCATTGGTTTGGGTGCACCAGACACCAAGGAGCATTTTAGGCTTCATGAAAGCCCAATGCTGGGAAAGGTTTGGAGTGTTTCGGGCTTCCTCGCTGAGTCCTGCAGGTGTTTGGTGTCACAGCGTGTCCCCTGTGATGGTGGCAGCACCTGGGGATGATGGAGGGAATGTTATTGCAGGCAGAAGGACTCACTGCAGCCACGACTGGTTGCCACCATGCCCTCCTGTCCCCATGCCTGCTGCCACTGTGCCTTTTCCCAGCCAGGGAGGAGAATTAGCTTCGCCCTGGAGTGGGTTCAAGAACAAGAAAGAAAAGAATAATCCCCCCACGGCAGGGTGCAAGTCTTGTAAAAACAAGCTGCTGTAACGCTCACCTGGAGACCTGGTGAGATTTGTTGGCCTGGTGAGATTTGTTGGCATGAAGGTCCCGTCCCTTCCCTCGTGGTCCATGCAGAGATGGGGATGTGCCCACAGCTGCATTTCCACTGGCCAGGGACCATCAGCACCGACCTTGGCCATGGTGTGACCAGTGAGGAGTGGGAGGGAAAAGGCATCTTCGTGCAGAGGGTGGCTGGTATTTAAAACAGGTCCAGCCCCTCTTCCAGCCCTTCACCCCTCTCTGGGACAACCTGGCCTTTCTTTGCTTGGAACCTCCCGTTTCCCATCCCATCTCACCCCTGCCCACACTTGTCCCACCTGTCCCCGCCGCCCTCAGCCACCACATCTCTCTGACACGCCACCAGCCCTCCCTTTCTGCCTCCTTTTGTTGTTCCCGCCCCGCCCTTGCTTTTTTTTTTTCCCTTTTTTTTCCTTTTTCCCCCTGAAGAGCGAACAAAACAAAACAAGAAAAAGCGATGCCAAGCCGATCCTCTTAACCCAGCGCTCTTACCCCGGGGAGGGCCCCGGCAGCGTCGAGGCGCGCGGCGGAAACCCCCACGCATTTTGTCCTGGTTCTTCAGAGCAACTCGAGCAAATTGAAAGCCGCGGAGGGGTGTGTGCCCCCAGGCACTTGGTAAATCCACTTCCTTTGTCATAACAAGAACAAATCCCACCTTTGAAGTTTTTCCTTCTTGTTACAAGGGGAATGTCTTTTGTTTAATCCATTTTAGCCTTTAATGCCTGACCTGGATCAATCCTGTTGGGTAGATTACACACTACTCACGCCGACTTTAAACTACCCTACAGGGATTTTTATTCTTCCCCCCTTCTCCCCACCGCATTTGTGTGAGAATCTCAGCAATAATCGGCATTACGACTTTAGACCATCACTCACTTTGAAGGAGGAGACTGTCCTTTAACAAAGGGGAGGGAGGGGGAGGAAACCCGCAAATATCAAACAGATTTAATCAGCTTTGAGGCCTTTCAATCTCATATTCATACCGGATCTTTGCTAGTTATGAAAATCAGTGCAGAACTTGGCTGGGCTCTGTGTCTCCGTGTTCTCCTCCCCTGTTTCATGCTCTGCTCAGGACTGAACTCACTTTCTCAGCCTTCCCAGTGCTGGTCCAGGGGAAATCCAGGGAAATATCCACCCAGGAGTGCTGCCTACCAGGGTGTCCATCACCCACACCACATCTGAACTGCGCTGGTGTCCTCAATCTCACTGCTGGCGCCAGTGGAAGAGGCAGGAACTGCTGCCAGGAGAACCCAGGGGACCCCCATGGTGACCATGAGTTCCATGGTGCATGGATATCAGCACAGAGGATAAATCTGCACATGAATTCATAATCTCCAGATCCTTAAACCTTTACATTAGGACCCTCTGTGGGAAGTGGTGACCCTCAGCTCTTGTCATCTCCTTATTTCACAAGACAACCTTTAGCAAGGGTTTCCTGTGTTCCCTAACAGTTACTTAGAGCAGGAATGTCCTGTCCCAAAGCCTTCTCCTGCTGACAGCTTCTCCCTTCTCCTGCAGCACTGGGGCACCGGCTGTGCTGTGGGCCTTGTTAACAGATTAACACTGGCTTCACTGCTGTTTCTCGTGGTTTAAGGCCAGTCACCAGCCTTGTGCAAAGCCACGGGGCTCAGGCACACGCAGAGCTGCAGGAGAGCTCCAGGGGGGATTGCAAGCACCATTTCCCAGTCCTCCCCAGCTCTGGCACCAGGATGGAGCTGATAGCATTCCCACCAGTCTTGCTTTGCTCCTGGTGGCCACAATGTGGAGAAGGCCTGAATGACCCAGTCCCTCCCCAGGAGCTCCCTGTCTTGGAAAACTCCAAGGCAGAGGCTGCACATGGTCCCCCCATCACATCCTTGCTCTACCAGTTTGCTCTACCAAACTCAAACCAGTTTTTCCCTGAGCGTGGCTTTGACCTTTCCCCAAGAACCAGGAGAGCTAAATCCAACTCCAGGAGGCTCATAGCCCATCTTCCCTCACCAGCTATGGCCCAGCATCACTTCTGTTCCTTCCCTCTGGACGACCTACAAGTTGCTCACAAGGTTTTGAAGCCCTGAGCTGCACACAAGGCTTCCCTTGTGCCTGGAAGGAGCACACAAGGCAGGACCACTCCCTGCCAGGTCTCACACGTGGCTCTCTTTATCATAAATACCCCAAATAAGTTTTTCTTTGCTATCCAGTCAGCCTCAGGCTGTGTTTTGTTCTGCCTTCACAGCTCAGCCCCCAATGCTGCTGCTGCTTTCCCATCTCTTCTCCATTTCATACCTGTGTGCCTAAATTTGCTCTCCTAAATATCCCCAGAAGCCCTGGCCTTGAGAACTTGTAACTGCTCATTCCTGATCTGAGTTCATCCAGGTCTGTTTTGGATTCCTGCACAAAAGCTCTGGTCTCTCCCCATCTCCAAGTGTCACAGGTGCACCAGCTCGGTGTCTCATCCATCCAAGCATGGGAAGGCAAATGAAAGGGATTAAATGACCCAAATATGCCAGCAGCATCTAGTATTGCAGCCCTTAAATTCCCCTCATCTTTGAATGGCTGTTTCTGCTGGATTTCTGCTCCTGCCTCACGGGTAGGTGCCCTGTTGGCACATGGAAACTGAGAACATGAGGACATTAAGGAGACAGGACGAATTCCAAGACAAGATTTCATCAAAGTTGGGTGACTCAGTGACATCTCCCATCCTTACCCTTCAGGCAGCTTCCAGCCAGAAACCAGCCAAGGTCACCCCAAAAACTCGTCCCACAAGAGGTGGGAACCATCTGCTCCTGCCACCACCGGTGGCCACATTTGGGGCCACAAAACACCTGCCAGGACCCTGCCGCCTCACCCTGGGGGACAAAGCAAAGAGTGGGATTGTTTTACAGCAAAAATACACCCCTGGGTTGGAGTGGCTGTGGGTCAGAGCACCAGGATTAGAGTACCCGTTCCTGACAGCATCAGCCTGGGGGATAAAGTGGCTTTTCATTGGCTTCCACAGGGCCAAGCCTCAGCAGTGGATGTAGCAGAGCGTTTTGGCGCGTGGAGCCAGCGGACGGCTCAGGAAGGGGCCAGGGAGCCCCCAGACATCCCCCAGGACAGCCGAGTAAGGAACCATCTCCTTTCCCTTTTTATGAGATTGATATGCTTTGAAATTAGTAACCCTCCATTAGCTCTCCAAATAGCTCCGAATCATTAGGGTCAGTACGTCTGCACTCCTCAAAATGAGCTTTTACCTGAATTAGCATCTCAAAGAGGCAGGGCTCCCTTCCCCGGTTTTAATTCCGGCGTCGCGCCGCACATCAGGATGGTTTTGGTGGCCAATCCAAGCCCTGCATCCCAAATACATTCAGAGGAACCTGCTGGCTTGTTTAAAATGTTCTTTTTCCTTCCCATTCTTTACTAAATGCCTATTATATTAATGTTTAAAATCCATTTAAGTTCATCATGGGTGGCTTTGTGAAAGGACAGCGGCTCCATCACTGTAATTAGATGATTTATTGCCCTCTCGTGGTGACACGCGCTAACTAGAGAAGCTGTGATTTAAATTGGATGATCCTTCCAAGAGTGTTTGAGTGAGAAATAAAGGGAGAATTATTAATACTATTAGAGAGCAGCGGCGTGTTCGTGCAAGGGATATGCTGTGCTAGGAGAGGGATTAGCCAAAACTTGCTGGTTTTGCAGCTGAGCTCAGCTTTCCCCCGGCGTGGGACCAGCATCTCCCTCAGCCAGAGCTGTGAGCAGGGTAGGGTGCTGGCACAGCCATGGGAACCGTGTTAAAAACCAAGTCTTGGCCAAAACCACTGGGTTTAGAATTGGAAACTGTGGGGAAGTCACCCCCCCCAACAGGAATTGCTGCTCCATCCCAGCCAGGTGTCCCATCAGCCCCATAAATCAGGATATCTCTGTCCTCCCTCCTTTTCAGAGGCTGCTGGCCACAGGAAAAAGTGAAGGAGGTTAAATCTTTTTTTTTTTTAATTGAAATTTTGGTTCCTTTCTTCTTCCTGCTGATTAAAATACTTTAAGCACTGCCTGGGCTGACAGAACCTCTTCCCTCCAAGCACGCAGCCCTCCTCATTCCCACTCCTGGGAGAACTGGATGACTCCCAGAGCTATCCCACTTGTAAGACAATTCGCCACCAGTTTAAGTGAATCCACATGAACGTTTCTCACTGATTCAATTAAAACACCAGGCAGGCCTGAGCTGCAATAATTTGGTATAGTAACCAAGTATAGACCTAGCCTGGAGCTGTTATTTAAAAGCCTGGGTTAATACAGTGTAAACCCATGAGCACATCCTCTTACGATGGGGCTTAAATCTTTTAAGAGTGGCTTATATCAATCTAGTTTAAGTCAATTCCTCACTGAGTTAAGCTAAATTGAAAGAAGCACTCAGACCCCAAACACGGAGCTGGTGTTACCTAATCCCTCTGCACACAGCCATGGCTTTGGCCAGTGCCTGCTGGGAGGGGACGAGGCCCCAGGGAGCCTTGGCCAGGCCCTGGGGAGTGCCAGGGCACGGAGTGTCCCAGTTTGATCCCCACAGCTCCCTGCAAGCACAGCTGGCCCCTCCCAAAGGCCCCGCTTTGCTGCAGAGCCGTGGTGTGGCCCTATCCTCACGGAGGACGGGGGTCTCCAGGTCACCATTCCTTCACAACGAGCTTCGTCCAAAAAATGTAAACATCTGCTCGTCAAGTTTTGGAGAAAACCTCTTTTTATGTTGGGCTCATCCAAAGTGATGGGCAAAGGTAAAAAAAAAAAACTTTCCTGGCAGGAGGTACAAGGGAAGTTTCAGAAAGAGTGGGTGGATGTCCTGTGACCACCAAAGGTGAGGGTGTGCAGAAGAGGGCTTCAGAGTGGGGAAGGGAAAAAAAACAAAGGAAAAAAGCTTTTCTCCTACTTGGGACTAAGCCTGGAGGCCACAAACTGTTTCATTGCATGAAATGCATTGAAATTGCATGCAATTGCATGATTTTTTCCATGATTTTGGGGTCAGCTGGCTGGCATAAGGCCCAGGAGCTCCCACCAGGGGCACCATGACCTCCAAAGAGGTAAAATTAGCTGTGGCAGCTAAAGGAATTCCAACCTAGATTTTGGGCACAGCCATTAGGAAGCTCCTTGGTTGGGTCCCATGAGCCCCTGGCCCATCAACCCCAGATGTATCAGCATCCTTCATCCCTGCCCTCCTCATACCCCAGGTGAGCTGCACCTTTCCAAAAGACAGAGGCCACCCCAGATATTTTGACCTCCAAATTCTGTGTTTATTTGTGTCCAGCCACGCAGACCCTGTGCCCTCTGCATCCTTCATGGAAATGTGAAATCACCAAAATCACTTGGAAGGTCCTCAGGAGATTGGACCCCACTCTGAGGGTCTCTTTGGGAAGGACAAGAGCAGGTTTTTAATCCATTTCATATCCACCCACACTCATTTTGGGGATTGATGGTTGTGAATATTAAAAAAAAGTGGGAAAAAAATAAACCTTCTGCAGAAGGGATACAATGGAAGGAACCTGGCCCAAACCCTTCAGTGAGCACTAAATAAATAGAAAGTTATTACAGGCAGCAACAGTCCTCAGATACAGAGATTAATGAAGATCTGACTTGGAAAAAACTCCCTTCTCCATATGTAGGTCTCCCATCCAGCCCATCATCCCAGCCACCAGCTCGTGGGAGGTGTCCCTGCCCGTGGCAGGGGGCTGGAATGAGGTGTTCCTCAAGGTCCCTTCCCATCCAAATCATTCTAGGATTTTATGGTATGATTTTACCCAAGAAATCGTCTCTCCCTGCCTGGCAGACAAAGGGCAGGGGGGAGCAGCCCCAGCAGGACTGAAATCCTGGCCGTGGTGAGCTGGAAGGTGTTTCTCCTGCAGCTTTTAGGTGTGCTCAGCCAAAAGGACCAACTAAAAACATTCCAGGCCACCCCGCATCCCTGCCCGGATGCTCCCGCTACTCGCAGTTATCCATAAGGTTGGTACTTGGGAAAGGAGCATCCTTTACCCGCACAAACAACACCTCCTAAAGAAAGGGGCTCATTCTTCTTGTCTCAGCTCCCGAAATCCTCCCCCCGCGGGTGCTGCGGGGTGCCGGCCGTGCCCGGCGCTCCGGCCGCGGGCATTAGATGGCAGCAGCGCTCAGGGATGGAGGAGCCCGGCAGCCGCAGCACCATCCGCCCCTTCCCTGCACCACCGAGGCCCGGGAAAGGCTTTGGGTCATCGCTGCGGAGCAGAGGGGTCTGCTCCGGCCGTGCGGTACAGGCAGGGCTCTGGCAAAGGGTGGGAAAGCGTTTTGGGAAGAGCTGTGGGCTGGCAGCGTCATCCTGGGTGCCTTACCCCGGATGCGTTGGTGACCCTGGCCCCCGGAGCATCCTTTGCATCAGGAGCAGCGGGGCCAGAGGGACCAGGGCAGGGATTGTCCCCTGTGCTGGCACTGCTGGGGCACCTCCAGCCCTGGGGGCAGCTTTGGGCTCCTCACGATGAGAAAGGGAGGGGCTGGAGTGTTCGGAGAAGGGAACGGGGCTGGGGAAGGGTCTGGAGCACCAGGAGGGGCTGAGGGAGCTGGGAAAGGGAGCTGGCCTTTTCTCCCCCCGGAGAAAAGGAGGCTCGGGGGGGACCTCCTGGCTCTGCACAACTCCCTGACAGGAGGGGGCAGCCGGGGGGGGATCGGGCTCTGCTCCCAGGGAACAGGGACAGGAGGAGAGGAAACAGCCTCAGGTTGCACCAGGAGAGGTTTAGATTGGATATGAGGGGAAATTTCATCACTGAAAGGGTGGCCAAGCATTGGAACAGGGTGTCCAGGACAGTGGTGGAGTAAAACAGGTGATTCCCATGAGCCAAGCAGCCAAAGAGGGGTGTGCTGACAACTCTCAGCCCTGAGCTAAGAAATCCCCTCGGCTTTTCAGCTTCAGGAGATGCTGGGGGTCCCTTCCCCAGGTTCAGGTGTGCAGTCCATGGCAGAGGGTCCGTGGCCACCAGCTCAGGTGGCAGCAGGATGTGCAGCCACTGCTCCATGAGGATCGCTGGAGCATGATCCCAGCGCTGGGAGCTGCAATGAGGAGTGCCCCGAGCCCCAAACCCCCGGGCAGGAGCCAGAGAGCTGCTCTTGGATGGGTATTTTCACAAACAAACATGTTTTCACCCCCAGCTCTCTGGTTTTGTGCCCATCAGGAACAGATCATTACTTTGTAAAAAAAACTGGAGAAGGGGAAAAGGCGTCTTGGCCGTTGCTGCAGCAAACTCAGGGATGCGGGAGGGGACTTGCAGAGCACAGTGTTTATTTTTTTTATCTGACATACCCACTCTCTCAGCCTCATGTTATCTTATCTGCCATCCTGATAAGGGCCCCAGAGAAAAACCCAGCAGAGAAATTAGCAATCACGGGCCACTTTATCAGGTCTGTGTGACAAACAGAGGGACAGGGAGCAGTGTGTCCTTTGGCCCTCGGAGATAGGGGTGCCTGGAAACCACATGGCTGTTTCCAAAACAGGTCAGAGAGATGACGTGACTCTCGGTTTTATTTTTCCTGGTCCCACCTCTGCAAACACCCGGTGCACCCAAACTCCTGCAGGGAGTTCAAGCCCTGGATGTCACAGGGTGCTTGGTCATGAAGTGAATCTAGAAAGTCTTTGCTTCAGCAAAAAAAAAAAAAACAAACAACAAACCACTTTTGTTTTGGAGCTGGTTTTGCTCCAGAGCCCAAGGAAAGATGTTGATCCTCAGTGTCTGCTGTGTGAGCAGCAGAGAACCCCAGAATGGTTTGGGTTGGAAGGGACCTTAAAAACCGTCTTGCTTCCAGCCCCCTGCCGTGGGCAGGGACACCTTCCAAACCTCCTCTCTGCAAATGCAAAGCCCTCACAGCAAAAAAACCCTCAAAAACTGGAGATGTGGCAGAGAAAACCACAGATGAGCTGACCCAGCCTCGAAACCCGGGAAGCAGCCGTGTCCCAGGCCGGGCTGGGGTCTGGCATCTGGTGTCCCTCTCCACCCAAAGCTGTACCTTGCAGAGGGAAACGCCAGCAGGCTGCAGAGAACTCAGCCAGATCGATACTAACCAAATTCATATTAAAAAAAAATATATAGAGAAAGAGAGAGAGAAGAGCTTGCTTATAACCTTGGGCTTGCCCTTTCTCCGTCTGGCTGATGAGATTCTGCGGCCGACCTGCCAAGGAGGAGTGGCAGGGCGTGCCAAGCTCCATCCAGCCCCGCGCCCTGCCGGCTCGGGGGGATCCCGTGCCTTATCAAATGTGCCCTGCAGCCCTTCCCACCGTCCGCGGCGGGGCAGGAGGTCACATTCGCAAATGCGGGGGGGAAAAATCCTTAATTACTCCCCCAAGGGCCGTTTCGGAGCTGCTGCCGGGCCAGAAGTGAGACTGAAAAGGTTCATTAAGGAAGTTGGCAGACAGATGTGCCCGAATCACGGAGTCACAATATGGTCCCTGACCTTAAAACAGGGAACCTGCCCGCCGTGAGTGAAAGGAGGGGCTGGAAGAGCTTCAAACCAGCCCTTCTCCAGCAGGGAGGGAGGGGTAGAGGGAAAAACGCTATCAAGAAACATGAATTTATATTTTTTTTTTCTTTTCCAGCTGGGGATTTTGCTCTGTGCAACGTTCAGCAGTGCCAAGAGAGGGCAGCCCAAGCCTCCACATCGCTGCCTGGCTTTTCCCAAGGCTGCGCGCCGAGGTGTCAGGATGCTGGGAGCAAGCAGAATTTGGGAAAGGAAAAAAAATATTTGGGAAAAAGGAGGGGAGGTGTTAAAAAAAAAGAAAAAAAAAGAAAATTTAAAAATAAAATAAAAAAAAAAAAGTGGGGGAAAAGGCAGCCAAAATAGTGGGAGAGAAAATACAGAAGGGAAGCCAAAAGGAGACACCAGTTTTGGAGGGATGGACAGGCTGGTGCTGTAAAATTGCAAACTGCCTTTGGGCAAGAAAATTGTAAAAGGCATGAGGTTAATCCATACCCCAATCCTGAGGGGCTGTGACAGGGAATGTGGGATGCAGCATCTGCCCTTCACCTGCTGTGAGGCAAGGTGAGCCTGAGGTGCTTGGATGCTTTGTTTTCAAGATGTTATAGGGAAAAGAGAAGCTGGGAAAGTTTCCTATCCATGCCATAAATGCACGTTTTGTGCTCACAGGAGCAGGTCTTGGCTCCCTTGGAGTGGGATGGGTTATCCATGGAGGTGGTTGGGGTTTTGGTCTCCTCTAAGTCCCTTCCCTGTGGAAAGAGGCTGATTTGCACACTTAGAGAATTTTTAATACCCAGTGCCTGGCTGTGGCACTGGGTATTTTCCTTTCTGAAAGAGAACAAAACCACAAGTTCTTTTGTTTTCCCTTCTCAAAATTCCCAACCCAGTCTGGACACGGGGGATATTGAAGGGGGCTTGGAACTGGATTTTCTTTTAGGTCCCTTCCAACCCAAAGCATTCCAAGATTCTATAACTCTAATCCAAGCAAGTGTTTGGAAATGGCACTGGTGAGAATCCAGGGCACTGAGGTGAGGATCTGCCCCCAGAAAACCTGAATTTTTCACGGACAAAGTAAATTAACCAGGAAGAAAAGGAATTGCCCAGCAAATTCCCTCGCCATGTCGTGGCAATTTAAAGCGGCGTTAATGTTGATTTATTGATTAGGAAAGGTACTTACATTTATAAAACAGCAAGGGCTTGTCTGCAGTGCCAATAATGTCACACACCTGATGGCTCCAGGCCAGCGAGTCCCTTACCAGCACCTGAAATTCATCATGAGGGAAGGATGCAAAGGGGAAAAAAAAACAGGAAACTTTTTATTTTTCCTGCAAAAAACAAGCAGGCTAAACCTTCCAGCAAAGGATGGGATACTGTGCCATGAGCCAACCACCCTGCAAAGAGCCAAGGAGTTACCCAGGCTGGGAATCAAAGAGGGGATCAGAGGGAGCAGCGAGGTCTCTGGCACATCTGAGGCTCAGGGATCAATACCAGCACCATAAATCCCTCAAATATCCCCAGAAGCAAAGAAAGCTCCCCCAGGGATCCAGCTGAGCAGCTGGAAACAGGTAACATTTCCCAGCAGGAGAGGTGGGAGCAAGGAGCAGGTCATAGGGACAAGGGATGATGCTTTAGAGCTGGTGAATAAAAGCACAGAGGGTCTGTGAATAAACTTGGAATGCCCTTCCCTAGATCCAGGGGGTTTCTGTGTGTGTTTCATGGCAGGATTTGGTTTCTGGAGAGCCCTGAAGGCGTTAGGTCAGAGCTGCTTTTCAGGGAGCAGGAGCAGGGTTCGCTCTGAGCAGCTCAAAGTGTGATGCCAAGAGAAAAGAAAAGGATCAGGAGCCCAAAGGCTGAGAGATGCCAAAAGCCTGGGGCAGATATCCCACGGGACAGAGCCTGCCACAGCTTCCTCCCAGGTCCCTGCAGCTCCCTCTGCTTTGTGGCTTGTGCAGGAGATCCATCACCGGATCAGAGCAGGAGGAAAATCCCCGTGGAAGGCAAAGGCAAACCAATAACCTGCTCAAGGCTCACTCCTCAGGCAGGTGTGGGAATAAAGGTTATTTTTCAGCATAGGATGCAGAAAATAAATAATTTCTCATGAATCCAGCATGGCCCAGGTCAAACAGGCAGTGTAGAAAGGACGTGCCTGACCAAGGAAATCCATATAATCTCCCCACAGTTGGATCAAACTCCTCACCAGATTTTCAAAGTAAGGAGGGAATCGAGCTTCTTGCACAAAATCTGCCCCTGGGATTATTCCAGGCTGGACCAGCCCAGAGAGGAGAGGAAAGCAAGAAAAAACCAGTCAGTTTTCTCAGCCTGGACATCTGCCCTCTGCATCCTGTGGAGCTCCTGGATTGACTCCCCATGTGCTCTGGTTCCCAAATACATCCCTGGAGGATGGGGTACCCTGTCTGCCACGGAAAAAAGGGATCTTGTTGTCTCAGCAGACAAATCCCCCACAAACTGTACAAGCCACAGTTGCGAAATGATGTAAGCATCTGATCTCTGGAACACTGAGGGTGAAAATGGTCTGAAAAATGGGATATTTGGGCAGGGGGAGAGGGCTCCTCCAGCACCTCTCTGGGGGCTGGGCCACAGGAGCCTTTCAGAGGAGCCCCAGATAAGTAAGACATCATTAATAAATCAATGACAGGGAAATGAAAATGGAAGTAGATGAATCAGCGAGCTGATGGGGTCACAGATGAAAAATAGCGCATCTGCTGCCGCTTTCAGTACATTAACAAATAAGGCCAGTGGCTCAGACGCGCTAATGCTCGGAATAATGAAGCTTCAAGACCGATTAGAGCATAAATCACTTTTTTAAAGCGTGGCCAGGCCCTCCCCGGCCATCGGGAGACAACATTTGCCGTATCCCACGGGCTTCCCGGCAGTGCCACAGCCCTGCCCCGCTCCCGGTGGCCGCGGGGCTGACTCCAAGCAGCTGAGAGCACGGAGCCACCCTTAATCCATGTGTTCCATCCACACCAGGGAATGCCGGTGCCCTCCACACCGGCTGGACGGGACCCAACGCCCGCCCCTGTTCCTCCCCCACTCGCACCCCTTCGGGGGTTTGTTTGGACCTGAGAGGGCAGCGAGCACAGGCTGCAGAAATAATCTATTCCGTGTTATCAGGTTGGGTTTTGGGAAGGAAGGCAAAGCAGCTTTTCCCTGGAGCATAAAAACGCCCGGAGCTGAGAGCAGCACCCGCCTTACCCCGCAGGGTGTCCCCGGGGACCTCGGGGCTGGGTGCAGGGACCCAGGGGTGGGACACGGGGGGATCCGCAGCACTCAGCACGCTTGGCAGGCTGGCACCGAGCAGCCCCAGCCCGCCAATCCCTGCGTTTGATATCCTTCCCCCCGTCCCTGTGTCCCCGTCTCCCCGCCATCCATCACGGTGGCGCAGCCCAGCGCGGCGCCCGGGAGGCTCCCGCTCATCCATCAGCTCCGAAACCAGCCAAAAACCACCCTGCGAGGGCGTTTTGGGGACAAAACCACGGACTCACAGCACACCCCGCACCCATGGATGTGTCCGGGGGGGATCTCCCTTCCTGGCTGCTCCCCGATTTCCCCCTGCACATTCCCACCTCCTCTGTCCCCTTCCCCGGACACCGCGGTCACTCTCACGCAAACGAGGAGATCCATAAGCTAATCAAGCTCCTTCCCCTCCGGGCTCGATAGAGAGACAGATCGTTATTGGTGTTGCTATTTTTAAATGCCCGAGAAGTGCCTGGATCTTCCCGCAATGGGGTCATCTGCATCCCGGTACCCACAACCGGGGGGCGGGAAAGAGCGGCACGGCCTGTCCGCGGAAACCCAGCACCCAAAATATCCATGGGAAGAGGCAGTTCTTCAGCTCCCCTGGAGAACTCGCCTGGAAGGGAAAAGAGGGGGGAAATGAGAAAAAGAGACGACACCCCAGCTGCTGGGATGGGGATTAAGGCGTGGAGCACGGAGCTGCAGCACCCTCCATCCCGGCTGGGAGTTCCCTGGAGCTGATCCTGGCTGACGCTGAGCTGACACTGAGCTCCTCCGCTCAGCCCCAAAGCAACATTCCCCCAAATTGCTGTTGCGGCCACACCGCCTGCCTGCAAAACCCAGAGCGATCGGAGCGTGCTCCTCCAGCCTCGTTAAATCCCATTTAAACGAGGGCAGGCCCCGGCTCGGGGGTCGGGGCTCCGCAGCTCCGGGATTATTGCGGGACGAGATTACGGAGCCATCACCATCCCATACCCGTGGCTTAAGCACAAATGCTCTGAATCGCAGCCCCTGGTCCTACCAGCGGACGCGATTCCACGGGCTGAGCGCTGCCTGTGGAAAGCCGACGGGAATTCTCAGTCGGCAGGGAAGGCTGGCAGGGCCTCTGTCGCTGCCAGATGGTGACGGCAGGGTGCCGGGCTGGGGGCTTGCGAGGGGATGGTGTCATATGAGGCAGAGGCCGTGGGCTGCTGGGGGATATCAGCGAGTCTCTGATCCCGAAGGAAGAGCTTTGCTCCGGCTGTTGCATCCTTGGTTTATTCCAGCGGCAGCTCCCGGTGTTCGTGTCCCTGCTAACAGGCAAAGGACCAGCCAGCCACGCTGATTCATTAGGAAGGACATCATGGAAGAGCCTGCTCGGGCTGTGATTACCTGTTTGCAAGTGATATTAATCACTGAATCAAAAACTAATTATGTGGTTCACCAGTTTTCCCTTCTCCTTCGACAGCTCCGCTGTGAAACCCCCCGGACTTGACAAACAGGGAGCCACAATCTGCCACTGCTGTGTCACACAATGCCTCCTCCTTCCAAAAAGAGAAGGACTGAGGGATTTAGGACGAGCCTGGAGGAGCTGTGAGAGCATTCCAGGGTTTGTATGTCAAACACAAACCTCTCTGTGATGACTGGGACATGATGGGAAGTGTTTAAAAATGCATATTCTGACCTAAAAAGAGCTCCTCGGGTGTGCTTTCTAAAAAACGTCCATCCTTGGAGTCCAAAGGACCCCTCTGCTTTCCTGGCGTGGCAGGGCAGGTGCTCCCAAAGGAGCTGGGGGCTGCTAGAGGGGATCCCCAGCAAAGGAACAGAAAGGGAAAAATGGGAGTGAAAAATGAGAAAAGGAAAAGGGGAAAATAACGGGGAGGAGGGTAAAGGGGAGGAGAAGGAGAAGGAAGAGAAGGAGAAGGAGAAAAGGAGAAAAGGAGAAAAGAAGAAAAGGAGAAAAGAAGAAAAAGAGAAGGGGAGAAAAGGAGAAGGGGAAGGGAAAGGAGAAAGGGAAGGAGAAAAGGAAAAGGAAAAAGGAAAGGAAAAGGGGAAAAAAGGAAGGCTCAAACATTTTGCAGTCCTGGAAGTCAGGCAAGGGTGGGAGCAGCCACAGGAACTGCTGGGGCCCAGCAGGATCTGTGCACCTCGAGTCACCTCTGAGCACTCACCGAGGAGCAAGCCCAGAGCGGCGCTGATTAAGTGGGTTAATTCCCATCCCTAAATGATTATTTTATCACAGCAGCAGCAGCATTCCATGGCAAGGCACAGGCCCTGCCTCCTCCGGCTGCTCCCCAGCCCGCCGACTGCCTTCCCCCGAAGAGCTCCAATCTAGGTCAGAGCCGCGCTTTGTGCGTCTTTCAATATTAAACAAAACTGAGGCGCTGCGAATAACTCATCTGCAGGGGGGTGGGGGTGGCTCCTGCTCCCATCCATCAGCTCGGTGGGAAAGGCAGCCTGGAAAAATATGGAGAAAAGGCTCTAGTGCTAGCAGGGTCTCAAACCTGGCAGAACCCGGAGCACTGGCGATCTGCCCTGCCAATATTTGATCTATTAGAATCATTAAAGTTGGAAAATACCTCTAAGATCGAGTCCAACCATTCTCCCAGCATTGCCAAGCCCACCCCTAACCCACGTCCCCACGTGCCACATCCACGTGTCTTTTAAATCCCTGCGAGGATGGTGAGTCCATTTTGCTCAACCTGGTGCCGTACGATGATGGTTTTGTGGCAGGAAAAACCCAAGGGTTCATTTTCTGCTCCAGCTCCACGGGCTGAACGAGGGGCAGAGCCACCTGCCCCAGGCAGAACTTTTCCCAGCGGCACGAGAGCGGTGCCTCCAGGGATCACAGGCAGGACGGACCCCCGGAGCACACGGGATTTTGGGAGCACTGACCACGGGGAAAAGCAGCAGCTCCCTGTTTCCACCAGCAGTGGCTCTGGAATTGCCACGAAAGGGCTGCTGGTGAGCGTGGTTGGGGTCCCCAAGGTCCGGCTTTGCCGCTCCGCACCCTTTCCCTCCCATTCCAGCACCTGTCCAAAGGGGTTCCAGACCCGATCAATCCAGCCTCAATTTAGTGCCTGGTACACTCTGCAGGGAGAAGGACGCTCCTGTCCAGGAAAATGCACTGGCTGGTTTTCATCCTTTTGATTTATAGAGCTCGTGGTTTAAGAGATGTTCCTCTCCTCTCCAAACGGAGCGGCGCTGACAGCTCCATCCATCACCCGGCCTGTCAGGAGCCCAGTGCTTTAAATAAGCTATTAAAGTGAGATCTAGCTGGTTAACAGTCATAACGGAGCGGGAATCGGAGAGTTTACTTACGTCAGTGCCTGGTGAAATTAATTTCCTTTTAATGACCGGGCACCAGAGGGAGAGATCACTCCGGGCTGGGGGACGCAGAGATGGCCCTGACACGGCGGTGGCTGCACCATGGGCTGTACAGCACCTTCCTGTGCTTGCTCCGGAGGGGGAATCTGTTTTCATCCTCTGATAAAGGCCAGTTAACAGCCTCAAACACCCACGGGTGCTGAGCTGGGAGAGGGAAGCGGTGACACCTTCGCTGGCATCCCCTCCGTGACCTAGGATGAGACATGGGTGCACACTGAAATGGGACGTGGAAAAACTATCAGCTTTAAATAACTTCTTTGGTGGATCAGCATCACCTATTTGGCCTTTTCTTCCCCTAAAACAGATGTCCATTTCCTATAAAATAATTGTTGCCACCAATGTTGAAGATGAAAGGGTTTTTTGCATGATTAACCCCTGAACTTGCCACTGTAAGCCTTGAAATTCCAGTGTTAGGACAATTAGTGCTGTTAGCCAGAGTTTATTGAGTATGTACAACTAAAGAGAGAAACACAACCTAAGTGAAATCATCTAAGTCCGACAGAGGACTGAAATTTAATGTAGGAATTGTAATTATCCCAAAGGAAGTCTATTACTGCAGGGTAAAACTGTCCAAACAGTGATGGGAGCTCCTACAAATCACACAGAGGGTCAATAAAGCTGATCCTATGTCATAGCTTGAGAATTTAGAAATCGTGTTTTGACCTTAATTTATGATGCAGCCATTCAAAGCATACTTTAAAAATGGGCTTTAGTGCTTCTTCTTAATTAAAAATTAAACTGTTCCTGCTGGGTTGGGACCACTATAGGGCCAAGTGCTGCTGTGCTCTGCCCAGCAAAGCCCACCCCATCCCATCCCAAAAGGCCCACCAAAACAACCTGCTTTGCCTTTATGGCATTTTTACCCCAAAGTGGCCAGTCACCATTTGTTCCCAGCCATTAAAATGCTGTTTTTCAGCAACTGAGACACCCACTCGCTGCTCAGTGAATATTTAATTCCTTCAGAGCAGCAAAGTCCCTTCCAAGCTGGTCCTTTTGGCCACGGCTACATCAGGATGTTGGCATAGGGATGCCTTCACCCCACAGCTAAATGCAAAAGTGAAGCTGAATCCCCAGCCCCAAACCCCCCAAAGGTTCTGTTCCACAGGCACAGACTCACAAAAGCTCTTGGGGAGATCTTGGAATCCACAAGATTGGATACTTGGAATCCAAGTTGGATTGGTGGATATCCAACTCTGCAGCCTCCACTCCCAGGGGCTCCAGGAGAGCTGGAGAGGGATTTTGGGCAAGGGAGGGAGTGACAGGACAAGGGGAAATGGCTTCCCACTGCCAGAGGGCAGGGTTGGATGGGATATTGGGAAGCAATTCCTGGCTGTGAGGGTGGGGAGGCCCTGGCACAGGGTGCCCAGAGAAGCTGTGGCTGCCCCTGGATCCCTGGAAGTGTCCAAGGCCAGGCTGGACAAGGCTTGGAGCATCCTGGGACAGTGGAAGGTGTCCCTGCCCATGGCGGGGGTTGGAATGAGATGGGCTTTAAGGTCTTTTCCACCCCAAACAATAAAGTAAAAATAAAAATAAAAATAAATAAAAATCATAATTATTATTATTATTATTATTAATAATAATAATAATCAAAGACACAACCTGAGGGCAAACAGCTCCTTCTGGGCAGAGAGATGGGGCCAAGTGAGGGGTCATGTGCACAATGGGGAGCAGGTTGGGCACCGAGGGAAGCTCAGGCAGACAGTGATGAATGGGCAGGGGGATGGAAAGACACAGCAATATTTATTACCACTGGTCATTTCTGACAGCAGAATGTTAATAAGAATACTAATAGTCAATATTTCTTCGGGAGAGGCTCCATCCATTTTTAGCAGCTTGCTGCTGCCAGCAGATGAGTTTCTCATGGGCTGTTCCTTGTGGCTGCCGACACGATGTGATGAAATCTGAGCTCCTCGAGCTACGGCGCAGAGCAGTGGCACAACTTTATTGGGCTTTCAAAAATCCAATTTTACTGTGTCCAATATTGTGAGTTGATTAAACCTGATTTGAATCGACAAACGTCCGGGAGGGTGGGTGGTAGCTCGCTGTGAAAGAAGGGAGAGAGTTTAATAAACAGGCTTGGGAGATAAAAATCTGCTTTTATTCCAATAAAACCCCCGTGTCAGAAAGCTGATGGTAGCGTGAAGGGTAAGAGAGAGAGAATTAAAAAAACGACATCTCCAAGCCAGTGAAGACTCAAAGATACTGCGAGTACGAGAGATTAAAGTGGAAAACCAGCCAGGATGGCAGGATCTGGGTGCAGGACTCGTGGGCAGAGTATGGGGACGAGGCGCAGAGCTGGGGCTGCTGCAGGGAATCCCCACCAGCCCTAAAAGCAGCACACCAGGCTATCAGTGTGGGCAGGGAAAAGGTGAATCCCGGCAGAGAACAGCCTCTGTTGAGTTTCAGTTAAGCTCAACCTCTCTCCCCACCTCCAAAAACCCAGCTGGGCTCCCAGTGGGCGGCTGGTTTGGTTTGAGGGGATGGAGCACAGCATCCAGAGCTCTGCCAGCGCTGGGGGAGGGCCTGGGGTGGCCAGAGAAGAAGTGCAGGTGCCCTCTGCTCCTGCCCTGCACCTCCAGCCAGCCTTGCTCAGGGTTGGGATGCAGTTCCTGGGGTGCTGGGCATCAAATCCCACGCCCAGAATCGTGTTCATCCCTGCCCTTCTCCCCAGGGCAGCTCTCTGGCAGCAGGGCATTGTGCTTCTCCCCTGGATGTGCCCTCCCCGGCCCCAGGAGGGGAGGGGGTGTCCGGCCATCCCTCGTGGCATTCCCCGTGCCCCTGCACCAGCCCTGAAAGCCTTCAGTCCTGCAGGTTAAACTGCCTGATCCGGGAATATCCCCGGCTGCCTCCTGCCTCACATTTGTACTCCCTCTCCCATAAATCCAGAAATCCTTCCCCGCTCAGGGCCCTGCCTGGATGTTCACTGAGCAGTTGGAGCGCGGTGAATTCCCGCATCCCTCTCCGTAACAGCCACATATAAACCCTCCCTCCCTGATTTAGGTGGAGGTGGGAGGGATTAAACACAAACCGAGCGCCCTGAGGTGGATCCGCTTCCCACAGCTCCCCAAAACCTGCCGGGTCCAGGCGAGCTCCTGCTCGGCATCACCTCGAGGATGGGATATCGGGAATGTGCTGTGCCAAGCACGGGGCTGAATCCACGGAAAACCATTCCTGGAGATGGGGAAGGAGCAGATCAGAGCCCCAGCTCCTGCCAGAGCCTGGCACCGAGACGGTTTTACTGCCCTGCAGAATTATATTGTCCTGTCCTCCGCAGCCGCCGGGGTCCTTATTATTCTGCCCGCATCCGTGTGCCGGTGGCTCTCTCCCAGGCAGCTCAAGATCACAGCCAGGGCTGCTCCAGACAGTTGTTGTGGCTTTCTTCATGAGGAGAGTGCTGTCAGAACCTCCAGGCTTTCTGCAAAAGGTTTAAAAGGGTCTTACAGCCGGGGAGTGAGGATATAATCTGCTGTTCCCAGTCATCCCAGAGAGACGATGGGCGGGCGCTGGACCGGGCTCCGAGAGGATGCTCCTGGATGTTGGGGCACACTGCAACCACTGGGTCCCACCAGGCCACCAAAGCTTTGGCTTTGCCCACATTTCTCTGCCCTGGCATCCGGTTTGATCAAAGAGGAGGGATTTGGCTGTGTCCTGCCCCGGGATCCCACCCAGGTCCCCCCCACATTTCACAGAATCACAGGATCACTGAGGTTGGAAAAGACCTCCAGGATCGTCGAGTTCAACCTTTGACCACACAAATTTGGTGGGTGCACGGAGGTCCTGTCCCCTCGGTGCCAGGCAGAGGGGCACATCTGGCCCACGCAGTGATCCCAGTCCACGCCAGCCTGGCTGCTTGCAATCCCACCTCTGCCCAAATTTAAATTCAGTGGGAACAGTAAGTACCTTGCATCGACCACAAAAATTCTTCCCTGTGAGGGTGGGGAGCCCCTGGCACACAGAAGCTGTGGCTGCCCCTGGATCCCTGGAAGTGCCCAAGGCCAGTCTGGACGGGGCTTGGAGCAACCTGGGACAGTGGAAGGTGCCCCTGCCCCTGGCAGGGGGTGGAATGAGATGAACTTTAGGGTCCCTTCCAACCCAAACCCTAAACTCTGAGTTTGGAGAGATGCAATCAGTACAAGCACTTTTTATTGCCTGCTCCCCACCTTTCCCCTTGGCTGGACAGAATCCAGGCCACAGAGCCAGATGGATGCACCAGCACCTGGGGAAGGAGATTACAGACACAGGCTCCTCCCAGCCTCACACTTGTTTTATTGCCCTCGTGGTTATCACAACCTAGATGTCCCTCCTTTTCCATCCTCCCCTGCCCATTTCCCTCAGCATCATATTTTCCCTCCATCACTTCCAGCTCTCTCCTCTTCTGCCACGAAGCCAGGAGTGTTTCCAAAGCCCTCAGCCCAGGAGTTTGCCCTCAGTGGGTTTGATGTACACGATATCCGCGTGTATCTCACTGCAACACATCCAACCCCTCCAGGTACAAATCCACTCATGCCCAGGGCTCTGGGCTGCCACCCTAACAGAAAACAGGAGAAATTATTGCCAGGAGCTTAAACCCACAGCCCTGGCTGGGTTAAATGTTCCTGTGCCAACCCTCCATGTCCCCTTGGTGCCAGGGGTCTCTGAGTCACAGGAGAACGTGGATGGACCACAGGAAAATCCCACTTTGGTTTATGCTTCACTAAAGCATCTCTGAACACACCAGGCTGCCCTGGGGCACTGGATGGGGGAATCCATCCCCAAAACCCAGCACAGGTGTGCAACAGCTCCAGATCTTTGTGTGGTTTCGAAGTACTTACGAAATAAAACCATTCGATGCCCATCTCCAGGGCAAACAATCAGCCAAGGGCATTTTCAACCCCACTTTTCAAACTACCCAAGCTTTCCTTGGTGGGGCACAGCTGAGGGATGTAAATCTCCAAACTTCCCTCTGCTGTTTTCTGTAAGATGAGGCTTGAGCAAAACTTCTGAGTTCTCAGGGATAAAGTTACATGTGGGAATCATTTTGCTGCTTTAAGTGTTACATTTTGGAGGGTCCAAAAACAAATCCCTGGCAGGGAAGGGGAAAATTAAATTAATCCCCCCAGATTTTGACCACAAATGCTCCAGGGCTCAGATTTTTCACCTCATCTGAGAGCCAGCCCCTGTCCAAACACATCAGGTTTTCCTGGGAAAGCTGCATCTTTACACACAGCAGCGAGCCAACAGCCCCCGGTCCATCACAGCGATCCCAAATCCCTGCAGAAAACACTGATTTTTTTTTTTTGTCTGGCAGGGAGAAATGACAGAATTAGCAACTCTTCTGGTGAGAAGGAGCTGTGGGTTTTTTTAAGGAACCGAACAGAAGCCCTGGCTCCAGCACAGGCACAGGACACTCTGCCTGCAGCCAAAATCCCTGCCCTGATAAGCAGCAATCTCTCTCTCCCCCACATCCCTTTTCCCCCCAGCATCCCCCTCTTTGCCGAGTCCCATCTGCACAGAAGGTCACTCAGTTCATTTTTTTTTTGTTGTTTATTCCCTTATTCAATTTTCCTGTCCCCAAATCCCTCAGCGTTTTTGAGCCAAACCAAAGCCCTGTTATAGGTTGGGTTATTTTTTTTAATTACTCATAATTAAGTGATTCTTGGCAAGGAGGATCATGGAAAGAGCGTTATCCCACAGACAGGAATTCAGCTAGGAATTTCCTCTTAGCCTCCTAACCCTAAATACATCTGGAAAAACGTATAATCACTTTATTACAGCAGTATTTCCTTGGGAATAGAGCCCTCGTGCAGCACCCCAGGACCTTTATCACAAAACCAACAGCAAGGCCTCGAGCTGCACCTTTGGCTCATTATTTGCTCAGCTCCACTTTTCCTCCTGCCAAAATCACCAGGAAAAACCCTCCAGATTCTTTTTTTTGGGGGGAGGGGGGGTTGAGCAACCTGGGATAGTGGAAGGTGCCCCTGCCTGTGGCAGGGGGTTTGGAAGGAGATGAGCTCTAAGGTCCCTTCCAACCCAAACCATTCTGTGATTCCATGCTGTTTTCCAGTGTGTTGGCTGGTGCCAGACAGAGGGAGCATCACCCGTGGCCACACAGGGCTGGAAGCTGCAGGACTGAATGTCTGCTGGGAGCTCCGTGGCTTTGGCCACTGCTTCCATGGAGCTGATGCCTCTCCCGTGAGTTACAGCCCGGTGGGCACAGCCCTGGCTGTGGGAGCAGAGCGGCTTTGGAGAGGGGAGGAAAACAGGAAATCCCTGATGGAAATAACTGGTGCATCCCTTTCTGCCTTTCTGCAGGGCTGGGGGTGCCCAAATTGGGGCTGAGTGTTGCTTAGGGGCGCTGAGGTGGCTCTGGCCAAGCTTTGACTCTCTGAGGGTCCTGCAGCATCTCACGGTGCCGGGTCTGGGGATTCCCACCTGCAGCTTAAACCTGATGGATTCCCGTGGCAAACACCACACTCGGGGATAAATCCCACAGCTGTATCCCACAGGACCCGTGCCAGGCCCAGAAGCTGGAGATACACAAGGGAACAGGGAAATCCAGCCAGTTCTTCAACAACCTCCTTCACTCCTGCCTTTTTATTAAGCTCTGCCTGCAGTCTTGAGTCTCCAAAACACCCAATCATCTGGAAGCAGCAGCAGCATCCTTCCCCCATCAGGCTGGATGGGGCTTGGAGCAACCTGTTCTAGTGGGAGACGTCCCTGCCCATGGCTGGGGGTTGGAAATAAATGATCTTGAAGGGACCTTCCAACCCAAACCATTCTGGGATTCTGATTCCCCCATGCTCCGAAGGGGAAGTGAACCCCAAATTTCTATTTCCTCTCATCTCGCAGCATTTTAGGAAGACCACATGGGTCTCCTAAGGATGCAGGAGGCTAAACCAGCCCCAAGCCCCCTTTCCAAGCTCAGGACCATAATCCAAAATGCTCAGAGGAGGAGGTTTCCTAAGGTGGGCTGCTTCCCAAAACCTCAGCGCCTCTGGGTGGGGAGAAGTTGCCCAGACATGTTGTGGATGTCTCATCCTTGGAAGTGTCCAAGGCCAGGTTGGATGGGGCTCGGAGCAACCTGGGACAGTGGAATTGGATGATCTTTAAGGTCCCTTCCAACCCAAAGCATTCCATGATCCCATGATTCAAAGCTAAAGGAGCTGAGTTCACACAGCTCCGACACGCTGAGCTGCTCTGAGCTCATCGCACTCTGGAGTTTGGCACTATCTCCCAAATAAGCTCAAGGAAAAGCCTTTATCCAGGACTGTCAGCTCTAAATATTCATAAGTCATGAGACTGCCTTCAAAGTCGTCAGATTTTTTAAAAATCTCACTCATACATTGCTACTATTCAAAATTGTCTTAATTTTTTAATTTTTTTTTTTTTAATGTTCTATATTTGGCTTTCTTTTGATGTGCGCTCCCTTTGGGGTTGTGTTTCCCCCTGCAACCACGTGGGCTTTAAAAAATGAAAAATAAAAGATAGCTGCAATTCTGATGCATTCACTCAGCCCTAGATGTTAATCCTTAAAACAAAGCAGATAGGAGAGGAAAAAAAAATAAATCAGGACAATGCCACAATAGCTGGTGGGGAGCTCCAGGAATCTCCCCCCACATCCAAAATCCTGCCTGGAATCCAGGGCACCTTGGGGGTCCATGTCCTGTGCTCAAGAGCAGGGACAGGGACCAAGGTGGGGCATGTGCCAGGTACCTTTTTTGCCAGATTTGGGTTTGCTGGGAAATCAGGAGCTGGCGATAAACCTGCAGGTAAAATCCTAGGAAAAAGCTCTTTGAGGTGACAGGGATGCGTGTGGAACCAACCAGCGCCTGGGAATGAATCGGTATCCCAGGAAGTGAACAGCAGGGACAGGGAGAACCCCCATTTCCCACAGCTGCATCCTCCACCCAGGATGAGAAAAAGAAAACCCGCTCTGATTGCTGCTCCCTTTGCTGAGGGAATTAAAGGAAATCCCCTGACGAGCATCCCCAGGGAGAGCAGCAGTGCCACATCCGGCGCCTCCATCCCCAAATCTGAGCTCATCCCGGCCGCCGTGCCAGGTGTCTGCCTCATCCCCACAGCGAAACACTTCCATAATCCCATTAAATAAATGGATGAGTTGCCTGGCACGGCTGGGGCCGGCGGGAGAACCCGGCTCAGCAGCAGGGAATGAAAGCCTCCGGGACTTTGATGGCTGCTGGTGGATTCTCCAAGGAGAGGCTTTGCCTTGTAAATCCTGGGGTACAAAGTTGGGTGCTATCAATGGGAAAGGGGAAAAGAAAAGAGAGGGAAGGGAAGGGAAGGGAAGGGAAGGGAAGGGAAGGAAAGGAAAGGAAAGGAAAGGAAAGGAAAGGAAAGGAAAGGAAAGGAAAGGAAAGGAAAGGAAAGGAAAGGAAANGGTGCACCTAAGGATCCTTACAATAAATACCAAGGTAATACCCTTTTCCCCTTCTAACCGTGTTCACCTCTTGATTTTAAGACCAGGAAAAGGCATCAGAATGAGATGAGCTTTAACATCCCTTCCAACCCAAACCATTCTGTGAACTTCTGATCCCTCGTTTTCCTTCACCTGCCAGCACTAATTAACGCACTCATTTACCCAGGGTGGCTAACAAGACACACTAGCAACACACTCCTCAGGAGTGAGAAGCAGGAGGAAACTCAAACCAGTGCATAATCCTACAGCAATTCTCTGCCAACAGGAACAAAAACACAGCAGAAACTGCTGATTCCAGTGGAAACCCCCCCCCAATCCTGACACCTCAGCTTCTGGGAGACACGAGCTGCCCCCGCCACAGCTTCACGAGCAGTGAAGATGCGAGAGCTCAGCCCTCATCCCATCCCTCCTGAAAGAGGAGTTTAAACAAGCCCCAGGGCTGGGAGCTGCTATTCCCTGCTGCCGGATGCTCTGCAGGTCGGGGTCCCAAAGGAAACCCGTGCTTAGGGCAGGGCTCCAGCACAAACCCTGGGCTGCAGCGTCCGTCAGATGCTTTGCTCCCCCACTGCGGATTTATCTGCTTCAAACCTGAGATGTTTGGGGTCTCTCAGAGAAATCCCTCGGTGTGAGCGTGTCACCAGTTCAGAAGGGCAGGACTTGGCTGCTTTGATCCTTGTTCATGGCGACATCGATGGTGCTTTTTGCCCCCAGGCTGAACACAGCTGAGCTTCACAGAACTGCCAAAGGCCCAGTTTCCAAAAACTTCCCTTAAAACAAGGCAGGCCCAGAGCAGGGAAGCGCAGGGCAGGGGCTCAGTGCACTGAGCTGGGGCCAGGGCTCTCTCTCCTCCCAGGCTCCTGTTCATTAATTGCAGACCCTGAATACAAAATATGCCAGATCCTCCATATCTGCAGTGTCTGGATTCTGCTCCCAGCCAGTCTGGCACCCTGAGTCACTTGAAAGGACTTTGGGCTTTCGAGGGAATTTCTGGTGTGTTTGTTGGCTCTTGTGATGTCTCCAGGAACCAGAACCACTGGGGAGTCACTGAACCCATGAATTTTTCTGTAAATGCCACTTTAAGCATGTTTTGGGTATTTTAATTGATTTTGTTCTTTGAGGTAAAGGTGAAAATGCTGTGAGTTGCTGCAGAACAAACCACACCCAATTGTGTTTGGAACCTGAGGGAGGAGGGATGATGCTCACTGTGAAATTTACTCACACCAAAGAGGTGGAAGTTTCCCCAGTTGGGAAAACTTTATCCAGATCCGGAATTTTCTATTTAAAGCAATCTGCAGCAGTGGAGCTTTGCATTTTTGAGCAAAGACCAATAAAAATCACCTTCCCTGGGAGCTGGATGGGATAATTTTTAGGATGAAGACAAGAAGTTGCTCCTTTGAATACAACACCCTGACACCAACACTGCAGACCCTGCCTCTTGACTGGGGGCTTGGAGTTATTTAAATGTAAATAGGAACCTCCTCTTCCTCTGCCTGAAAATCCTATCCAAGTGAAGGAATAAAGAGGTTTGGATATTTGTGTGCTTCCATATGCTGGAGATCTCGGGCTTGCAATGAGTCCTTCGGTGGGACACAAAGGACCTGGGCTGGATCCTGCATGGACAGACCAAACTTGGAGTCTCTCAGGTTCAGGTTGTTGCTGCTCCACACGTGTCCAAGTCCTTTCTGCACTCTCTGGACACGGGAACATCCTTGCCTGAGGAATGTCACAGCAGGAAGGAGTTCACTGTCCACGGGCTCGGGATCCTGAGGATCGCCACGGTGAGCACCAGCATCTGTCCCACTCGTGTGCTGGGGAGGAAAGATTTCCCCTGGTACCCCGGGGGCTGCCTGGAAAACTCACTGTTCCCCACACTGGAGGCTCCTGGCTGTCTAGACACGCTCGGTTACAGGCACTCAAATCCCCAAACGCTCCTGATCTGGCTCGGAGTGACCCTCCTGGCTCTGCTCCCGAGGAGAGGCCGGCCCTCCCTGCCAGCACAGCTCTCCCCAGCCAAGGAAAAGGCAGGAGGATCTTGATACCGAGGGCCCAGCCAGAGGACTCCAGGGCTGGGGTGGTGTATCCCGATGGGAAGGGAGGGAAGGGAGAAAACAGATCCTGCCAAAGGGACAACGCTCCTGGGAGCACCCAGAGGGTGAAGGAAGAACAGACACCTGAAGGAAGACACTGGATTCTGCAGAGAATATTCCCCCTGAAAAAAAGGGGACATGTTTATTATCTGCTTGCAAGGAGGGGATAAAACCATTTAGTCAAAAGCCAGATTTTTTTAAAGAAAAATCTCAAATAGTTTCAGGCAGGGCCAGGTAGCCCTGCAGTTCCTGTTCTCTGCATAGGAAAGAGGAAATGAAAAACAGCCAACCCAAGGGCTGAGCAGGGAAAAGCCAGAAGTCAAACCTGCCCTCCTGTTAGCTCGTGCCTTCCTCTGGGAAATGTGAATTTCTTTTGGCTTTAGGTGCCCAAGCAGCTCCCATGACATGGCGTGGCTGTGGCAGCACCTCTTGATGCCTTTCTGACACTGAGAGCTGGAAAGGGACTTTGGATAAAGGACGGAGGGACAGGACAAAGGGGAAATGGCTTCCCACTGCCAGAGGGTAGGGATGGATGAGATACTTACACTGGGAAGGAATTCCTGGCTGTGAGGGTGGTGAGGCCCTGGCACAGGTTGCCCAGAGAAGCTGTGGCTGCCCCAACCCTGGAAGTTTCCAAGGCCAAGTTGGACAGGGCTTGGAGCAACCTGGGATAGTGGAAGGTGTCCCTGCCCATGGCAGGGGCTGGAATGAGATCGTCCTTGAGGTCCCTCCCAACCCAAACCATTCCGTGATTCCTCCAGGCCCACTCACAGGTAAGGTTTGCTAAACCACATCTGAAGCCAGAACAGACTCCCTTTGTACAGACACAGTTTGGACAAAGCTCAGCTTAATCCTCATCTGGGCCCTCTCATCAGGGGAATTACTCCGGCCCATTCTCCCTTCCTCCACCCCTTCCCTGGCCCCTCACTGCCATTTAATCAGGGAGAAATAAAGAGGGGAGGGGAGGGGATGCTCCACAGCCCCGAGATGTGCCAGATGTTGCTCCCCGCTCTCCCTTCCCAACTGAGCTGGATTTGTGGCCTTTGCTCAACAGGCACCTTGGCCCAAATCCTGTCCCCCTTGGGGCTGAGGCCAGGCTGTGACTCCTGTCCTTGCTAACACAGCTGGCTGTGCACAGCCACAGCTGGAGCCCAGCAGCCTGGAAGGGACACAGAGAGCCTTGAGAATCCCCCCTTAGTGGGCAGCAGCACGTCCCATTTCTGGTCCCTGGGTCCCTTCCTGGGCCCCCTCTATCCTTGCAGAGGACAATTCCTACCAGAATTAGCAGATTTTGCCTCAATTCAAAGGCCAGGCCTTGCAGCCTCCTTTAAAAACACAGCATTCAAGGCCAATACTCCCCAAAGAGTATTTCTTTGCATATATAATGATTTAATTATTTACAGGCACGCCTATGATTTCAAGCCCTGATGTAACCGGGGTTCTACTGAATTCCTTTCTGCCACAAAGTCTTTTCTCATCTCAAGCCTGTCTTCAGACAGGAGTTTTCAGCGAGTGGAAAAGAAAAGAACCATCAGGCTCAGACTCCTCTGTCAAACTTCTGTCTGCCTTAGTTTTACATGAAAGAGATTTCTTAAGTTCCTCCTAGAAATATGCAGCCATGCCTTGGAAGGCAAAGGAAAGCAGGAGTCACAGACGCCCTGGAAACCTCTCACAAAGACAATTTCCCAGCAGCACAAGCTGCAGTGAGCAAGTAGTGAAATTTTGCAGCCAGGTAACACAGACAGGAATCGATGCTCCCTTCAGAGGGGAGTGAAAAAAAGACCACAGAATTTTTCATCAGGGAACGGGAGGGATGAGGAGAAAAGCAGCAAGGCACCAGGATCATCAGGGTGATGCGCGGTCCTGTTGTCTTGCATAAAAGGAAGGGAGAATAGGCTGAAAGCAGGTGGTTTCATTTAAAAAACAAACTTGTGACAATTGATACAAAACCCACACAATCCGCATGACAAGCTCACAGAAGGTCAGTCCTGAGGGGTGCTGAGGATTTCTTTAGGATATGAGCTGGGACATTTCTGCTGCTCTGGAGCCAGGCTGGGACAGCTGGGGTTGTTCACCTGGAGAAGAGAAGGATCCAGGGAGACCTCAGAGCCCCTTCCAGGGCCTAAAGGGGCTCCAGGAGACCTGGAGAGGGACTGGGGACAAGGGATGGACGGACAAGACACAGGGAATGGCTTCCCTCTGCCAGAGGGCAGGGATAGGGGGGATATTGGGAAGAAATTCCTGGCTGTGAGGGGGGGGAGGCCCTGGCACAGCGTGCCCAGAGAAGCTGTGGCTGCCCCATTCCTGAAGTGTCCAAGGCCAGGTTGGACAGGGCTTGGAGCAGCCTGGGATAGTGGAGGTGTCCCTGCCATGGCAGGGGTGGAATGGGATGAGCTTTAACATCCCTTCCAACCCAACCCACTCAGTGATTCCCCGAGCCCTCATCCCAGCCTGTCCAGGAATCCAGGACCACACCCATGCCATCAGGAGTGCATTTACAGTGTCCTGGAGTGAAGCTGCTCCCTACACAGACAGCAATCCCTCAGGAAAAAGGGTTTACTCTTCTCTTGGGAGGTGGGCACAGTTACACACAGACATCCCAAAGCTTCCTGCTCGCCTGGAAAGGATTTAGCACTCTTGACTTCCATGGAAGCACAAGAGCCAGCTGGCAGGTGACCACATCTAGAAAACACTTCAGATATTCTTATATCCCTTCCCTGTGCTCACGCCAACACTTTTTTTTCCAAGTCCCAAAAAAGGCTGACAAATCATTTTAGCTCCTTTTAAAAAAATGAAGCTCCTGTACTCACGGGGGCCACCTAAAAAAAGGGATGCAGAATAAACAGACAGAAAACAAAACACTGAATTCCCATTATGGAAATTAATTTTTAAGAGTCACAAAGCACATTTTTCCTGGAAATTGCATTTATTTAGCAATTACGTTAACACTGCAAGAAGGCAGCTGGCATTGAAAACAAACAGCTCAATTTAAAAATCAGGGAAGGGAATTAACTGGAATTCCAGGGCACTCACACCTGAATACGCTCCACTACCTCCAATATTTAGGAATCCTCAATCAAAGGCTTCAGGTTTTGTTTGCTGAGCAGAAAGGGGATAAAAGAGTAAAAGAAACCGTTTATTTTTGAAGTTGTTTATGTGGTTTTTTGCAAATCAAAGTGAAGCTCTGACAACCACCCAGCAGGGAAAATAAACCGAAGGAGTCAGAGACAATACTGAGATAATATTTTAATTTGTTTTATAATTTTTTTTTCCCCTGTAAAATGGCTTGTACTTCCACAGGTACAACAGCAAAAGAAATTATTCCAGTCCATTTCACATGGCGTATAAAAAGACCAATTTTACAAATATACCCAGAAGTTGAACAGCTGCTAGCACTGTTTCAAGGTAAACATCGCTCCTCCGTCACACAGGGCTCGCTGTGGGAGAGGCTTTTCCTACAGCTGTGTTGAGCCTTCCAAGGGCTCTCCATCGTGGATCTAACCCAAGAGCAGAGCCACACCCATCCCTGATCCCCAGGACACCAACAGGAGGGACTCCAGGTGACTTGGAGACCGGCTTGCCCACCAGGAAAGTATAAATATGCCCCCAACAAGGAAATTTGGACAGACATTGTTTTTTTTCTGGAGTTTGGGTGTCCAAGCAGCTCCTATTTTTGTTCCGCTGCCAACAAACAAAAAACTGAGCAGCACAGAAAGCAAAGCTCCATCTTTACTGCCTGTCCAGGGTGACTCCACTGCTCTTCCAAGACCCAAAGTGTCTGCTGCACTCAGTGGGACACAGTTTGCAGAGCCACTGTGACTCCATCCTAGAAACTACCCCCTCTCCACCCCCAACCCCCAAAACCAGCCTTACCTTCTACATCTGTCCTTTAATCTCACAACACCGAGTGTGCAGACTTGTGACGAGTGCTTAGAAAACTCAGAATAATGAGAAAGATCTGTAAGAAGACACTTGCAACCCCGAGCTGTGTTTTCCTTGTTTTCTTTCCAAGCTGTATTTACTTGTGTACCTGCAGCTGCATGGATAAATAGAAAGTGAGGAGCCAAGGACTCACAGGACTGTGAAAAACTGAGGAAATGAAGAGGGAGAGCCAGGGCAGTTTTCCTAGCGGGCTAAAAGTGGATTTAAACGCCTGTCAGTCCTCACCACAGCCAGGTCTGCACCAACGGTTCTCCAAGCCCAGGAAAATGTCAAGACTGTGGGATGGATGAACAGAAAGAAGATGGTCTTGGAGAAGTTTCCTTCCACTTCCAGAAGAATGAAAAAGTGGTGTGGAAGTGACCAGCTACTGCAAGAGCACTAAAGGGAGAGTGACCACAGCTGAACCAGATTTCCTTTGGTGTGGTGAATTCTGTTCAGTTCCATCGCAGTTCCTCACCCTGACACACTCAGCGTCTCTGGCTCCCCGCTCAGGCTCGGAAGCCAAACCCTCACATTCCAGGAACTGCCAAGGAAACACCAAGGAGGGTCTCGCTGGGAAGATCACAGGTGTTCCACGGCATCCCAGAACTTCCTGACAAACTGGGGAGAATCCTTTTCAGAGCATGGATGAGGGCTGAAAGCAGGAACAGCTCCAAGTCACATTTCTGACTGGTTCCTGGCACGCCTTTGCCTCAAGGTGGATCTGTCCCTACTGGAACCAGCCCGACCACAGCTTTCACCTCTTCTGATCCCCATTCCCACCCTCACAATGGAAAACAAAAGAAATAGAATCCTCCTTTAATTACTCGGCCTGTACAGTAGTGAGACTGCATCTTGATGCAAGAAATGACCACGTTTGAAAACAATTAATGAGTAAAACACAGTTTCATGTGAACTCTCCTGTGCAAGTGGACAACAATTCCCAGTAATAACAGCATTCACCACTCATTTTGTTTAGACTTCAGCGCTCTCCCAAAAAGCTGCCAGGAAAAAGGGAAGTGTTCCAGCTCCAGTCATGGATGTGACAGATAATTTTTTAAAAAAAAGAAAAAGATCAGACTAGAAAAATACTTTTAGCTCTAAGTTATGCAGTCAAAGCTGGTTTTGAAGCATTCAAATAGAATCAACAGTAACAGGTGATAAAAAAAATCCTTATGAATACATTGCCAGCATTGGGAATGGAATGCAAGGAACATCATAACACTGAAATAATGAATAAACTTGAGGGTGGTTCTCAAGTGTACTGACTCCAGTTTTACTTATCCACAAACTCCTTTTTCCTGTTGAGGTATCAGAGCAGAGAAGGCGTTTATGGAGCTGAGGGAAGGCGAGGGCTAAGAGCTGAATGCTCCATCATTTCACCAAAGCACAACACCAGAGCGGGTTTTGAGAAAAATCATGTTACAAACTCTTCTGCCTCCCCAGCAAATCCAATTCTGCTGGACTCACCCTGGATTTGAACAGCAAAGTCCCTGGATTCCACACAAACTGTGGAAGATTGCTTCCCAGAAAAGAATCCTCTGCTCAGCCCTGTTGAGGCACATCCAGAGCACTGTGCCCAGTTCTAGGCTCCTCAGGACAGGAGGGACATGGAGATGCTGGAGCAGGAACAGCAGAGGGCAAATCCTCCCAAGAGGATTAAGGGAGTGGAGCCTCTCTCTTAGGAGGAAAGGCTGAAGGAGCTGGGCATGCTCAGTCTCGAGAAGCAATGATAGAGGGGACCTCATAAATGGGTATAAACACCTAATGGGGGGTGCCAAGAGGAGGCACCAGGCTCTGCTCCGTGGGAGAAGAGGAAAGGCCAGGAACTGATGCCCCCAAGTTCCACCTGAACATGAGGAAGAACTTCCCTGTGCAGTGACCGAGCCTTGAACAGACTGACCAAAGAGGCTGTGGAGTCTCCACTGCTGGGGATATTCCAGAGCCATCCGGACACAGTTCTGGGCCATGTGCTCCAGGATGGCCCTTCTTGAGCAGGGAGGTGGGACCAGATGAGCCCCCGTGGTCACTTCCAGCCTTGCCCATTCTGGGATTCGGAGAGTTTTCCTTCCTGCAGGACCCCCTGTGTTATACAGAACTGCCAACAGCAAAAGGAAAAAAAAAAAATCTTGTTTAAACAGTTTCCAACAGACGCTCCCCTCGGATACAAACCATTATCCAGTGTTCTGCTTCACACAAGCCAAACACACCGAGCCTGATGGTGCGCTAGTGCTTCCAGTGAGGATTCTTCCAAGACTGTACATTCACTTTCCGCAGGGAACAGGAAGGGATATGAAGCCCTGAAGCAGCAATTAAACTGCACCGGCGAAGGGAAGGAGCGAAGCAGCCGGGGCAGGGAGGTGGGTGCCTGGGAGCCGGGGTGTTTTCGATCCGTTGGGGCTCAGAGGAGACAACACCACGTGCACACCCTGCTCAGCTCAGCCACAGGCTGCCAGCCCGAGCTCCAGGGCTCCGGGCCCGAATCCAGGCGGGAGCAGCTCCCGCAGGCGTGTCCAGAGAGGGTCTGTTGCGAGGAGCAGGGGAAGCGCGGCGGAGGCCGGCAGGGAGGGCGCAGCGGGGCCGCCTCTCCCGGGTGAGGTATCTGCTAACCAGGAATGACGCTGCAGTGTGGGACCTGAGGAACCTGCACGGGGTTAGGAGCGAGGAAGAGGCACCTTTGCATCCGGGACGGAGCCACAGCAAGGAACTGAAGGCCAAAGGCGTTTCTTCCCCATCTGGCTGGGCTGCCACTCTCCAGGGAGATGGGCACAAGGTTGCCTTGTGGGAGTAAGGGAAGATGGAATCACGAGAGGATCTCTTTGAAAAGGCACTAGGAAGAAGCATATAGTTTTAGGTTAACAAGGTTTGTCCTGTTTCCAATCACTGAGTGGGACAAAAACTGTACAATTTGGGGCTTTTAGAAAAAAATGCTGCAGTTTTTTTTTTTAACAGCAAAAGCGTAAAAAGAAAAGTAAAGCTATTTTCAAATGATTAAAATGCTGAACATGTATACAGCAAAATTATATTAAAAACAGCAGCAGACAACGTCCATCCCATCACCATTGGCAAGGGACATGTAAAATGTTTATAAGGTTAACTATAAAACAATTTTACAACCAAAATATGAACAGGCCAATTCAACTATATATACACAGAATATATTAAAATCATATAAATTATATATTTATACAAAGGGCACAAATATAGCAAAAAGCTATAGCTGATTAAACAGAACTGAGCTTGAATGATCAATTTCATCTAGAGATGTTACAGATTTCTCCCAAATTCTTGTTTTTTCTTTTTTTTTTAACCTGGATAGATTGATACCTCAGATACCAAGAGTACAGACAGCATAAGGAAAAAAAACAACCCACAAATCAGAGTTATCATTCTGCACAAAATGAGCCTAACAGTGGGCAGGGTACACCTCATATGAAATTCCGATTTAATTATTTCCATAGTAAACATTTATCAGCTCTCTTAAAAAGTCACGAATTTCAAGTGATCCACTTCAGATGTACCACCCTGGTGCATATATTTGATTACATTTGAATGTTGTTTGATTTGCAAACATTTGGGGGAAAAAAAAAAGAGATACAAACACAACTCAATCTGCAAAAGAAAAGGTGACAGATGGCAGCAAGTTGAAAAGTGAACAAAAATGCTCAGCTGAACTGGAAATGATGCTCTCCCTTCTACTGAAAATGCTTTAAAGTGAGCTTAAAAAAATAACTTATTTTAAATTGCTTTTTTATTTCAAAACGTAACAGCAAATAACTGCAATGCACTGAAGCTCTTGAGAATCTAAACAGTCCCAGCCGTGGGCTTATATTTAAACACAGACTAAGTGCTTTCCTGAATTCAGGTTTATGTAAATAAATTCTGTATCAGCTGTACCTAAACCTCGTGTTGTGCTGTGGCACCACCCCTTCATCACGGCACTAAAGCCTGGACACATCTCTGGCTACATGAGGGTGCCCAGAGCAGCTGTGGCTGCCCCTGGATCCCTGGAAGTGTTCCAGGCCAGGTTGGACGGGGCTTGGAGCAGCCTGGGATAGTGGAAAGTGTCCCTGCCCATGGCAGAGGGTTGGAACTGGATGAGCTTTAAGGTCCCTTCCAACCCAAACCATTCTGGGATTCTGTGGCCTCCACTCACCCGAAGGTCCTGGGAAAGG
The DNA here is from genome assembly GCA_013397975.1 of Machaerirhynchus nigripectus. Taxonomy (NCBI): domain Eukaryota; kingdom Metazoa; phylum Chordata; class Aves; order Passeriformes; family Dicruridae; genus Machaerirhynchus; species Machaerirhynchus nigripectus. The sequence continues at coordinate 621,064 of VZRQ01009627.1, forward strand.
AGCAGTGAAGTTGAGCAAAGTGAGGCAGAAATAAAAAGGCCAGACTACACATACACAGATCATCTTAAAGCCCAGAGCTAAGTACGGAAAAGAATAAAGTGGTTTCACCAGATGCAGGTTAAATGGAAAAAAAAAAAAAAACAACTGAAAGTAATCAGCCATCTCCCATACCTAATAGCCAGTGGATATCTATTACACTGAAAGGAAATCAATGCAAACAGGATTTCCTCAGTTTCAAGTAATCTTTGATGCCTTTTTGGCCAGCTGTGTTATACCATAAAAGATATTTTAATAGCTTTTATCCTCTACACTTTAGGCAGCTAATTTTTCTCTTACATATCCAATTATCTCTAGTGAACATTCACCTATGGTTGTCCACACATTCTGTATTTGCTCCTTGAGAAACTATTCAAGTTAAATTATATTGCAAATTAAAGACAGTTACATTCTGTACGTTCCCTCTAGATTTGAAAAATAGGTTTTAAAGGCTTGTCAAAGTTTAGAAGAAAAAACCTTTCCATTAAAAAATCTTAGCTTAAAAAAATCATTTAAGACACCTTTTTCTGATCCAGGGTACTAATAAAAAGATTACAAATATACTACAATTTGACCAAGAAGACTCCATGAATATGCTGCTTTTGAGCATGCAACACCACTGATATCTGTCAAGTTCCAGGTATCAATGTATCCCAATTCCACCGCAGTCCCTCCATTTCCTCGTGGCTCCCCCATCCCCACCCTCCCACCCCTATTAATAACATTATATAAAAAGGTAAAATCTAGAGTTAGTGGCAAAAATCTTCACAGTAAACCGTTAAAGAAAACTTTTATTGTGGTCATTGCAAGGTGAATTCTCAGTCGATGGGGCCCTGAAAGATGAGCTTGACGCAGTTGTGCTCCCCGGAGAGCTGCGTGGCGCAGAACGGGCAGGCGGCGTGGAACGCGTGAGTCCCGTGAGGCAGCGGGATCTGGGACCAGTATTTGGCAGATTTCTCGGAGCACACGTGTCCACAGGGGGTGAAAGCGTGGGTGGGGGGCCCGGCGTCCACGTAAAAGCCGGCCTCGCAGCCCAGCCACAGAGGCACGTAGGGGCCAACGGTTCTGCACATGGGGCACTCGCGCTCGTTGGCTTCCGTGTCGCTGCGGTGGCCCCAGTTGTGGTAGCCGTGCACGTGGCCGCAGCTGAGGTAGGCCCAAGGCTGCTTCTCCTCCACCACATCCTTGCGGTTGATGCTGGGGAAGGCCAAGGTGTTCAAGCCCACGGGGCACTGGGGCCTGGCAGCGTTGATCTCCTGCCGCAGGGCCTCGATGTGTTTCTGCGTCGGCGTGTGCAAGAGTCCGTCCGCCGTTCTCCACAGGAGGGTGGCCCCGCACAGGTCGATCAGGGAGCCGTCCTGCAGGATGTTGGTCTCGTTTTCTACCTGGAGGCAGGACACAAGGGGAGGTTGTTTAGCCTGAGAGCTTTTACAGACAACCAGGTCAGTCCTGCAATCTCACCATCCTTAGATGCTACTTAATTTTGTCTTATTGTTGTCCTCAATCCACCTCACCTCCTAACCTATATCTGGGATTATAACAAGCACTGGTCTCTTCTTCTGTGCTTGTACAGGGGATTTGCATTTCCAGTTGCAATACAAATTATTACACACACTCTTCAGGCCCCTAAGTATGCACTTTTTTCTCCAGTATTGATTCTCTGTGTGCCTTTGTCGTGTTCCAGTAAGTCCTGATAGACTGAAGAAAAGACATGCCATTCCCTACGGGCTGCATTAGCAGATTCTCTCCTGGAATTCTTTGCCCACACAGACTGACAGAAGCTGCTCACACAGTAAAAAAAAAAAAAAATCCTTTTTGGACTAAAAACTGCTACCCAGGACAGGCCAGCTGTCCTGCCTCTCAGGTACAATTTTCTCTGGGGTTGTGGCAAGTGTCAAGCATTTTGCAGAAGCACGAGCCCCCAGAGTGTGCCTCAGCAGCACAGGTACCTGCATGGTTTGTCACTGCAGCAGACTGAATTACCAGCTGAATTCCTCAGGTGACAAATTCTGCAACTGAAGCCACACAGGCTCAGCTTGTGAACAATTACCCACCCCACTCATTAGGCCTTTTATTTAATGAGGTATTCCAAGCAAACACAGCCTCAGTGTGCACTGCCTAAAGGCTTCTCTCTGATTAAAAGCAGGTACTTAAAACATTTTCAAGGGATTATGCCAAACGCACATTGTACTTGGCTGAAATATCCTTTATTTTAATGTCACAAACATATAAGTAACCTGTGCTTTTGCTATCAGTTCATTAATGATGAATTTATATTAAAAGGGCTCTTTATAAAATTAAAGAGAAAAACAGACCTACTGCCTGGCTTTATACACAGAAAGCATGCAGAAAATACCCCTAATGCAGAACAAATAGTCAAATACAAACAAATACATTAAGTAGGTCACATGAAATCATCACATCTGCCTAAGAATACTATGAATGACAACCAATTTGGCATTTACATTTTAATCCAGTTTAAATTCACAGATTAACTGTGGATCATCCTTGCACAAACCACCTCAGTGGTACAATACAGACTACAGATAGGAGGTCACCAGTGCAAAGTAATTCCAGCAGAAAAATTCAGTGGTTCAAGTAGAGATGAGAGAAGCCTTGATTTGATGCTCTTTTCAGATAATTCCTTTGCAAACAGCAAAGCAAAAAGCTCCCTCATATGCAACGTGTTCAGTTCATTATACAGCCTGCATTTGGTTTTATGAACCCAATCAAAGAACACTGATCACATCAATACCAGTGTGCCATGCAATTTTATTTAAATGAGAATTCAACTCGTTTTGGATGCAGGGAGGGGGGGATTCATTTGTTTTGCTGTGCCTCTTTAGCAGCACTAAAAAGGTGTTTTGCTAACCACGTACAAAGGCTGCAATTGCCACATCATCTGTCCAGGTCCCCAGGCGACGTTTTCCTGCCACCATCAGTGTGGCAAAGCAATTTATGTCCTGCAGGGTGTCTGCTGAAAGCAGAACAGCCCAACTCCACTCCCCTAACTCTTTCAGCAGTCAGTTTTCTGCAAAGCCAATGGCAGAGTTGAAAAGTCAGTTCATGGAACTTCTGGTTTTATGTGTCACAGGTCTGGCAGCTTAAATCTCTCACTTCTGGGAAAGGCAAAGCCCGTCCTGCCTCACAGGAGAAAACAGGAATACACTTCCAGGGCTTCTCTTATCTTCCCAGTGGCAGGTAAATCAAACAGAAGCTGCCTTACCCAAACTGCTTTTGCACAAAAGTGGACTCTTCAGGCAGTACTGCAAAAGACAGCTCCCCATGCAGCAACTTCCAGACATCCCCATGTCCCAGGAGAACATTTCAGAGATGGAGATTCCAGAGCAGAGTTTATTCAGCTTTCACACTCCGTGCTATCTCAGTTGCAAAAGTGGCATTAGCAGTAAGTTTTGAGTGTTCTCCCACACCATCAGTAACAGAGCAGCAGCAGAAAATCTGCTGCCACACACAGATCTGGATGCTTGCAGTGCCCACTACTCAGGGACAGTCACCCTGTAACCGCCTCCACTCAAAGCCAGGAAAACAAGTAACTCTTGATTAATTTTAGTTACTTCCCACTTACCAGTTTGCCCCTCTGCTGAGCAGACCTGGTCTCCCGGAGCGTGTACACATCCCCACAGACGGAGATCTCCCGCCACACTCCGGGCTTGGACTCCTCCGTGAAGCCTCCTTTGGGATGCATGACCAGCACCCCGTTGGTTGTCAATCCATCCATGTGGCCATCAGGGTTTTTCCATTTGGCTGCTTTTTCCTACGTGTGACAGTCACAGTGACTATCAGAAATACATCAAACCAACCTAAAGAAAATCCACTAACAGTTACTAAAGTGCAGCTTCATTGTTAAAGACAATTATGACCACGAGTCTCTGCTGGTGATAACTCAGGCACATAAAACTGCAGTTTCTACTTAACACTGCAGCTGGTGCATTGGAGTAATAAAAGTCTAATGACAGTACAAGTTATCAACCAGTACAAGGAGATTTGGGGGCCGGAAAATAACAGAATATAAACCAGAACTTGCTCGTAACATCATTATTAGCAGTACTTACACCAAGAAATATATTTTTAGACGAGTCAAAGCCAGCTGCAAAGATCCTGGCTGTGTACGGTGGGCTCCTGTCACAAACAATCCTGCAGGCAAATCGGGAGATGGTGCTCTGCGTAATCTGGGATTCATCATTATTTTGACTTCCTGAAATAGTATCTGTTACTACAAAGTCTATGGGGCTTTCTGTTGACCTTCCAACCTGCAAAAAAATTAGGACAATGGTGTAACTAGAAATACCCACAGAAGTAAGAAGCATTGAGGACAGAGTTTTGCCAGGTTAATATTGATGACATCAGTAAACTACTGCCTGTTGAATTTATGGATGGTGGCGAGATCCAACCGGAGACTAACCTGTATTTCCACATTTGTCCTAGGCAGAAATACATCACGGACATGGAATGACAAATTTTCACTCGCCACACGCAGTGTTCATGCTTGCTTGAAATAAATCAACACAGCTGATTGGTTTGGTAAGAGTATTGTCACCTAAAAAAGTATCATCACCTTGCTATTTCCTCATCCAACCACAGTAAATTACTCACCGCTACATTCTGGCAGTTAAGAAAATACCAGCTTGGATTGACGAGTTTATTCACATTTTCCAGTCCCAAATTAATTTGCCATGAAAATAAAGGACTCTTTTTACACCCAGAACTCAGTTATTTTGGTATGTCATAACAAAGAGCTACCCACCTTTTGTAGTCCCAGAAAGAAGAGTTTTCAGGCAAAACCCACCATATTATTAAATTCATTGCTAATCATGCACATGTGTGACTAACAGAACTAGAAAACTCTCTTCAGCAGAAATGAAACACACTTGATCAGTAGACAGGAATATTTTTCTATCCTGTCATGTACCAGTTTTAATTCTAAATCTGGAAACATCTGGAACAGAAGACTTCATGACTACATGGATGGAGGGATCTGACTGCCAGACAGACAGTGAGGCTTTATCAATATTTCTACAGGCAAATTAGTGTTACACCAACTTTGGGCGTAACTGGGGAAGTGGAGCTGAGGAACAAGAAGTGGAACAGAATATTAATTTTACAGACACCTTGTGATCAAACAGAATTAGGAATACTCTTCACATGAAACTACCTTCAGGATCAGGTATCTACATTGATATAAAATAACCTCTCACTAAACACAATCTCCTTGTCCCCCAAGAAGTTCCATTCTGCTCCGATCTTGCTCTTAGAAGTCAGCTGTGGGGAGCCATGTATGGTTCCATCATTAACAAACATCTCTGCAAACGACATCTGCTTTAAGGAAACATTGTTCAAGAGTCAAGGAAATTAATATTATCAACACCTAGCCCTCGTCACAACTGAACTGATAGAAATAGTACAGGGATCTCTCCTGTACTTCTCTCCTGCTTCAAGCTCTACTTTGCAGGGTTACACTCTTAACACGTGTCAAAATTCATGTCTTCAATGACACATCCAGTTACTGTCTCCGTATCACAGCTCTCAGCAAAATGGGATGAGCTCTCTGCACAGGAAATACTCAACAAGGCCTAATCAAAAGTGTGCATTTCAATTTCTCACAGAAAGTGCCTACTAGAATACCCAGGAGACAGAGTTTAGAAACTATTTAATATGGGATATTTCTGATTTATATAACTTGACAACTTGAAGCTAAATCTTACAAAAGCAATATTCTTCTTCCTTTTACAGTATTATTTCTAACAAGCTTCTATTTCCCATCCAAAGCAATTCCTGCTAAGAGTCAGCACCAAGCAGCAGCAGGAACCTCATGAATAACTTTTAACTACTCTCTATCTGTATGTGGAGTCTCTCAAAGGATAATCAATAACAAATATGAAATTAATTTGTTTGTAACAAGTTTCTGCCTCTTGCAGTCTCTGAAATAGATCATTCTCTCAAAGCTTTTAGATAGAAAAACCTGCCTCATTTTTCCTTGAAGGATGACAAAGCACGCAAGTGTGTGCTCTCAGCCTTTCTTACATCACACTAATCATTCACCATGAAATCCAAATCTGTTTGGATATAACCATTAAGATCTATAAACAATGCTTCTATGTGGCTTTTTTTTTAATCTCTGGAATGATATGTAGTATTTTATATAAACACTTAAGTACTTACCTCATTTGTGTCACAACTATGTCTATGCAAAATCAAGTATTTAAAATATTTGGTTTTCTTCTCTTTTCCTGTTGAGAAAGCCTTCTAGAGGATCAGCCTCATGTATTGTGTTACTTTCAGCATTAGAATTTGTTTGAAGAAGTGGCCCTTAAAATCTGGCAATTTTCTCAAGCTCTGTATTAAATCAAGAATTTGGGCTTGAGATTACCTGAAAAGCAAGTGCTTAAGGAATAAATGAAAAACTTGGCGCTATCAACACCCACCCTCCAAAACTTTTAACTCATCTGCTGTTGCTGTCAGACTACAGTCACTGCAGACCGAGTTCCATTATTCAGAGCTGCTCTTTACACACTTCATTACTCATTTTTCTCCCATTTTCCTCCACAGCACAGAAGAGTTTCTTCTTTCTAGCAATTTCAGGCTGTATTTTGGGACACTTCCTGTCAACCGTGGCGTATGATCTCCCTAAGTTACTTGCAGCAAGAACCCATGAATCTCCCAGGTGCTGCAGAAGGCAGCGAGTGTTGTCTCCTCTGCAGGTGATTGTTAAAGGCTGCGTGAGAGGCAGGCAGCCCCCTCGGTTTGCTGGTGTCTGCTGTCACTCACAGCAGTGCTGGTAAAACACTGCTCCTGACAAGGTAAAACCTGCCAGCACAGAATTTAACAGCTGCAGGTTCTCGGGCTTCAACAGAATTTCACTCTGATGAGAGTGAGAATTGGAGTCTGCATCTTCTGAAGGGCCGTTCTTCAGGAAAAAAATCAATGCTTCACATTGAATTTACCTGCTTCTTGTATAAACTCGTAGTTATTTAGGGCAGGAGCTACACATGTTGGTTCTTTGTAGTGGCATGAACAGGTATAATCAACCTATTCTCACTCCGCAAAACCATGAAGGAACAGGTTCAACTTCAGCTAATGCACAACCAACAGAATGGTTAAACTCTGAAGAAAGTCTTCATTTATAGCAGCACATGGATGCTGGAGCACATAGAGCCTGGGAGATGCCAGAGGAGCACATTTGTACATTCTTTTTGTAATTAAATGAAGAAATCTGACCTGGGTGTCACTAAGACAAAGGTGCACAGTAGCATTTGCACACAGATTTCATCATTTAATTACATTTAAAAACCCCAAGAAACAAAACTACAAACGACACAGAAGAACAACAGCTCAGGAAGCTTAGTGGGAATAAAGAACAAAAAGCTAAGTGATTTGCCCAGGATAATACATGTTAACAGCAGTCAAAGTGGGGCCTCAAGGCTCAGGATGATCCCGTGGTCCAGGAATTATCCTTCCCTTTTCAACTTCCACATCCTACACAAGCCAGGAACACACACTTGAAAAGAAAACAACGAACTCCAAGGATTGTCTGTCCAAGTGATGCTTGGCAAACAGTGAAACTCTACCCTGCAGATCAACAGACATGAAATTTGTCATCACGTACCACAGGGCAGCACTAAACATCCTCAAGTAACTTTCCTCCAACAAATTCATGGGAACAGTTAAAATCTAATGGCTCATATAAATAATGGAAACCACTTCAACTGCTCTGGCACTGCTTCAGTGGGGAATTCTTGCCACAGTGTACCAGACCACTCCTGTTTCCATTCTCCCAGCCATCAGCCCCTGCAGCCAAGGCATGGAGTGCAATCCTCAGGAAACAGCCAGAGAGCAGAAACCTGAACCAGGACACGGTGCCTGGAGGTCACACTGAGATCACGTCACAGCAGGACCCCCTGCACATCCCAACACTGAAATGGTATCTTATCCCTCCCAATAAAGCTGTACCCACCACTGGGACATTATGCAACATGCACAGAAAAGCAGCTGTTCTACAAGTCTTTATTCATTTTTTACGGTACTAAAGAAGGGGGAAAAATTCAGCTTTCAAAAATGGTTTTTCAAAATTTATATACAGGAAAAAATTTCACTGGAGCTACTCAAGAGCTAAACAAGTATCACACAGTAACCCAAATGGATGGGTTACATTTTATTTTCACTAGTCAACATAGAAAAACCTATTTCAGTTCACCCTGGCTGCTCAATCCTTCATTCTGCAGCAAATGAACAGGACTGGGTTTTAATCAATTTCTATTTGGACCTAATAGTTTCAGTCACACTGGGAAAATTTAATATAGAGCAAAACACAGAAGTCAAGAGAAGCAATGACATCTCCAAAGAGCTATTTCCTCCTCTGTCAACAGCACTCAACTGCTGACCCTCCTAAATATGAAAGGCTGAATGAGGAGGGATCACAACTCCTGGTGAGATGCTCTAATTAGAGGTCAAAGATAACACAGACCCGATGAGTCTAGAACGAAAAAGGTTGTTTGGCATGTTTGGGTTCCCCAAGGTTGAAGTCTAAGTTTGCACAGGATTTCTGCTCTCTCTTATTATACATAAAAATAACCATGGCACAAGAAAAAGCACTCAGGTTAGCAGAATGTTAAATGATACAGAAAACCACAAACAGAGGGGACAGTGAGCACATGTTGGACCATAGATGAGAGAAACTCAGCCCAGTCCCCTACACCACCTGAGAGATTTGCACACCCCTCAGAGCAGTTCATCATTTATCACTGGTTTGTCTCCCCTACTGCACAGTTCCCACATTCCCCTCCCTACCTTCACTTTTACCTTCCTCCTTCCCCATCCCACGTCCTACTCCTTCCACTTCCTTTTTACTCCAGCAGCTTGGTTAACTGGAGGGTGGTGGGTGTAACTCTGTGCTCATTCATGAATCCAAACAGAGCACACATTTCTCTCCAGTACTGTTTGTCTTTGGAGAAAAGGCAGAGCACAGTTAAAGGAGTAAGTCAGTAAGAACATTAACAGATGCTGGTGTCGGTTTGAGAAGAGGAGCATGAAGTGCTCCCATCCTAATGCAGCTGGCTTAGACCATGGAAATCCCACAGGTCACAGAGAACACCCAGAGGACAATGCAGACCTGAGGTTCCATATGTTGCTTTCACAAAGCAATCCAAGTATTTTAGAGCCTTACCTGAAACATGTCTGTATCTTTATCATGAATATATTCCACTATAACTGTCTGGCTTCTGGATAACGTGAAAGAGATACTGTGGTGACCTTTCGAGCTGATTGCCTGGTGAATAAAAAAAAAAAGATGTCTATTACACACAAAAATATTGTAATCAAATTCATTTTGCTACATAAACACCTTTGCTATGATCAGGAAAAGCAGTGTATCGTAACATGTTATTACAAGGTTGGGTAAACACATACAATAGGATTTCTCTTGTTTGTTTTTCATGGAAACCCCCAAGCTGCACTTGTTTGTTTCTAATTCAGAAGTACCCAATACTTATCAGTTTTACAGTTCAGATTCCAAACACCTTTTTTCTCTGAAATTCTATTTAGTTCCTAACCCTTGTACCAACTTGTACCCCAGCAAAGGCTTGGAGCTGAGGGAGTTTTGGCTTTTTTTTAAAAAAAGGGAGCAATAGAACTGATTTCCAGTTAAAAGCCAGGATTTCAGGGATATCATTACTGTTAGGTAAATTTCTGGTTGTATCAGAAACAGCCCAGCTATTTTATATAACTGGTGACAAAACCCAAACACTTTCAATGTGGTTTTCCTCATTAAAGGGTACTTTTTGCTACCTGTCAAAGTAGACTGGTGTCTATAGATACGGACTTAGCATCAAAGACTGAATGGTATTTCAGTATTTAAAACAAGAAGAGGACAGCTCCTGTTTTCTGCTTTATCTTACCAAGACTGAGGGAAATGAGCTGAGAAACTGCATCTATTGGCTAACAGGGAAATAGATGTAAATATGAAGGTCCATATAACCACACACAATTCTAGAAGGTAATGACTGTTACTGCTCAGAAAACACTTTGCAGACATTTAAGCAATGAATTAATAGGTTAATTAAGGCTTTCTCCAGTTTTCAGCTAAGGGGATAATTTTCTCCAAGAGGTTCTCTCCCTTGCTCCATTCCCTCATTCTGCTTTTCACCTAAAGAATTCACAGATAGGGATGATTAAACTAAACAACTAAATATATTCTACTCATCCGCCTGCCATCTCTCACAAAAGCCTAAATTATGCCAAAGCCACATCAATTATTAAAAAAATCATTAAAAATCCTTCTGAATGCTGGAGGTATTGAAAACATCTATGTGCATACTAAAATCCTACTAAGGGTTAGCAAGAGTATTTGACACAGAATTATTGAAAACACATAACGGAAGAGCTGTTTTTTGCAAACCTCCTGCATTTACAACACCAGAGACTGCTTTTACAAGATGCCTCTTACTGGAAGCTCTAGCAGCTGGTCTAGTGGAAAATGTCCTTGCCAGTGGCAGAGGGCTGGTACTGGATCACCTTTAAGGTCCCTTCCCACCAAACCATTCTATGATTAGGCAAGAGGACCTTTCCCCAGTACTTCTTTTCTGCAATAAAGCCTTTAACTAAGGTTGAAGACAACATCGAGGAATTGTAACAGCTGAAAAGTGATAAAAACACACTTGGTAATCAGTGATAGGCTGATTCTGAATTTCTCAGATTATTTACAGTGTTTTGCAGTAACCACTACAGTAGCACACAGCATGTTGCAAGAACAAAGGGCACCAAGATGCAGTTTGGATGAAGTCACTAACACTCTGTGACCTGCCAGGGCACTGAGCTGTGGTCTGAAAAGTTTTTCCTCTGTGCCTGTTTGACAGCTAAGGAAGGGATCTCAAACCCTGGGCAGGTATCAGGTTTTCCTAGGATATAAAAGAAATAAAGTGATAATCAGGAGACTCTTATACCTTAAGTTTTAAACTTAATATAGCAATAATCAGTTCATATTCGTATTACCAGATTATCATCATTTCAAACATCAGAAAGCAATAGCTTTCATACACAGGATTTCAGTCGTTTCCACAAAACTCTGCTGCAGCTGGGATACAGCAGAGGCCAGACTGTTAATGTGACAGTCCTGACTGCAGCCCCAGCCACTCTGCAGCACTGGCCACCAGCACCCAGGCAAAATTCCCAGGCAGGGACGTGTGCCCCAAGCTCACACTCCTGTCAAGATGAGCCTCTGGATCACATGGAAGCTTTGGTGAGAACCCAAGCTGAAAGTTTTAAGGTCTGACGGAAAAAACACGGAGGGAAACACAAGGACTTCCTGAATTACTGACTAAGGTTGTGCCCTACGCCTACAGAGCGCAGGGCTTAGATATATTAATAATGCTGACCAGGGTCAGTGTGTCCTCTGAAATTCCAGGGTAGGACATAATCTTCTTTTCTGTGTGTGCTCCTTTCCCCTCCCGACTTTTCTTCCCCATCTACTTCCCCTCCTCTTTGTTTTACACTATTTTTACCCAGTTGTTTTCAGTGAAGAAACGCTACATTTAATTTCCTGGAATTGTGTAATCATTTTTTTGGAAAAAGCCAAGAACATTATGAGAAATGTTTCAACTTGTGTGCTTTCACAGCTTGTTCAGCACCAACAGTTGCTCCAATTCAAAGACACTTTACAGGCATTTTAAGCGCTGGTCTCAAAGCTATTGACCACTTCCAAGTTAAAAAAAAATAAATTAAAAAAAAAAGTGACAAGTAACAGTATTTCAGGAACTACACAGAACAGTGGAAGTTAAAACTCCTAATGAAATACTATTGTGAGTGGAATGCTGACACAGGTGAAATCATGAAGGTTTCTTGACTGCCTGAGGAACCAAAGAACCACACTACTACAAGTCCCAAAAGAGCCTGGAGACTGATTGCACAAATCTGGTTTGTAGCAACCCAAACAGTGAGTTTGCCTTTTTACTGCTTTTAGCATTCAAATTTCCTGACTGTTTTTTCTGTCAGCAGGATTCCTCCCTCAAAACCCCTTGATGCTGTCACATAATTGCCCTGGTGTAGCAACTGAAGTAGTGAGAAAAGCCCTGACTCCCCCAAGAATTACAGCAGCTTCACAAGTCCTAGCAGACAAATTCAGAGTTTCAGGCTGGACAATGCCAAGTCCACATTCCAGGCAGGAAACAGGACAAGGAAGAACAAGAAGCTGGCACTAATCTTTTACCTTTGTCTCTTCACCTCCACCCTCAAGGCTGCCAAGATCCACCAGAGCAACACTGGGCATTTTCAAAGCTTTTTCTCGGAACCCACTAAGCTTTTGAGTGAGTGGAATTCTAGAACCATCTTGGTTTTAAAATGTCTTTAAGATCATCAAATCCAACCATAAATCCCAGGGTTGTGGTTTCACCTGAGTGGTCATGGCAGAGAAAACTTCATTCAGGCACTTCCAGCGTTTTGGGCTCCTTTACTCTTCCCTGAGCTTACCTGGAACAGTTTGTTCCTATTTTTCAGCTTCTTAAAAGTTTAATGAAAATTATCAATTGAACAGGTTAAACAAACAACACTCTGAATTAGAGAATCCAACAGATTCAAATGCTGGAAAAACCTCACTAACATCCATAGCCTGAGCCTACCAAGCCAATCCAAACCACGTAGCTCCAGGCTGGCCACAGCACATCCCACCTCTTGTCCAGCAGGAATGTTGGTGGGGAGATGGAGGCTGGGTGAATTCAGCTGCCTACTCAAAAGTTGGTTTTATACACTTCACTGCCTCGAGCCACTGAGTTCAAGTAACTCCCTTTGGAGGAAACACAGAGGAAAGTGGAGATGAACTGACAAAAACCCTGTGGAGGAAGAGGGGGAACAAATAGCAGCAAGAGATTTTTCCAGAATAATTCCACTGCTCATGACTGGACACAGCAGGGCTGAGGGATTTTTACAAGTCCAAATGTCAAACAAAAGCAGTAAGGGAACCCCAAGGTGCCATATTCTGCGTGGCATGAAGGGACAGATTGCCCCAGCACCTTTCCAAGCCGGGGCTCATGTTTGCACAGCAATCCATCCATCTCCATGGGGTTTTGCAGATGGAGGTTCCAAGCCTCACCCTATGTTGAGCCTGCTCTTCAGGTGAGCAGGAAGATTCCTCCCCACTGCCCAAGGCAAGCCCCCCAGCTCCCCCCACTACCTCAAGATTTGTATTCTGGTGATTTAGGGTCAAAACTGCCCCATTTTAACAGAGACTGAAAGGAGAAGGCCCACAACCTCAACCCCACAATAACATGGCCCAAGGAAATATTCTTTTTTTTAAACAGTTTTTCATTTCTCAACTTTGCTACTAGCTCAAGTTTCCAGTAATATCCTTCCTGCTGGCTGGAATTACACTTGGCCTTGGTTTTTCCCCTGCCTCCTTACACACACTTTTTCATTCTTGCTCCTTTCTCTCCGTTTTGAGAACAAAACCTCGTTCCACCACTTTGCCCTCACAATCAAAGCAGCAGCTAAAGGCTACGACTTACAAATCTGTCAGGTCTCAGAGGAGCCAAGATCAAATAGAGATCAAACAGAGTCTGCTTTCCCAGCAGCAACACTGCAACTCTGCCAGCCCCTGGAGTATCTCAGTCCACCTGAATTCTTTGCTCTCCACTCACTCCTCTGGAAAGGTGGATGCTATCAGTTTTAGCATCATTTCAAGAAGTGAGAAAATAGAATTCCCTCACCCCACATAAAATCACTTTGTAGATAAAGGGAGTAAGACTATATAAGGGTTATATTTAAAAGCAGTGTTTCTTAGTGCTCTGCTTTTTTAGCAAAGATTTAAAAAAAGAAGGGAACAAAACTAAACAAATCTTCAACAGATTTTCCACCTTTTTCTCCTACACTGAATTTACATCTGTCCTCAGCCAGATGTTCCCTATGTAGGATCATTTCCCGTGTGCCACACAAACCCTGCACGCTGACAGTGCTGCTCATTCCCCTCAGTCACCTCCAGCCCCAGAGTTCAAGAACAGGTCAGGAGCTCACGGCACGATTACATCAACTTAACACTATTAAGTCAAACCTTCCGTGTCAGGAGCGTGTCAATGAACTACAGAAGCAGATCCCGAAATTCTCAGAGCCTTTAGGCTGCTGCTTGGAAAGCTTGCAGGGAGCAAGTCTAATCCACTTCTAGAAATAGAGATTTTATTGCTTCCTCCTGGCTTGCAAACCATGTTTCCAAGGAATGAAAAAACATAAATCTCTTCATTTGGAAATTTAAAATTAACCATTCCCTTGTGCCAGGTGAGCTCCCCAAAGATGGCAAGAGGGACTTAACGTTATTACAGTCACCAACTCTTGTGCGCTATAGCAGAAATAAAAGCTAAAATCCATTAAGAAAGAGGCAGATGTCTCACAGGAAGGGCTGCTTCATCAGAATAGGAGTTTTAGTTTAGTTAATTAGGTTGGATTAGGACAATAAAATGATTTATGGGAACACTTTTGTGTTCTTTGTTGGTAGCCAGGCTGACCGACACCACAGTGACGTGTTTAAAATTAATGACAGCAGAGCCTTCATGAGTTAAATGCTTTCGGACTTGGCTGCCAGCCTTCCATTGCTTTTATAAAAAGAGAACACAAGAAACACTCAGGGATGTCAGACAAAAGACCTTGCAACTTAAAAGGAAGCTTCAGCCAGCAAGGAAGGAAGCCTTCAAAAGCGAAGAACACATCCCATTTCCACTGGATTTTTGGACAGACCGACTGCCAGGGCCAGCAGACTCTGAGTTATCATAAGAAAACTTAAAAAAAGCTCATGAGCATGAGCCACTGATATTTAACCCACACCAGGAAAGTGTGTCCACTTGGGTAGTTTCCCAGCAAATTAAGACAGATGCCAATTCACATAACACAAGCTAAAGACTGTTTGCAATTTTACTCTGTCTCAAACCTAACAGTAACTGCCCAGAATTACTGCTTCTCTAACACTGCATTTCAATAAATTTACCCTGATCTCTGCCTACTGATACAGCTATTATATATATACTGTAATTTTCCTATAGCCTTCGGCAAAGAAAGACACATCATTATGGAAACCTTATGGGTTTCATGTGCCTGTAGGAGAGACCGAAATATCTGTACCAACCAGAATCACTGGCCCAGCTCTTTTAACTCTGCATCTGCTTCCTGCACAGCACCATACAAGTCCATTCTTCCACCGTTTTCCCTCTCCTTATAAACATTAAAACTGCAACAACATCTATGCAGTCATTTTTGAAATACCAGTGTTAACACCTTGTCTGTCTCTAATACTTCAGCTGCCAATATTCTCTTGACAACTAAATGAGTGTTAGGAAATGGCCAAAAAAAGACCAAGAGCCAGTAACTGCGTGTAGGGAAAGAAATGTGCCACCATAAAGAAATTAAATTTTGTCACTTTGAAACGACCTCCATGTGGCACTGTCTGCAATCCCTGTCACAAGGAACGAGTTGAAGCATGCAAATGGCAGGTCACCCACGCCACTTCAATTTACTGAATGCAGATCAGCTCCCAAAACTCAAGGCACACGGGCTCAGTGACTACATAGAAACAAAGTCAGCACAGTGTGGTTTATTTACACTTCACATTTTTATGGCTTTTGAAGCACTCCCGGGTTTGTTCTGTGCACCCTCTCCTGCTGAGGTTGGAGGGGGCAGAAGGGACAGCACGTTTGTCTTGAGCACACATCAAAGCCACCTGCTCCAAGCGCACATGTGGGGTTGTGTGCTGCCGCTCGAGCAATTCACCATTTATCAGCTCAACAGGCAGATGTTAAACCATGTTCTCCATTTGCTGAGTCTGTGTTGTTTTAGACAAGCAGCCAATACCACACACAGCACCCTCTCCAGAGAGGCAGCATCAAAACTTGTCATTCCCTGGTTCTCTGGTTGGGCACTGCAGCAAGGAAGGAGGCAGAAAGGTAAAAGCTTTCCTAGATGAGGTACTGTAAAGCTGTCAGGGCTGATAAGACACTTGGCTGTACTCTGCTTTCCCAGAGAAAAGTGTAGAGTAGGCTACTCCAACCACAAAAGTGAGTATTTAAAGCATCTTCCAAATGCACGGTGGGCATTGCTGAAATCACACAGACTGAAGTTTGGGGTCCAAACCATCATTTTTGCAGTCACTGACCAGGCCAGAGTCCCACCTCATTCCTAGGACTCCTGACCACCTCTGCAAGCCCAGCTGGTCCCTTCATTAAGTATAAGCAGCTCAAAGTAGACACCAACAGGTTTATACCATCAGGCACCAACTTTATGATGCAGTAGCTCAGGAGCTGCTTTGTAAATCACCAACTTTTGGTGGTTGTGAACCAACACTTTACAGAATCAACCTATGAAGCATTTTCCTCCCAATGTCACGTTTCCACTTTTCTAGCCCTTAGAATCTTTCTTCTCTCATTCCATTTCCTTCTGTCCGTGATCAGTAACATTATATTACAAGTGATCTTTCATCCGTCTTTGAAACCATCTGTATTTTTCCTCCTTCAGTCAGCTAGCTGAATTTCCTCCCCCAAGCAGACCAGAGCTAGAGACAGCCCAGAGGCATCACACAAAGCTGCAGCAGTGTCAGATACATCAACTACCCAAAGCATAAATCATCCTTCCCAAAATCCAGAATGCTCCTCTGGACACAATAGTGCATGCACACTGCTGTGACACTTTCTATCACAGATGCTCTGGAGTTGCCTGCTGGGAATCCTGTGTTGAGGACACATTTCACCTGCTCTGGAGACTCAGGAGACATTTCTGTTTATCACTGTCCTATGCAGAGTTTCATCTGTTTGATAGGAGACCTAAAGTGTTGTTGTATCAGATTGCCACGTGCATACTTCTGGAAGTTTTGCATTTTTAAATAGTTGCAGTCAACAATAACTTATCCAAAAAAAAGTCCCACTACTTCTCATTTACTCCAGCAGGGATTCTCTTTTCATTGTCTTAACTGATCACTACAGATCAGTTCTATACAGACCTATACGGAGTATATGGGGATGCCCCACCGTACTGCAGGTTAAATTTCCATATTCCTGTCAACACAGATTACAACCAAATCATTAAGGTAATTTTTTGGACACCACTGAGACCTTCCCTGATGTGTGACTTTCTGGAAAGCCGAACTTCTGACCCCAAAACTCCTGGCATTAATTCCCTAAGAGTAGGATTTCTCTGGGAACACTACAAGCTTATAGATTTAAACATGAAGGCATAAACATGATTTTGTCACTGCAGCTGGGTCACATCCCCAAACCTCTTGCCACACCCACAAAAATATCAGCAATTAGAGAAGGATGCAACAGTGTTTGCAACTGAACATTCTGGTGCCAACAGTCTACAATTCATTTATACACATCAGGAACAAAAGCAGCAGATGCCTGGCTACACTCATGTATTTGGGCATGCCAAGCACACAAAATAGCCACAAATTAGAATCCTTAACTAAAAGCCAGACCAAANAAAAAAAAAAGTAGTGATAAAGTCCCCTCAAGGGCTTCTATCAACACACAGACTGAAAGATTTGTACACTCGGCTCATCAGCAGTGAATGCTTCCGTGAATCAAAGCACCCCTGAGCAGCAAGCGGTGCCTGCTGCCAAAGGAGAGCACATAATAACACCAGGAGAAGCTGCAGATCGTTCCACAGCTCCCAGAAACCATGAACTGCATCTGACACAAGTCAGTTTTACATTAAGACAGCCAAAGACTCTCCAGACAGTTACCTTAACAGACCTGTTAAGCAGCTGCACGAAACCCTCTCAAGAGGGAAAAAGAAAGCAAATTCCTCTTGCCAAAAAGCCATTCAGTGCTTCTAGAAAGCAGTTTTACTTTACAGAGCCCATCAAGGGACAGAAGCTGCTTCCTAGAAATCACACTAGAGAATATTGTCCTGATAGAAGGCACTCTTTGACAGAACAAACCCAAAAGCAATCAGGCTCTTTTTTACTGGTCTGGGATTGCTACAGGAACTGCAACAAGTCATTGCAAAATGCACTTTGTGGCAATTTCCTCTGTGGAGACTGTCAATTAAAAAAAAAATCCTGTAGAATAGTTCAACTGGTGCTTGAACCAAGCTGAGCAAACTTGACAGAAGCTCTTGGGAAAAGTATGTGAAGCCCACCTTTCACACAGAGCATCCTTACTGCAAGAGAATTTGGGGGGCAGAAGGCACAAGACAGGTAAATCTGCAGGATCTGTCTCCTGCAGGGATGAAAGGGATGATCTGACCTCTCAGTACTAACACAAGTTAATAGCCCACATCTTGCCTGTGGAAAAATATCACTTTGGGTTTCTTTAGCCCTACAAGTACACAGTAACCAACAGTATTTCTAAACTTTCCAGTTCTCATTTATACACATTAGCAAGCATCTTCCTGTGCAAAGTTCAGAGCTTACTCACATTCCTTATACACAACTTAGTGTATTTAAAAACACACACACATACACTCTGAACTGTGTTTAACCAAGCTACTTAAGTGATTTAAGTCAACAAGATAATACATTAAACAGCAGTCAGAATTAGATCCTGATTTACGTGCTGCACGGGAGTTAAAAAAAAAACAACTCGCTAACAAGTGGGAAGCAAGGAGCTTTCCACACCACATGTGCAGTTGCCAAGCTCATCTGAAAACATAAGTGACTGTAAACCCCTCTGGTGCTGTCTCTGAATCTGTGCAGAACAAGGCTGGCCCCGATTCCCAAACCTTTCTAAATTATCCAAGGAAAAGAAAAAAAAGACCATCTCTGCAGGAGCCAGGAGGTGCCATGCTGTGGAAGCTTGTGGGACCCAGTAGTGCCTCTCCATCTTGCAAATTGAGAATGACAGTGAGAAAGCAACAAGTACAAGTCCCATTCTCAGTCACTCACCACAACTACAACGAAGTGCTTACAACCAAATTTAGGATTCATGTATCTCAGTGTTTTGCCCCTGGGTTGTTATTCCAGAATTTTTACTGTCCAAGCTACCAGCCGGGTTCACAAAACACAGACAACACCAGTAGGGGGAGGTTCAGCTGAAAGCCACACATTTAACTTCAGCATCTTTGTGTATTTACTGATTTCAGTGTGGAATAAGGGACTGGGGAAAATTTCAATATCAACAGCGCACTACTGAGCAAAGCAAGCACAAAGGAACTGTCTGAGAGCACTCAGCCAAAACACAGGTCCTGTCTGCCACCAAACAGCTTTGCTATCGGTGTGGAGCCAGAGAGAACTTTTACAGGACAGTCCAACACAAACAGTCCCTGTTGTAAATGTGCCACATCCTCAGCCCCCATGCCCAGAGCAGAGGGCTCTACCGCATGCTTTATGAAATCATGGAATTGTTTAGTTATATTTTGAACCCCAGGGTGTGAAAGGGCGAGCACGGGGCAATTAACAGCCAGGGAAATTCAAGTCTGTAGCCAGGCGTTTGACAGAGCAGCCACATCTGCTTCGCTCCCATCAGATAAAGACCACCACAGCCCATTGCTATTCTGAGCTGGTAGCAAAATCCCTCCCTTTATAGCTCTGGAATGGAATAAATTTAGCTTACTCTAGATTGTACTGAAGGATATTCTGCAGCCCAATTCCCAGTGTTCAGAGAAAGTAATTAGAGGATTAGTCGCCTCTATTGCTCTCCATTCCTGTTATTTTCATTGTGTTCTCAAATTCGAATCTTCTGTCGTTTTTCAGTAAGATTGATACAGACAGAGGGGAGGAAGGGAAATTTATTTCCCTAAAATTTAAATCTATCATGCCAGCTTAAAAATTCAAGCCACAAAGATTCGTTTTAAAATTTATGATCCTGGAATTTGGGTTTAGCAGGCTGTACTAGATGCATCCACATCAGGAAATTACCACTTATCTTTTCTGCAGTTTATTAAAATTTAAAGCAAGCTTTACAGGCAACTTGCTTTCTATTCATATGTAATGTCAGATAAGAGAACAGCTCATCAGAAGCTCTGCACTTCACACAACATGATTTTACCACTGATACGACCTGCTTTGCCCCTCTCCAAAACAGGCTGTCTCACACAGAAGCGAGGCAGAACTCCATCCCATATTAACACATTTTTTCCAGGTGTACCTTTGGTAGTAAGACCCAAATTATCTGAACACACACACACAGTCGAAAAGACTCTTTTAAAAATAAAAAGGTAGAGCACAAGGCAAGAGTTGTAGGAGCAAAATTATGGGATATGTCACTATTTCGATGAAAAACACAGACTGGTACCAGTGGTGGGTGGGATTTGGGGCTTTATATTGAATAAAACAAACACTGAGTAACAGTATTAAATAATTACACAATGCTCTTAGCAGGCCCACAGTGTAAATAAGGCACAGTTTTAATTAGGGTTATAGAATATCCAGTGCTTCCTAGGATAAAGCAGCCCACATTTATGTGGAGAACAGGTTTATGAAATCACATACAGCAAAAAGCACTTCAAGGATGTTTTTTTCCCCCCACAGCATGCCTGGGTAGAAGTTCTTCACATAAAAATTAACTATGTTTCCCAGTATTAACTGATTTAAACCATGGTTTTATAATTTGGTCTCTTAAACTACTTGTTTTCTTAAATCAGTTGTTTAAGCCAGGTTTTAACAAGCAGGAAAATCCTTGCTGTGTTGATTCTTCTCCTGGCAGAGCTTTGAGCCCCAGTCTCACAAAGTTAAGGGTATTTAGCACACAGAACCATCAGGCTGCCCATAATAAAGATGATGAATGTGTTCAATATAATTGCTTAATTTCAGAAAAATTCATGGATTTACACACAGGTTTCTGAGAGCTTTAATAGCTGTATTTGACATGTTTCAGACCACTTCAGTATCCACAATTTTACAGGTTTACTGAGAGCAGGACTTGGAACAGCCGTTACACATTTCAGGTACAGCTCAAGAGATCCCTGCTTACTCACCCATCATTTTTATGCTGGAGATACAAAGTAGAAAGTTTCCCTTCCGCAACCCTCTGCCAAAAACCCCGTTTTGACTTTCCAGAGAGCTTCCCCATAAATCCCAGAATCACCTAAATAAATTTCCACTGTCCCTTTCCTCTGCACCCACCTTCATCTCTGAACTTACCTGCCCTTTGCATTCTCTTGACCAAATATCTAATGACAGTTGTTCCATGATTTGGAAAACATGTATTTTATATATATATATAATTAAAACCATTGAGATCACATGGCATTGGGTGGAATGCCAGTAAAATTGCTATGCACTTTTGGAATACCTGGATGGTATCCAGAGGAAACCCCAAGACACTGTGCAACTGGCTTCAGTGAAGTCAGCTGTGGGTGAGGGAATTGAAAAGCAGCTCCAGTAAATCCTTGGAGCAAACACTGACTACAAATAAATTATCAAATCATCTAATGCAGGCAATAGAAAAAAATCACGAGTAGTCTTTTTTTTAAATAAACAGCAGTGGCTGTGAAGATCAAACTGCAAGAACTCTGCCACCACTCTGCTGAGCTAAGAAAGTAATTTAAGAATAGTAAATGTGGGAATCTGCACTGAAATCAATTGATTCTTTCACAAGGTATGAACTGTAAAGCTACAAAACCCAGCAGGAAGCCTAATTAAAGACAACAGATGAAAATGGCAATCCAGATCAAATGCCAGATAAAAAAAATTAATTAAGAGCTTACATATTTTTAGAGCAAATATAATAAATGGAAATCCAAGGAGATAATCTCTTTAAAGTCAATATAAATGAAGAGTATATTCAAATTCACATTTACTATAATTATAACTGAAAAAAAAACTTACCCATTTTTCTAACAACCACCCAACAAGCTGGTACAGATTCACTGATCCTTAAAAACAGGAACTTAATAGTACAGCAACGATGAAGAAATGCAGACCACAGAGTGCAGTGCCAACACAAAAATTCTTTTTACGTACAAATTGTACACAAATAGTTGGCTTTACTTAAAGAATTCTTTTCAGAAAACTGCAGCAGAACCTCTCTTGAGTTCTATAAACATGGAAGGAAAGGTTGGAGCATCTCAATAACTGAACACACTCCCCACTGGCAGCATGATTTCCAACCACCTCTGTTCTCAGTATACCTTGTCCTACCAAAACATTCATTTTTGCATTGACCCTCCAATGTTTCATTAAATCTCTGGGATAATGACATGTATTCTTTAACAAGCAAGGTAATACGTAGAAAATATTTCACATCTAAAAGGTGTTTTATTCAGCTACATTAACCCATCCTGCTCTCTCAACCTCTACTATTATTATTAATACAGCTATTACATGTATTAGGTAATTCAGAACACCTTTTATCACAGTATCTCATTTTGACCTTTTCGTTTCTGTACGTGGCAACTGATGTAAAATTATTTCCACTCAAAAGATTTGCCCTCTGACTGTTAAATCAGGTCAGGGAGAGTGGGTAACAGGGATTTAAAATGATGGTACAGATGCCATAAACCAAAATTTGTGACTGATTATAAACTACATTTTACACTTCATACAGTATCACTCTAAATTTACAATTCCCCAGACAAAATACATAAACTCGAGTTTGAGGCTTCTTGGTATTGGATTTTGTTGTTGAGCCTCTGTAAGAGTAGCAGCTAATCCCTTAAATCTCACATCTGATTTGCCTAATGAAGCACCAGGAACAAAAGGCCTCAAGAGCTTCGAGGGTTTCCCTGCATCCATCAAGGCACAGGGCTCTCTCCCCCCTCCCTGCAACCTAGTGTCTCTGCAGACAGAGCTGGAGCTACAAATCACATTTGGGCTGTAAAGATGGTATCTTCCTTTAATCTTCCCAGACTAATGCTTCCCAGGTTTGTTTTTTTCCCACATTAGGTACACAGAGACTCTCCTCTCACTAGAAGCACCATCATTTTCTACACCTAAAAGAAAAAAAAAAAAAGGCTCCATTTTGGCATTTACTCACAAACAGCCCTAATTTGTTTTTACAGCAGCCATTACCCTCCCATTCCACACACTGCACACAGTGACTGCTGTAACACACAGGAACATTTTCCATCGTTTTCAAAATCCTGCAGTTACTGGGATACAACTCACCTCACCCTCCACCCAGACCCTAAAGAAAACAGTGAACACCTGATTCAGAATAACCAAATACTTTTGCACACTAAATATTTTCTCCAAAAGAGCAGAAAGAAATTATGATTTAGATTTTTAAACTGTGAATTACTTAATCAGGGTAAATTTTCCCCATACCAGCTGTTTTCCAAAGTCATTCTGCTGTCCCCCATATTGGTTTAAGTGCATCACATTTGGCTAAAATGTCAACCTGCTTCATGCTAATTTGATTTCATCAATAAAGCGTAAATATACTAAATTAAAAGCAAACCAGACTTCTTCAAAGAAATCAGTTTTCATACAGCAGTGAGTGAAAATTTCTAGGCAGTTGCTGGAGTTCAGAAGCAAATTTGTGAGGCACCTTCTGCCAGGGTTTCTGGGGTAGCTGTGGTGAGTAACTTGTGGAATAGCTCATTTAAGCTGCCAGTTTTCATTTGCTGCTCTACCAGGCAGAGTCTCTCCACTTCCTCCTTCAAATCAGTTTTGCTACTCCTGTTTGAATCCTCTCCAGTATTTCAGAATCCTTCTGAACACTTGACAGGCAGATCTGCACAGTATTGGATAACGCAGCCTCGTCAACACAGACTGTTCAATTCCACAGTTCCCTGCTCATCCCACTCCAGAAATCCATTACATTTTTACCAACTGGAGACAACTCTGGTTTCCAGGGCACCGTCCCCGTTGCAATAGCTATAGGCCCTACTGAAACTCTCCAAATGTTTCACTTTGCTAGTATTTTGGTTATAGTTAATTATAACTGATGTGGTTTTTTTTAAAAACCCGTATGACCAAGCCAGCCAGACAACTCCATGCAGCTGTTTCATTTTATTTACCCTTCTGACACTTGAACTGCTACCAATTTTGTCAAATTAAATTTATGGGGTTTGTTTTGGGGGGTTTTCTTCATTATTTTTCAAAGTTTTCTTTCACGTGGTGCATTTAATGCCGAGAAATTGCTTACTACTATGGAATCCCATTAGTAAGCAGCTCAGGAATTTGAATTTCACAAATAATTTACCGGGATTTAAATTAATTGATAGCCAGCTGATAATGGTGAAGATAGTATCACCAAAACCTCCATCCCATTTTTCTGACTTCCCTTCCTGACTTTTCACACCAGTGTTCAGCAGCACCGCATTCCCACCCTGCACACGGATCTGGTCCCTCGTTATCCCTTCCCAGCTCTTAGCGGGCCATTAAAGCTCTTCAGGAATTCCCCACTGCTCTCACTCCAGCAATCAATTACCAAGCCAGCGGGTGCTCTCGCCCTCTCTCTTTAGCCACTTAGGATCCTTGGGAACACACTCATTTACAAAATGGTATTTCTAGGAAGTCCTCAATAAACCAGGACTCACCTTATAACCCTGCAGTGAACAGGCACCTGCTGCTCTGCTGTTTTCCCCAAATACAGGGAAAAAAACGTGTGCAGAGGGATGAAAAGGCGGCAGAGAGGTGCTGTGCAAGCTTTGCCAAGCCCACCTCCTTTGGGAAAGGCACAGCCAGGCTCTCTCCTGCTCCCAGCAAACTCAGACAATGCCTCATTACAAAGAAGGGATCCAACCTAACCCCAGTGGGTGAGGAACTCATCATGGCATTTATGACCCCACCTTCACAAACATGAGGGTAAATAGGAATGCCAATTCCTCCTTACTACTTCCTCATACACTTTCTCAAAGTGTCTTTTATTATACCAGCATCTCATTCATACTCAGCAAGTCACAGAAATGGCAGACTCCTTACATTATTATGTAGGCAGGCAAGGCATTCTTGGGACTAGAACCTGCTAAATTAGTTTCTCACATTTGCTGCTTACCACACTCACCACAGACTGTTCACCTGGGTGCTCCACCTTGTCTTCAACCCCAGTGACAAATCCCACCTGTAGAATGTTGGGGTCGTTCTTCACATAATCCGTCTTCCACTGAAATGCAACAAAATAATGCACAAAACCAGAGCGTTTAATTCTCACTGGTCTTGGTACATTTTTTCCCCTTCTCCTCCTTTCTGACAGCATCTGAGAAAGCCAAGATCTGCATCCTGCCAAATCTATATATTGACATGCTCTCTTTTAAGTAAAATATTTTGAATAGACCTCTCCACATCACCACTACATCTAAAAATAAATATTGAACAATAGCTAACGCTCACTTTCCAGGCACAGAGCACTGTGAATTGCAGGTAGCTATGTAAGTACATTCTTTTCAAAATCTTATAGACATTCCCTTAACAAGGAGTTATAAATGCATGAATAAACTATTCAGTTCCCCTGACTTATGCTCTGTACTTACATGCTGGCAAAGATATCACTGTGAGAAAAGAACTGTGTCCTACTAAAACACGTAAGCAAAAAAAAAAAAAGAGCATTTATTTGTTGAAAACCATTATTTAAAGTGTCTTGAAATACCAGGTGCCCAAGTGAGACAATCTTATGCAGTGGTAAACTGTAAATATGAGTGCCTGTAACCAAATGTATCTTCATTACAGTCTTGTGCTGCCACTCAAGCCTCAGCTTTGAAAGCTAAAATTGTCAAATTAAAGAAGGTTTAAGTGTTATGAAAAGACGAAACACTACCTGAAGGAGGAAATGTTACTATGAAGTATAACTAACAGTCTGGAGGGTCTGAAGTATTAAGTACTTGCCCTCAGGGTTGGATCAGCAAATCTAAAACTTTAGGAAAGCCTGCTTAAACCCGCATAGTCCATCATGAAATTGTTGTTAGAGCGTGAGGCTTTAAGAGTTAGAGCATTACGTGCCTGTCAAATTACATTAAGCAATATTAGAAATAGAGCAGTTTAAAGCTGTTTTGGGGCTGGAAGTGTCCCTGTCTTTGGCTGATAGCAGTGGTGGAGCTGATGCAGCAGAACTGTGGATGCTTTTGCCACACCACTATCAAACAAGTCGGTTTCAGTGATACAAGGTCTGGCTGAACTCACACAGATCCTCCCGTTACTACAACAACGGCAAAAAAAAAACCAAAAAAAAAACCAAAAAAAAACCAAACCCCCAGTTAAATGTTCCATCAGCAGGGATGAAATACTACACAGACAGAGAAAATAATAATTTGTTGTGTCTGTTGAATCCTGAACTTCACCTTGCCGGGACACGGCAGCAGGGAGAGAGGAGCTGCCGTAATGAAGCCCCACGGGAGTACAAAGACAGAGATAATTGCAGCTTTGTCTCACTGCGCATCAACCTGACTAACTCCTGTTAGGAAGTTCAAACACCATTTCACAAATTAATTCAGGATTTTTATTTTTAGGGAAAAACAAACAAAAAACCCACGCGGCACTTCTGGGGAAGGCACTCAGAAAAAAACCAATGCGCTGGAGTTGTAAGAACAAAAGGCAGACATTCCTCTGGAGGAAACGAGCTGAGTTGTTACTATGAGGCTTCTCCAGTACAAACACTCCAGGAGAAATGAGCTGAAATTCCGTCCCGACCCGGGAAGATTTGTTTTATTTGTGACACTGGGAGATGACACATCAGTGTTGTGCCGCCAGACACGCGGATCCGTGACTGACGCTTTCTGCTCAGACCGGCTTCCAAGGAAAATAATAATAGTTTGGAGGAAATGAGAGCTATGAAAGAACAGCATGTATCCTACATTTTTCCCTTCAGTAGCAAAAGGCCTCAGTACCAAGGAAAATATCAAGACAGCAGAGGAGTTTGAAGTGTAACATGTAATTTTTAGTGCATGTCTCCGTGCATCTCACTTAGCAAAGCAGGAAAAGTACTGATTTTCAGGAAAGCTGAAAGAGGTGATCTAGTGTAACTAATATTGTAATTACAGAATGACGTCTCTTAGGCCAGGATTCCCCTTCACAGAAACATGAACAAACAGCAACGCAACAAAATCCTACCATTTCCTGCTTTATGAAGTGAAGATCTGTTTATTCATGAAGATTCAAACCTAAGAGTCAGCAAAGATTTTAGGATTTAAGCCAGAACCATCGGGGCTCTGAACTACTTTCATGAACACAGGCACTCAAAACAGATGAAGAGATGAATTCATAGTTCTACATTTTAGATTACAAAAATTCTTTTCTGGATCTAATGTTATATGGAATATTCTGTCAATACATCCCCTCCATTCTGTCGCTGCACTGCCACAATTTGTGTTCAGCAAAGAAAGTCGCTATGGCAAAAACAAAGCTCTCATTTTGCCAGCTCAAGAGAGAAGAAACAAAAATCAAAATGTTACCAACATGGAGCGACAGATCAACACAGTGCAAGTGTGATTGTTACAAATGAAAACTGGGACACATCAAATCTCGCAATTCCTGAGCACACTGGACTATTTTTACTTTATGTGTATTCCAGTAGGAGCAAGGCTCTACACCAGTAGTGAGTGCTAAGCACAGTGCATACATGTTTTATATATTAAATGCAAAATGAGAAGGAAAATTCTCTTTTAAAGCCCCATGAGTATGGTTTGAACATTTTTCTTTCCTAAAAGAAAATGTTCAGCAATGTTTTCCTAAAAAGCTCAAAGGCATCTCACTGATAGGCCAACCAGAAAAAGCTAAAAACAACGTCTAGACTCCTGGTGTCCCTCACTTCCCAGGGACAAAAGAGAAAAAGAGAGGAGCAGCATGAAACAGGTCAGTGGCAGGAGATGGGAGAGGGGAGGTTTGATGGGAAGGAAAATAACAGCAGGACTTTAACCCAGTCTTTCAAACCAATTCATGAAATGCCCACTTCTTGACACTCTGTATTATGTCTGCATTTATAAGATGCATAGGAGGTGATGCATAAGGGGAAGAAGACAAAGCACAAGCTTCTGTATCAGTTTATTTCCACATTAAATGTCATCCTCTCATAAAATGTTCCTACTATACATCTGTCCACAACTAGATCACAGCCAGATTCGGTATGTCAATTATCAAACAGTTCAATCCAACCCCTTCAGCCTCAATTTTCGATGCTTTAAACTTCTGGCAAAACTGGAACCAAGTCCCAGCCCAACAGCTTTGCAGCAAGAACACCACATCAGAGAGCGAGTCTCACTGTTTACACAGACAACCAACCCATCTGCCACGTGACAAGGAGACACAACCTGCCTCAGACAGGTATCAATTTTAGCTTCTGCCAAAAGCACTTTAATATAACCACAATCCCTATTTTCAAGGCAAGGTGTTTTACCCCAATGAAGCGTGTTTTTGTGAAGCAAAACACAGTGTAAGAAACTATTAATAGAGAACTAGTACAGCAAGGCACAATCAGATATTAGATTAATACAGGACTGATGATGCCAAAATATTCAGCATGCAGTTTCTTGCTGTTGACAAAGTTATCTCAGTGAATTCCAAAGGTGAATCTTATTCTACTTCAAGTCTCCATGAGCCTCCATGAAAAAGCATTTAATCATCATCATACTGGCTACAGTTAGCAGACACTAAATAAATAAGATTTAAAAGCAGTGAATGCTTCATGAGAATTGTAACTGCAAATTACATTCCCCCCCTGGTTTGTATGTCTTCTTTAACACTACTCATCTGTTTCAGTAACAACAGGAACAAGGTCTCCAGATCAATGCATAAACAAACAAACAAACAATAAAGAAAGCACATAAGCAGCAAATCATCACAGCAAATTAATGTGCAGGCTTTGGCCAGTCTGATGAGACTGTGAGTACATAATACTTGAATGAGAAGGATTTCTGTTTTAAAGAAATCTGCTTTTATCTTCACTGTTCTTCAAATACATATTGATACACAACAGGAGAAAAAGTTATATAAGTGATAACAAAGAGACATTATGTACCTCTTGCAAGTGTCCTAAGCGCTCTCTCCTTCCTGTTAATCAAGCCTGAGAAACAAAAGACTGAGATAATCCTGGAACACTGGACAGGCTGATTAGGTATAATCTGTGTATCTGTGATTTATGAACTTTTACTGGTGCTAACAACACATTTCACAAGCAGGCAAGTGAAAGCTGGGAAAGTACTGCTAAAAGACAGCCTGTGCACCATTTATGCACAATTAACAAATGATTCTGGGTATGACATTTCCTTGAAGACAACTTCCTTGACTTCAAAACAGAGAGTATCTGAATCTTGGCAGGAGTACAGAAAATGACTCTGCAGACACTCAAGGTTTTGGCAGAAAAATGACTGAAGGACAATGGATTACATGAGGCTCCCAAGATGTCAAACATCCCATGTACACAAACTGGCTCGAGTTCCTTCTCAGTGACCTTCAGCCAGGCTTGTATCAGCAACTAAGACACCAAAATTGGTATGACATTCTGGACAGATCTGAGTCACTGGGGCCTTGACCAAATCCATGTGCTCTAAACCAGCACGTGCTGCTCAGCTGAGCCACCCCTGAGGGCTCACAGACCCTGCATAGCCCAAACCTGCACAGCCAGGCCTTCAGCATCTTCCCACACAGAACAAGTGTTCCAACACAGCCTCTGTGACCCTGACACTCCTTCCTCCACAAGCAGGGGCTGCTGGCACAGCCAGGCTGCCAAAGGGAAGGACTGCCTCTGCTGCATCCACCTTGAGCACTGCTGTGGGGATTTGCCTAGGGCAAAGTGCCTTATTCAGAACATATCCAGGCAGGACTGTTACCCTTGCAGCAAGGCTCTTTGGGTATCAGAGATCATCCAGTTCACGTTATTGCTCCACCACCAATGCTGCAGCCAAGCATTACCTGGCAAACACTGGGACAGAATGGATTAGAGCTCCATGGAAGCTGTAGCACCCACTTGTTGAGGCAACTATCACCGCCCAGCATTTGCATAGCCTCCAATCTAACCTGAGGCAAAAGTATCAATTGTTAGATTTCAAAATCTTCTCCTTTTCACAGATGTGTCTGAAGCCATCAAAGCCTCTGACTGAGGAAGGTGCCTCCATACTCCTGTTTCAAAGTGATTTAGTGTTTTTAAGGCAAAATGAGGTAACTCACTGCCACCATGTTAAAATCAATTACTACTTCAGCCTGGAAAAACCTCAGTGCATTCATACTGCCACACTGTATGATGGTGTTCCCCCTTGCCATGCTGTATTTGGTATGCACATATAGATTTTTATTTACCATTAGGGCTAAATTTTAATCAGAGGATTTTCTCAACAGAATTTCGCAGGAGTCAGAGAAAAATCAGAGCCCTACCTGTACATTTAGCAAGTACATCTTCATCTGGAGATGGGAAAACAGTTCCTCAGTAAGAGCCTTATTTTTACATGCATCCCATAATGGCACAGTGATACTCCCAACCCCAGCAGTATTTGCTACTAGAGTGCAAAGATACCAAGAGACAACATTAAATAACCAAGATATTTTTAACCAAGGAAACGAGAGTTAAGAGTTAGTTCCCAGTAACAGGCAAGATCATAACACAGGGATATTTTAAGACATGCAGCATGGGCTGTCTCTTGCACAAAATTGCAAACATTTTGTTTTGACTTACGCAGTTTATTTATTACACTCAAGTAGCAACAGAGTCAAATTTTGTGACAAAACACCAAACAAAGCTTTGAGAAAGCTTTGAGGGGGAGGGATGAGTTAGGGAGAACACTTTATGTGCTTTTACAAGTTTTGCAATGCAGCTTTCCCAGGCCAGCTTTTCCTTGGGAACAAACTGGGAGCAGCTGCCCATGCTGAAGCAAGGTCAGCCTTGTCCTTCCCTGCCTCCCACCTGGACCACCAAGGCACTGCCTCATTGCTGACCTTCAGCAGTGGAAGATTCTTTGGTGGGCTGAAGAAGGGAGAGGTGTGGAAAACCAAATGCTAATGTAGAGATAACAGGGAGGAGGAAAAACTTCTGCATGTTTTACACAGTAGCCTATTGTCCAAAGTTTATATTGGTAAATGTCATTACAGGAAGGCTACAAGGCAAAAGTAATCCACAAAGCCTCCCCAAAGTTCCTTTCAGGCCCCCTTCCAGCTTTTGTGCATTTGCTCTCACTGTCCTATTCAACATTCCCTCCAAACCTCTGTAGGAAATTCAGAACTATCAATGCCTGTATATATAAAGCACAGTGCCTCAAAGGTGCAAACTACAGCCATCAGCCCAGAACCGCTGAAGGGGTTTTTGATCATTCACACAATTTTTTTTTGCATTTATGCAGTACAGAAGTTTTGCTTTAGTAACACTCACAAGCTCTCTAAAAACCTCAAGCACAAAAACACACCTCTCCCTCACCTTCTCTCAACCATATGATCCCTTTAATTCCCTCTTCTGGAATTCTGGACTTAGGAGCAGATTGTGTGCTAAGCAGATGAGCAGCCAAAATACTGCGAAGGCAAGAGCTTCAAAGAGAGAGAGGCTGGCTGGTATCTGTGTGATCAGCTTAGGTCCACCCAAGCAGCCAGGCACATTTTCAGGTGGCTGAGCTACACAGCTGGGAGAAGTTCACCAAACCTTTGGCAGAGATGGGGAGCTGCTGGTCCTACAAATTCAGTTGTACCAGTATGAGAAGATAACCCATTCATTCAAGAATGTACAACCCTTATAAAAACAGGGGGGAGAGAAGATGGAATAACCTCCTTCAGCTGAAATAAAGCTTCAGCAAGAGTCACTGTTAGGAAGAGCACTGTCTGGGGAAGAGAACAGAAGCTCTAATCCTCAGAGGCTGTAACCCACTACCTGAAGAACAGCTTCCACAGAATTTCCCAAAGAGCTGGAGAACAAGCAAGCTGCTATAGGTTCAGAAATTCCCTGATCATCCAGGGTGTAAACGCGTATGCTCTGGTCCCACAAAGTCCTCATTTTCAGAGGTTGTCTGATACTACAAAACAAAGCATCTCTTCAGTTAAACTTCTCTGGGATTTGAGGTTAGCAATAAAACCCAAAAATCTGCATTGCTGTAGTCCAAGTTTAAAATGTGGTTTATCTCACCAGGGGAGCTCCATATTCCTTTCAGATTCCCCTGCTCAAGAACACCCCTAACCAATGCTGATCAGAACTGTTTTAGACACAAGAGCACAAGAGTTATCCAAGCTGCAAACTGGGAGTGCTTTGTCATCTAAGCCTTTGATCAGTTAACAGACTTGTGCAGCTACAGGCCCTGGAACCAGAGTTTCTTTGGCCACATGAGATTCATGAAAGAAAACTAAATACACAGAAATCAAACCTGTACTTGCTTCCCCTTTTCTTATCCTGGGTTAGGGCAAAAGAGAAAGAAAAGTGTCTCTCAGTATCTTAAACTTATGAAACAGGTGAGGTTCCCAGGAAAATCTCTAGGACCACAAAAGTGGCAATTGTTGTCAACATCCAAGGCTGAGAGTGCAACACTTCAGGATGACCCCAGTCTGAGACAGATCACTGTTCAGACACTGGCCTTGTTCTCAGTGAAATGCCAGGCCACAGTCCCCAGAGTGAGAGCTCCTGGGGAACGTGCAATCTGAGCTCAGTGCATCAAGTCCAGGGTTTTTCCAGCGGACAGGGAGTGATACCCCTCCCTGTTTGCTGGTATCAAAAAGCAGAAAAGAAAGCATCCATCATTCCCTGGACGTGGTGAACTCAGCATTAGAGAGATCCCTCAGAGCTGGAGGAATACAGAGTACTGAACAACCGAGCAAGCTGGCAGTGCTGGGCCTTTAACGAGCTTCCTCCAGTCAAAGTGATAGGCATCTGCTGCCACTGAAATTAGAAGGCCAAAATATAGATTACCACAAGCATTATCTCACAGCAGGCATCTGCAGAGTCCAGAACTTCCTGAAGTACCGGCAGAATCACTATGGACAAGAGGCATGCAGAATTCCAAGGCAAGTCTGGACATAACACACTCAGTCTGACACAGAGGTCACCTAAGTACAAGCTCTGATGTAAGTCCAGCGGCTGGACTAGTTTGTTTTCACGGGAGGACACCTCATGGATGATCAAAAAAAAAAAAGATAATGATCTTGTAGAAGCAAAGCCACAGTGCTAAAGAATTCTGAATTGCTCTATGACTGCCAGAGAATTTCTGCATGCAGAGCTGAAGAGCTTGGAGCATCCAGCAAATGAAGCATCACCATAAGCACATTGCTGGGGATACATCCCTTCCAAAGAGATCATCAGGATAAAGTACTCCCTGTTTTTCCCTAAAATATTTGTGAGGTCTTTGGTGTTGAATAGGAGCAAACCAGCAGGATCTCAAAACAAAGTAAATCTACATCTAAAAGAAAGCACAAACATGTGTCAGACAAGAGACCTACAGAGTGGAAAGAGGAATCTTCGAATGTCACAAGAGAGTCACCCCTCTTAGTTCTTCTCTTGGCAAACAGATAACATTACTCATTTTACAGATGGAGTCATAAGAGACTCCCAAAAAGAGAAATATTTAGATTTTGTTCTTTCCATCAACAAAATCTCTAAGCACACTGGAAAACAAATATTTTCTAATTTGTAAAACAGGAGTTGCAGCTGTTTGTTTTTTTGAAAAGTTACTGTTGGCCCATGATGCTTCAATTGCTTTCTGTGTTTTCAAAATAACTGCCCCTCTCAACAAAGCCTTGGAGCAGAGAAGTCTCATCTCCTCTTTGATGCAGTTCCAACCTCCCTGTTCCAGGAGAGCAATTCCATACTGCTCTGACTGAGTACACACTACCTGACTTTTCCAAAACACAGTGTTCCATCCATGTAAGACAATTTCGTTTGGACATTAGTTTGAGACAACAGGAAAAGTATATCCATCAGCAGCTGCATGTTCCCCTTGTCATGGTGTTTTCTTTTGAGTATGAAACAACCCATGCAGAGAAGAAGAATTCCTGTATTACAGATGCTGACAGTCCCAGGCTCTAATAGTTGTCTACCAAGCCCCTGCAGTCATCAGGTTCCCAACTGTGTTCCAGCACAGCCCACCCAAACACCTGGAACCCCACAGCAGATCCCCATCACTTCAACACTCTAAAGAGAATCTCCCTCAGTAATGCCAACTTGGAGGGTGAGTTATCCCCGACAAGTTCCAAAGGCACTACCACCAGGCAGGCAGAAACAGCACGCTTAGGCCATGTGGCTTCATTTGATCCAAAACCAGCCTGGGGAGTTTTCCTGACTTTAAGAAAGCTAAGAGCAGCCCAGCTCTCAGGAGACATGCACTTCTAAGACCAGATCCATTCCAGCCAATTGAGAGTCCAAACAGAATAAAAATGAAACAGGACAGAGCTTCACCACTACAACAGGTGGTCCAAAATTTCCACTCTAAATTCTGGGGAACGGTGGGGAAGAATGCAGGAACCAGTCAAACTGGAACAAGACAGTTTTAAACAAGTCATGCTACATTAAGCTCAAGCTGTGAAATTTTCATCTTCCAGTGACACAAGGGGCTCTGACGTCTCCAGTACAAATCCTACTCGTCGCTTTTCCCGTGGCACAAAGAATCGAGGACATTCCGTGATGGGCAGCAAGATTTGCAGTGTCTGACCTTACACTACAGCATTTAAACCTCAGCTGAGATGCAGCCTCTCCTTTCCCTGGTTCTGCATTATCACAAGCCCAAACCCCCCAGGTTATTTCTGACATGGTCAAGGAAGCTGCAAAGTGACAGATCCTGCACAGCAGTGGCTCCACAGCCTGGCTCCCTGCGGGAAGCCAAGGGGAAGCGTGTGGGGAAATGAAATGTTCCTGAGTTTCTTGACACCAGCCCCGGTGATCACTGCATCTTCCTCTGCTTTCAAAGGGCACCACAATCAAGTAGAATCTGCTCTAAAATATTGATTTAGAGCAGATGTAGTTTAAAGAGAGTTTACAGGGAAAGCATTTTTTGATCTTTTTTTTATGCTCTGAAGGGAGAGGATGAAAACAAAAAGCAACGTTAAGTCATAAAAAAATAATTGTTGTAGACCTCAGCAATTTTTAATTCCCCTTCCTTCACTAAACATCTGGGTTTTGTTAGAAAACACTATAAAATGATTTTCCAAAACCTTTGACATGCATTGAGCAGTCAATAGGACCCAAAAGCACAGAAGGGAGGGTTTCAAACCTACTAAGGGTTGTTAGTTTTAAGCCCTACAAGTGAAACTGGTGTAACCATTTTCTCCTGCCGAACCATTCCCTGCTATTTGCAAGGGCACAGGGGTAGGGAGTTAGCATGTTAAGACGATGCTCATTTAATAGAAGAAAAGGACATTACACCAAGGAAACTATTATTCAAGCAGACTCAGTCTGATGAGCCAAGAAAAAGCTGCCTCTGCACAACCCAGGGCTCTTGAGACACCTATGCGATTAAGTTACTTCAGAACAAATTAGTGCTCCATGAACTGATTAGAACATAAATAAGCCCAACAGGAAAGAGAGAAGCCACTGACAGACACAGCATCCTCCCGACAGCAGCTGAGCTCTACAGCTCTCATTCAGAATGAACACCAAAAAGCTGTCAGTGCCAAAAGGATTTGTGGCCTCTTTACTCCCAATTCAAAGTACGTCAAAGCAGATGCAATATCTACAGTAGATAACTAATCACAAGAATCCTATACTTTCATTTTCTCTCGTCACTCAAAGCACAAATTGCAGCTCTCTCCCCGACCTAATAATTATTCGTATGGCTGCGTTTTGTTCTTCTCCAGCAGCAGCAGGAAACTTGATTGGAGCTGCAGGAACCCAGCCAGTGACTATCCAAGCTGCTGTTGTGATAGCATAAAGCAGAAGCCAACTCGGCAGGTAATTGGACTTGGAAGTCAGAGAGATCTTCCTCAGTCAGCTTGAAATAGTAATTTCATAGGAGAGAAAATAGGTTGCCTTTATCTACCACAGGTTACCAAAGGAAAACTTTGATCCTAAGGAAGACAGACATAATAAATACCAAGACTCTCTACCACAAAAAGGTATTAAAGGTGGGGTTTTTCAAGTCTGCAGCAATTCAAAAGGCATTTGGAATCTTCTCTGGAGTCACTACTAGGCATGCAATCACTTAAAAAGCACAACATTCCCTTGTTAGAAAGGAGTACTTCCAGTGCCCAGCAGTTATATTCTCTTGCCCACTGACCTAATACTTTGCAAAGTCCCAATTACCATCCACACTGTAACGAGGGAGTTCAGCCATGCTTCCAGAGTAATCCAAGGAAATCCCGGAGGGCTACTGCCAACAATTCCTGCTTCCTAATGCCATATTTCAAGTTATTCAAATGTACGTGAAGCCTCTTCTTCATTTCTCTAAACTTCACACCCATGGAAGTAATTCCGAAGCATCAGAAGCCAAGAGAGAAATGGAAATGCTTGCAGAGCCAAAGTGACGGGGGATTCCGTGATCGGAGTGCCCAGTACCACCAGTGAGCTCAGTGTTAATGCCAGCTGCCAGCAGCCCTCTCCTCTGGGACTGCGGGAGTTCTCTCCCACTGTTCCACAAAAAAAACTCCAACTTACGACGGCCAGCAAGAAGCCAGGGGATGGTCATGAAGAAGAGGAATGAGGAGTGAAGATTCACCTGTGTTTGCAGAGGGCAAAGTGTTAACCTAATGGTCCACTGAATCAAAAGATTGGATGTGTACTGGAATAGCAACACCCACGATTTGCAGAAATTGGGATCATACAATTTTATTTAGACAGCATGTTACTGACCTGCTTAAGATCTGTGAGAAAAACATACTGGCCTTAAGTATTATTCCACAGTGATATTAAGCTGATTTAGTTTTCAGTTACAGACTCCTCTTTCCCTTTTAGACTCAAATACCTCCAAACAAATAAAGTCACAAACCCCTAGAATACAAAAAACCCTTAGGAAAGCCTCCCCTATTCCTCCCCAAAACCCAGTAAAGTCCATTTCAGCATCCCATCATTCCCAGGTGATTATTCTGGAAAAAACCCTTTATCCCACTTTCACTTGAAGTTCAACACTTAATGGAAAATTTCTGCCCAAGTAAACCCTGTAATCATTTCAGACACCAGCACACTCTGACTGGAGTTTCACGGCATTAAATATTGTGCACAAAAGCAACAGTTAACACCATACAACTCAACGAAATAAACATTACAACCAACTTCTGACTTTGTTAAACAGCTCCAATAGCCTGAAAATAAAAATCACCAACACTATGTTCCAATGAGCCAACAGCGAACTTACACCTATCACGTCAGTAGTCAGAGGAAGGTTTTCACAGATTCTGTGGTTATAACTCATAAACCTTCCTCTTCACCATGAGACCCATGTCAAAAGGCAAGGAATGGCCTCTCCTGTGATGTGATGATTTTGAAAGAAACTCTCAAATTCAGCCAAGGGGATTATTAAAATCTTGAAAAAGATCCATGCACAGTTAATGAAGACTCACTGTCCCCAGTTCACCAAACCCCTACCACAGACACGCTCAGGACAGCAGAAAAGTTTTAAGCTTTTTCTTACAGTAAAACCAATTTT
The DNA here is from genome assembly GCA_013397975.1 of Machaerirhynchus nigripectus. NCBI lineage: Eukaryota > Metazoa > Chordata > Aves > Passeriformes > Dicruridae > Machaerirhynchus > Machaerirhynchus nigripectus. The sequence continues at coordinate 658,423 of VZRQ01009627.1, forward strand.
GACCATGCTGGAAAAAGCCTGTCTCAAATGGGCTGATTTTTGTCAAATAGGGGACACCACAAAATTTCCTGAATGGTGCCTAAGCACAGAGTTAGTAAAACAGACCTTAAAGTCAAGTGGAAAGTGTTGAACAGATGCATTTCTCTTTTAACAATGACAACAACTCTCAAAAAACTTGAGACTTACTACCCTATGCACTGCTTTCCCCCCAGATACACCCTCAGAAGGCCAAAAGTTTCTGAATTTTCTTCAGCACCTCAGAAGGCAGAGTGGCAAAAAACAAGTGCTCAGTGGAAAAAACAAAAGGCAGAAATTCATATGCAATTAGCTCAGCTAAATTTGCTACTGAAGCCATTGCTACTCCAGCTGTCCTTGACACCTGCACAGCAGGGACAATGGAACATGACAAGCATCCTCTTACCCTCTCCTGCAGCGTTCAGGCTGACACACGGACTTGAAATTGGTGACAGCTACAGTTCTTGAGCTGCTGCATTAATGCAATCAGCACAAAACCAGCCATGCACCTCATTCAAGCCTCCATTTGTCAGAGACAAAGCCAGGGGAGGCAATCAGGGCTTCTCCCATCTCTGCTAAATCCACCACCAAAAAAGCATCAGCACTCTAAACATTACATGTCTTTTTACTCACATACTCAGCTTACAGTGACAGACAAGCAGAACAAAACAGAAAACCGGTATCTGAAAAGTTAAAATGAAGGATGTAAAGGGAGGAAACTTGTTAATATCCTGTGCAGCACAAGTTTCTGCTGTTTCATCTTCCTTAAATACGAATTAGACTAAAAGACTGAGAGCACAACTAAACTTCTGAGGTCAAGTTGCACATTATTTTCTAAGAACTAAGAGCTGACTATTAGGCTATGTTTCTTCATTTACACAAGCTACATGCAGAAACACTTCTCAGTAAAACAATTCAGGCTCTGGTGCCTAAGATGTGAGAAAAGCTGATGACAGCATCTTAAAAATGTAAGTGTCCTTTCTGTGCATGGGAAGAGCCCTCACTGAGAGCCACTGCACCACCGTTCTGGCACACATCCACCAGCCCTGCCCCAGACAGCAGCACAAATACACAAAAGCTCTTTTCTAAGGAGCTTTCAGAGAAAGTGCAAAATACATTCAACTTGACACATCTCCCTGAATCCAAATGCTCAGAGGACAGGCTTTAACGTCCCAGACCCTCTGCTCTGCTATCTTTATAAGGGCACTAATTTTTACAGCACACATATTTTATCTGCATTACAATAACACCACAGATGAACATTAACCAGGTTCCTTGTGGTGTCTGCCAGGTGTTTAAATATTTTGCAACTCAAATGCTGAAATACTATCTGCAGTCTAAATGCTTTAAGATTACCCAGTGAGAACATGTGTATATTTCCATCCACTACGTAAAACACGATTCTTCCCCATTTGTTACATTTTAAGCAACAGACTAGAATTACCAACATTTACTACAGGTGTATTCTGAAGGTCGATTTCATCAGGAAGATTTAACTCACAAAAGCTTTCACTTTGATAACAGGAACACTGAAAAATATTTACTGTAACTTTTAATCCAAAAGACTCCACATTTATCTGCAGCAGGCGAGCCCTACACAATGTTCAAAGAGAACAAGCTCTGATATTGTGTATTTTGGTAAGTTTAGGCATGTACTGTGTATGGTGCGTATCAGAAAAGAAAACATAATCCCATACTATGTATTAAACAACATCCTTCTCTTGGTCCAAGACAGACAACACATTTCTGAGAATGGTGTAGGTTCTCTCCCTCTCTCTCCCAAGAGGCATTTCAGCGAGGTACATCTCGAACAAACCATCCTCTTGTGTGAGTGCCACCACAGAACTTCCCCTCCAGGTTGGGCCAGACACTACCCACTTCTTGTTTCTAAGAAAAAGGCTTTGAGAGGAGAGATAGCAAGACCTTTTACAGCCTGAAATATATTCCACCACCAGAATTCTGACCTGGACAGTTCTATATGATATGTTGCTAGGTTAATATATTTACTTTGTTGCTTTTCCTCCTTCACCCACACTAAACTTCAGGTAAAAATTTGTGTAGTATCGTTATTAGCAACAAAAATGAAAGGCCCAAAGGGATCAGAACATTTTTTATAGCATGTCAGCTATCTTCTGAAGAAGAAAGAAGTATCACTCCAGTGAGAAAGAACAAAAATATTTTTTGTGTTTTTATCCCCTGACTACTCTGTGGCTCAGATAAAACAGTCAGCACTGACAGTCAGCTTTCTGAACCAGGGCAGGAAGGTCAGATTATCTCATACCTGATCTTACAGACTATTTTAAACAGGTAACTGGATTAAAGCTATATACCCCAGAAAGAAAATCCACTGCAGCCTCGTCATTAAACAAATGTATCCTACTAGCACAGAATAAACTGGCAGCAAGGTAAATCAGCAGTAATACCTGAGTTGCTCTCCACTCAGGATCACCAAAAACCAGGATTTGCCCAGTGTCACATACCTTCGATGCTTGAGGCGTAGAGATGACGTGAACAGTGCTGGGCTTAACTCCATTTGCCTTAGGTCGCTTATAAAGGGCAAATCTGCTTTTCCTGCGCCCCCTGTCACCATTAGGGAGGGATCCATTATACCTGGAAATAAAGGAAACAAGTTCAGCATAAACCACCACCAGTTTGGAATGCAGGAAAGGAGAGAGCAGTAATTTGGCCACAATATTCTGGTATCATCAAAGGCATGGGGCAAAACAAAAAAAAAAGTAACCACCAGGCTAAGTTTTGCTTCCTGAACTACGAGCACTCAAACGTTCTTTACCTACCAATGGTTGAAATTTTATTGTCATTAAAAAGATAATTAGCTACAAATGAAATGCTCAGTTTTTCAGCCACAGAAACACTTCTTCACCTCTAGAATCAAAGGAATTTGGAAGAACAAACTCCGCATCTTCACTTTAATTTCAGGACATGAGGAGGTTTAAAAGGTTTTCACCATACCACCGCTCTCCCCACATCTCATGAAGGAGTGGAGGAAGAACATGGGTAACTTGGAAAACCAAAGTAATTTGGGGACAAGTAAAACTATGCGAAAAGGAATATTACTCACACAGAATGCTTTTCTAGTTGTGTGTCCCCCCCCCCCTTTTTTTAAAAACTTTAATCCTAAAGGCTTTATCTATTATTAAAGAAAGAAGATGCAAGTGTTTTTAATTTATGTGACTATCTGAAGCCTCACTAATGACTTTCTTTATCAGGTGTAACACAGGAGCCCTTGACAGTTCTTTCATCTCTCCCTAAGGACACAGACCCAATGGATTAATTATTCAGAGAAGTCTGAAGCCTCAAGGGGACAGAGCTCCTTCCCCAGGGAAGGGATCAACTGGAAATTTCTTTGCACTGCACAAGCAAGGAATTCACCGCCACCTCACCCTCAAGATTTAGGTCAGGTAGAGGCTTTTCACCACCATTCCTGCCAACTCTCAGCTGGTCTAGGGAGAGCTTTCAGGGTTTTACTGCCTCTTCCCTTCCTGATCCTGAGATTTCAGACTTTTGCCCAAGAAACTACAGATGTTACTCCACTGATAAATCGCTTCTGTTTTACTGGTGAGGTCTTTTCTGTACTGATCTCATGTATCCCTCTCCTACAGTCTTTATGATTAAAGGCTACACAGCAGGCAGAAAAAGAATATGAAAAAAAAAAAGCAAGAGGCAGCAATGCAGTAACCCAGATGAATTTTTTTCCTATCATTACATCCTGTGTATGTAATTATTTGTGTAACAGGAGAATGCACTTGGAGAGGCTCCCACCCTTCTGTGAACCAGTGGGAAATGGGCAGTGGACGAAAGCAAGAGACCTCACTGCTGGGGCTCTGGAGAAGGCTCACTGCTCACTCCAGGCAAGATCACCTGCTGTCCCATGGGGAAACAGCTCACAACTGCACAGCCACCACGTCTAAACAGCAGGAATCCCAAAGGCAGGACTGCTGAACGACTGAGCACAGGCAAGAACAGATTTCAGATCAAAATAATCTCAAACCTCAGTGCTCTAGAACATAAAACCCAGACATTTAAAAATGCACATTCACGACATGATGCTAAAGCCACATAGAAAGTTGAGGGACTTTGAGCTGAACTTGTCCTCTCACTCCCATTTTCATCGGGAAGACTGCTGTGTCTTTCTGGAATATTAAAGGAGATTCCCTAACACAGCACAAAACCAACAGCAGTAAATCACTACTATTTCATGCCAGCCCTACTTGCACCTTGGGAAGTTGTTATTAACCCTACTCCAGAGAAGTGCAGCACAGCGGATCCTCATCACAAGAGACCAATCCCTAGAAAGATATATCAATATGTTCCACGGGCAGCTTAAATACCAGCACTTAAAATAGGAGTTACTTGATTCTCCACTTGAATCTCCCCAGATATATGCACATGCTTTCTTTCAAAGACACTATTAGCATGAATATGCCAGCAAGTTTTAACTTGTTGAAGAAACATTCTTTATACAAGTATTTTTATCTGGAAACCTTAAAAAAGTAACAAGTCCCTCAGAAATAATATACAACTACTATATTACCATTGCTAGCTTTAGATCCTGTAATTAATAATTTTTCTCATACTTGTGTAACTGTTAAGCAGTTAAATTAAAATAGTTCCACTGCAAGTTAAAACCAGGCAAGTGGGGTTTTATTGTTTGGGGTTTTTTTCCTCATTTTCAGAAAACAGTTTTAATGGGGAAGGCCACTCTAATTCATTTCAGGTTTCTGTGGGATTTAATTACTTTTAAAGGAGAAAAATAAAGAAGCTCAATGTTAAAAGACCTCTTGGAAACTTCAAATAGGAAGGAAATACAAGCGAAGTGAAAGCTGAACTCATTCATCCTGATTTGCACTGACAAATTTTCATGAAGGTTTTCCTTGTGCCCATTTCTACATTTCCTTTCCACCAAGGGCAAGAGGAATTGAGTGGTAGTTTTATGATTTGTTATGCTTTAATTATAGACCTGCAAGTTTGATTTTGATCCAACAGCGGTAGAAAGAGCTGGGACAATTCCTAGGGATACACACATGTTTTAGAAGGGGGAAAAAAAAAAGGGTGTGAGAAGTTGCCTCTCTCCACAGCCAGCAGACGCCTTCTTTTTTCCTAGGCCAGGCCTCTCAACTTGTTCCCCACAAACCAACCCTCCCTGTGGCACTGCGGCCACACCTTTCCTTCCCACCCCCAAACCAGCTCCATACCCAGTGACCCGGCAGTAATGCCCTGGGATGCTGCCAGCCATGGCAGGCCTGCTCCTTCCCACCCTCTCTGCCCTGCCCCTGTGGCAGCAGCCCCACAGCCTTGGCCTGTCCCTGCCTATCCGACAGGAGCTGTCCCACGGGACACAGCGGGATTCAGCACCCAGGAGGAGGAATAGCTGCCCACACCTTGCTGAACCATCTTTTCCAAGCACAGGCACAGGGAACTACAACAGAACCTTCCTTCTACTCTGCAGTGCTCTCAGCTCTTCCACTGAGCAGTGCCTGGGCGAGCAAGTGCCTCCCTCTGAGCAGCAACAGGATGGAGTCACAGGTGGAGAAGGGACGAAGACTGAGGCCACAAATTCCCCATCACCAAACCCTGGGAGACTCCAAGCTTCCCCACAGCCAACAGAAGCTTCCTCTCTCAAAGCCCCCTCCACAAGCAGGAGCCATTTCCCTTCTCCCTGCACCCTTGCAATGACTCCAGGATCAGCACAGGGACCAGCATGTCAGCACTCCAACCAAAACAGAACCTGCAGCTGCAACTCTCCTTCACCCCACCAAAAAGCCTGGAACAAATATTGTTTCCAACTAATAAACTAGGAAAAAATCTATTTCATGGAGACCGAGCAGTCATTCCTGAGAGCAGCCTGCCCACACGCAGATCTGTGGGGAACTTTGGAAGTTCTCCAGATGTTCATCAGACCAACACATGTGGAAGGAGCCGTCCTGTACTTTTTCCAAAGGCTTCTCAGTGACAGCAGTACTGGGACAAGCTGCATTATGAAACCTCCTGGGATAATTATCTCAGCTGATAGCGCTATTCCTTGCAAATAAGGGAGTGGTGCTGGCATGGGCTATGGGCACCATAATTATCAAAGCCAGTTTCCTACAGATTTACATCAAACACTTGAAGAGTTTGGTATACAATGAACTGCAAACTCCAATTAAGCTTTTCCCATGGCTGGGATATGTAATGAAAGCCTCTCCTCCACCTGGATTCAGGGCTGTCTGGAGAGCAAGACCACACATGCTCTCTCCCACAGTCCACTGTGGCAAGCTCCTACTTTCTACAAGTCTTGTACTACTTGTACTACTACTACTACTACAAGTACTTGTCTACTTCGGAGATCAGCAACAAGCTTTGAACTGTTTGTCAGACAGCTTGTTACACAAGCTTTTTTGGTCTATGCTAATTTTGGTTTTGTTTTTTAAAAAAATCCAGCCTAGACAGTGGCGAAGAGTAAATGACAGCTCTGTTACTTGGCACAAGAGCTCTAAATCTTGACCTGTACCTCGGAAAGTTTGACTTCAACTCAAGGAAGTCATTCTTAAAATTAAGATATCTACTAGCTGACACTGAAAGTGCTACATGTAGCTAATTTTTTTTACAGTGCTATCAAAATACAAGCCATCATAAAAATTAAATACTTCTCCACACCTATGCAAACTACCTCCCAAAAGACTAAAACTGAACAACTCCTGATTTTCACCGGTAGTACTTTCCCCAGACAGAAAGAGTAATTCTACTTTGCCTTCCTTGTCTATTACTAACAGATCTACGGCACACCTCGCCATTTTTGGATGAAAACCATCCCAAATGACAGACTTGGCTATAAACAAATGAGATGCTGCAGTTCAGTTGTTTCCACAGCTCTAGTGAGTCAAACAGCACATCCTTCCTCACTAAACAATAAAGCTGCAGAAGTAAGTCAGACTTGAGTAAATCTTGCCTTGTAAGTACATTCTGATCCCTTATTTGGTAGAATCCTGTAGTACATTCTCCACACATACCAAAACTCAGTTTGTGCTTACACTGTATTTTTACCATCCCTGAACCAGTGTGGTCCCACACTGCTGCCAAAAGCAGCAGTCTCACCTTTCATTTCTTAACCCGTTCCCACTACTTCTCTCCTTGGTTCACATGAAGGGGAAACAAAACTAGATTTATGCTTTAAATTCAGTTTTAAAACCACATTCCTCACTCTCCAGCCCACTGCAAAGCCACAGAAGCACTTGTATCAGCAACATGGAAAACAGCACAGGGAGCAGGAGAGATTCCCTTGGAAGTACTGCGAGTCTACAGCTATCATGACATCCACAACATACAAAGGCTAAAGATACATTATTCACCTTTGCAATACCCAGTCCCAGAGCTTTTCACGGCTCTACACTCAAGTCCTGACTAACTGGAAAACCCTCTGCTGCTGAAGCATCCAACACTCCCTCCCTTGAACACACATTAAAAGGGAAAAAGTCACATGTTCATAGTTTATAGCAAAACACAACAGAAAGCTTCAACACATGTAAAGTTGACAACAAAATAAGTGTATTTGTGTCTCTTTTTATGTAATATCACTGCCAGTACTTCACAGTCTTTACATCCTCTCCCCTTGTATCAACCTCAGCAATTCATTTTGTAACTAGCAATATTTCAGCAAAAGAATAGCTACGGATTTCCTTTTTAAAAAAGGCAAGAATTCTTTCAAATACATTTTTCTGCATCAGAGCTTCAGAAAACAAGCAGTTGCTGTCTGCCAGTTATCTGAAAACTTCAGTGAAACATAACAGTGAAGTTATTCTCAAACTTAATCTCATGGGGAAGAGTTCCAAATAGCAAAAGCGAAGCTAAGGAGAACTTCTGTACCAACAGGAGACTCCTGGTTCATTTCCTCCTTTGAACTGTGTTCTCTGGTGCTGTATCAGTGTCACAGATATTAACTCAATATGAATTTAGGTCTCAGCTTGTCTCCAGCTCATTACATGCATCAATGTCTCTCAGAAGCAGCCTCCACCACCAGAGGTACTACTGCTAATCCTGTTCCTGTCAGGGAGTTCTGGCAGTGAACACACGACTGCTCCTTGTACAGTGCAGTGCTTCACAGATCACTACAACAGATTGCAACAAGCGCCTTTAATGCCAGAGTTTCTTGGAGGCTGGAAGGAGGACACTGTTTTATCCTTGTTGCACTCATTCCCAGGCACTCAACAAGCCTAGACTGACCTGAAGGTTCTGTTCTGTCTTCCCAAGGTGCCCTTTCCCCACTGCACCACATGCACCACTGGAATAATGTACAGCTCCTTCCACAGAAGGAAACCAGGAAACAGAAGGACTTTTTTTTTTTGCTTCTGAAGCTGGCAGAGTCGCCTGCTCCATCCCCAACTCAAAGGCTTGATCCACTCGATCCATGACACCTGTTTCAGTTAGTCTGGAAGATCCAGGCCTCCCCACTGTGTTTCAACATCTTTAGAGTTAAAACTTTCCCCATGCACACAGCAAGGGAGATCCAGGTCAAGCAAGCTTCTTGCACTTCCTGCCAAATCCACCAAAGAGCTTAAACAACCTGTTCTCTCTTCCTTCTCATGGCAGGCTCACGTGCTAGAAGATTAATTCCCATCAGATTTTTCTTTCTTTCTGAAGGAAAATGTTTTAAATGGTTACAACAGCAAAACTAAAGTAGTATTAAGTAGAAAGACTACAGCAATAAGCAACTCATGGATAACCAAAGGGCTTCCATCCTTTGATTAACAAAAGCCACTGATCCAAGACCTTTGGTTTATGCAACCTTGGAGGAAGTCCTGAATGAAAAGCACAGTCCCACCTCAGACTCTGCTGGCTAAGACTTCTCCATAGGCATAAATGCCTCCTAATCACCAGCAGTCGTACAGCTTAATAAAGCCAGTCTTCCTGCAGAGCAAGAAAATCCAAACCAGCAAGTTCCAAAGTCCCAAATAATCTCATCTCTTTACCCAATTAGGAGCAATGTTTTTGCATCTGTGAACTTGATTATCCCTGAGAAAGGTATGTTGGAGTTATTAATTGTGGCTGTAATCAGTTTGGGGGGGTTTTTTTGGGTTTTTTTTTTTGCTTCTGAGACAAGTGTTTGTTCTTACAACTTGCATTTGTGAAGTCATTTTACTACCATAAAATACTTCAGGAAGCATTCCCTTCTCCAGCACCTTTGGAACACTCGTTAGCATAGTGATTAGCCCTGTGTGTTCACCACAAGCCTTCTCTTCCCCAGCACCAAATTTTAGTACTCCTTGCTTTGTTTACCTGTGCTGTCCTCAAGCCTTCAAAGAGGCTGCAGTGATTCAGTGAAATGCAGCCTGACCTGATCTGTGCCATGACCCCAGATTTTTCAGAGAAAAGGCTGGCTTGCATCACTGGCTCGTGATTAGGAGTTATTTTTAATTACTTTTTTTAGCTACCTTTCAGAAGTTGCTCTTACCATCAGGAACCCAGCAGTGAGCTGGCCCAAAAGCCTCACACTACACTCAGGAAGCTTTTATGTTCACATCCAGCCAGCCCCTCTCTGATCAGAATCACAAGTATGGATTAGCTGAGCACACAGTAAAAGGTTATGTACACCATGAAAAAAAACAACAAACAAAGCTTTCAGAGGCACCTACAGCACATCAGATAAGCTAGAACCTACTTTCCTCCTTCCCAGGGTATACAAATTAAGTAGAACCTTATCGACTGGAAACACCACGAGAAGTCACATGTGCAGTAGCTGAGGTTCTCCAGGGTGACCTTGATCATTCCCTGGTGTTCTGGAACAGAACTGGTCACTCTTCTGGTTTGGGGGGAATGGCTATTCCTGGCTGCTGTGGCCTCCTCCTGTTCCCCCCACCTCCACCCACCAAGCGATGAAAGGAGCCAGTACTCTACAGATCAGGTTAACTCATTTTTTAATTATTCCACTCCACACATTCCCCTCCACCACCAGCAGGACTACCCTGCAATTATAACAGCTGTAATATAAGAGTAATAAAAAGATCAAGTTTGTTTCAAGGAGAGTATTTACAGAAAATAGCTGACTAATCCTCATGCATGTTTAGCTTACGTAACACAGGCACTTCAAGAAACATGCACCTGATCTGTAGGAACTGCACCCGATACAAAAAGTTAAAGGATGCTCTTGGCTTGCAAATAACAAATGGATTGTGCAAGAGCTGCTTTTAATCAGCATTATTTACACCACACATCCAGCTTCCTCCAAGATTCCCAAAACTCTTTGCTGTTTTGATACTCTTCTCCTCGCTGAGAGGCAGAGGAAGAAATTCTGGAGTAAGAAAATACAGAAGCAGCAGAAGCAACCAGATCCCAAGTGAGGGGCACAGGAGCCAGGGCTTTATTACTGTAGCTGCTTGTCAGGTAAGACCAGAGAGATGCAGTCAGGATACAAAAGAGCTTCTGTTTCTTCTGGGCTGGGAGGAACTTTCTGCAGAAACTTCTTATTACCCTCCTTGAGTTTTCTTAGCAAGTAGCTTGTTACTCGTCCTAAATTATTTTTCTGGAAAATAAATTCTTACTTTTGCTTTTCTGAAATCAAAGACAGCTGTATAAGTAGCACAAGAGTCTGATTAAAAGCTGATACTCTGGAAGAACCCAAGGAACATGCTGATGCAGCCTAGTGGAGCATCAGGATAAGCTTCAATTAAAGCAGTCAGATAACCTGACAGCTCCAAACAGCTTTATAGCTAAAAACTCTCTAGGCAGGGATGACCTGAGTCGCACAACATAAAACACAAAAGTCATCCGTAACCATGATACTAGCAGGGAAAAAGAAAGGTAGCACCTTTAACAGAAAAAAACCACCACATTTAATATATTATATCAATTCCAGTAGAACTAATATGCCAGTAGAGCATTAGAATGCAAGAGGTTTTCCTTTTAGAAAGCAAAGGGTAAGGAAACCTCTTCTTTCACATAATGATTTCCTTAACAATCCTTATTTCCAACATTTTGCTGCTCCCCCCAGCATTCATTTAACAAGGAGGCAATTTTATTCAGTGCTTTAAGCCCATCTCCAAAGCTGTCAGCTAAAACCATTCACCGCTGCATAAAACCAGCGATGTTAGTGCATAGCAAAATACAGGGTATAAACTAATCAGGTTCATTTCAAAGGATGCTTTTTATTCCAGCTAAAAGAGCACAAGAGGTGGGCAAAGCACCATGTTTAGAGAATCCTCTTTCCAACCCTAAACCTCTCATAGCACGGAGGAAATGCTACTCATCCGAGAAGATCTATAATCTAGCCAAATGCCACTGGAATTGTTTGATATGGCATTTGGTTAAATATACACAAATACAGCAGAAAGCGAGATTTGGTTTTCACTGCATTCAAAACAAGTCAGAAAAACACAAAATCCCTTTCAAAGCAAAGTACTACGCACAGCTGGGTTTCGGTGCACAGGAGGAAAGAAGGGAAGGAGGGGGACTGTCGATCCACACCACCAGAGGCTTAGGAACCACGCAGCTTTGTTTGGAAACTATTTACAATCTGCTCTTAAACATCAGATCAAGGCTCCAAGTTTCAAAATTGAGACAAATTAGACTTCACAGCATGCAAGGGGACGAGAGACCTCAAAACCCACCTGCCCTGACATTCTGAACATTCTCCCAACCTATTTGTGCTTCACACATGCTCAAAGGGGCAAAACGGAACTGTTCAAATTTTAGCCTGAGGAATGAACAGCAATAACACCATGTTACAGCTGAAACTTCGCTACATTAAACATTATGGAGAAACTGCATTTCACTCAAAGGACCATTTGGGCCATTGAAAATAAGAGCACAGTCCCAACAAGTTATTTCCTAAGAAATCAAGTGCTTTCCCTAAAACCCTATCAAGGACTATTTGATAGTTCACATTTTCATAAGAAAAGGTGATAGCTTTCTTGTAACTTCAGTTCACCTCCAAATACAAGCCGTTGCAATGTCATTTTTGTGATTCCACAGACAGTGGAAGAAGTTCCAGGATGTCTGTTACAGCTTTTTCAAACACTGACGCATGACAAGGCTGGTTTCAGTACCATTTAGCACAGAGGAAGAGACAGAATTTGCATCCATTTTGTGAATATAGGTGATCTCACCAGCAGTGCACTGAATAGAAAGTGAGGCACTCAACTACTGCATCCTGAGCTGCAACATCCGAGTCTAATTCTATCAATTTTAGCATTCCTTTTAGCTTCCCAGGGAAAAAGACACCCTTACGAAGGCACAGCTCCCAGTTCAACCCCAACTGCTGAACAGAATCCCATATATTTGCCTCAGAAACAGAAAATAAAGAACTGGGTTTCCTTCTTTGTAGCACTCGCAAGCAGTGCTGCCTCTCTGAACACAGCAGCTTAATATCACTGATTCTGCATTGTATCAACTGCTGCATGGCACAAGCTGTCAAAGGGAAGACGATCTACTGCACTGCCTGCTCCCAGCACATCTAGAGTGGGTAAGTAAAGAGAAAAAGCAAAGAATTACCCTTCTGCCTGTTCTTGGTTAGCAAGTGTGTTATGTGCCCTAAAATCCACATAGGATAAGTTATTCATCATACCCAGTTTGAAAGAACTACCTGAAACCTACTGGATCTGTGTGTGGACCCCAAGTACAGAAGCATCACAGCACTGATGAAGCTGTGGGGGTTTTTTTACAAGTCTTAATAAACCAGAAATTAACAGTGCAGCAATGCAGAGAACTAGACTTCAATATATCTTCTTCAGACTTAAAACACGCTGACAGCTTACTAATTCACAGCAACCTTGGGTGTTTGCTTTTATCATAATCTATAACAAAGTTAATCAGACATCTCTAGCCAGGAAAAGATTTCTGCAAAGCCATTAAGTGTTTACTGCTGATCAGCAAAATGAATTCTGATCTATGTACCTTCATGACAGTCAAGTCTTTGAGTTTCACACTTTCACCTACAGAATGCTGAGATTTTGCTTCCCTTAAGAGAGCTTCCCAAAATGCTACATGAAATAAACACTGACCTTTCAGATGCCACAGAAAACACCACTTACTAAGAATGAATCAAAGCAACAGAAGTGATGAATTCCTAATGTTTTTTCACTTCCAAATGCTCAGAGATTCTGACCTCCAGAAGAATTCTCACTACAGAGCTTCATGTAGCAGTGCCTGAACAAGAGACCTTGCGCTGCTGTGGTCTGCAGATGGGAAGGCACCTCCTCACTGAAGCAGCAAGAGTTTCAGGCAAGACAACCACACAAGACTGTTTATACACAGATGTAAGCTCTGAAACTCTGAAGCCACACCAGAGGCTCTACAGCAGTGCAGTTTCCTGCAGCAAAATTTTCACTTAGCTCATTTGCAGGGCTATTCCAGCCCGCCTACTTCTGGTTACACTCTGCAAGCTGAAGTTTCATTCCAACAGATATTAAGTAATGTGCACAAGTGGCACAATGGTTTGTAGAACAGAAAACAAGCTTAAAACCACAGAGAGTTCTCCCTCAAATTTTTTCGTTTAGAAATCTAGCTCCTTTTCTTTGCCAACACCCACAAAGACAGACAGCATACTATTACTATTTTTGTTCACCAACTTTCAAGAAAACAAGCCACCCCGTATGTTTCCCTCTATTTCTCTAGATTCCTTTGATTTTAAAGGCAAGGATGCCCCATTATGGGGCAAACCAGACCAAGAAAACAGAGGATCTGTATAAAGCAATGTTTCCCCAAGTACAGGCCATAATATCAAACAGCATTACGCGACTTAAAAGGAGCTTTCGCAAGCCAAATGGAAATTCAGCTGTGGAAATAAAGCTCATGAGCCCAAGACTGAAATTGGAAGTGCATTGCCCAGCAAAGCATGACTGCAGGAGCTAGTTCAGGGACACAGAAATCAAGTAACTGATTATAGTTGCCTGGCTCGAGAGATTCCATGTTGCCCTCGAGTTTTTATACCTGACATCACTCTCCATAAGGGCACCTTGGCCATGCCGCACTGTTTTCAGCTGAAGAGGGGAGTGGTACAATGCTGAAGAGCTTTGCATCCACTGCAGTGGATGGGGATATGTAAGACTCAGATTTTATCTGTACTATCTCATTTTCATGTGAGTTTTGCAGATACCCAAATTCTTTCCCGTCCTCCCCTGCCCATCCAAAGGTGCTGCACGTGCATTTCGGAATATAAACCACACATTCCCTTGCTACTCTGGCAATAGCTTGGCATTATACCCAGAGGAATATCTCTATGGGTCTCCCACAACTGTCCTCCTTTCCTCCTACAGCCCTATCAAAAGCAGAGGAAAGAGCATTTGTAGAAATCTCTCAGGCTGTACTACCTTGAGGAAGAACACAAGGTAAGAACGCCACCCAAAAATACTCAAATCCCATCAGTCTGTTTCAGTATCCTTGTAAAACTCAGAAGCAAATCTCCTGAAACTGCCCCTTATAAAGGAACAAGCCTGAAATCTACTGGAGAGACAGTCATGTCTGGACAAATCCCAAATTTTTCCTTTCAGAGTTTTGGCCAAGGACAGAAGTCCTCCACTAGGCTATTTTACAACCACTAGGAAAAGGAGACTTCCCACATGCAGAAAATTTAAATGTTTGAGTAACACAGAATACTCTTCTTAGCTCTGAACTGAGCTCATACATGAGGCAAAATATGAGGCTGCTAAACTACATGGGAGATTGTTTACAATTCTCAAAGCGGTTTCAGGTTGTGTACAAAATGACTCCAAAAAGCTGGTTTTCCAACAAAAGACAACATCCAGAGTTCTTCTCTTCTACACCCAAACCTGTTCTACATCCACGTCTCAGTTACTTGGGGTAGCAGAACATTTGTGTCCGTTCCCACTCAGAGCTGACATCCCAACACTGTTATTACCACTGCAGGCAGCAGAGGTGAAGCAGTAGTAGTGACAAGGAGAACAATGAAAAAACAAGGAGTTTCATAAGCCAGGGAACCAGCAAAGCATGATTTCCTCTGGGTACATGTCTTGCAGTTGGATTCCTTCTTTGTCTACTGAGGTGACAGCTCCAATTGAAGCTTTTTCTCAGAGGTGAGAATCAGCCACATGGATTCTCTGATGTCTAACAAGGAGGGGGGTGGGAATCTCATTCATCTTACAGCCTCTCCTCACCAGAGCTCAAACAGAATCGGGAAGCTGTGGAATAAAATCAGTTCAGTGACATCCTTCATTTCCAGTTACAGACTACAACCTCAGCTGTCACTACATCTCTCAGTAAATCACGGCGTACTCACCGGAGGCAGATGGAAAATGACTGGGATAGGGAGCCAGAAATGCCAGCAGAGCTGAGGATTCAGTGTCCTCGTGCAGGACAACTGCCTGGACAGCCAGGAGCAGTGAGTGCTTCACTCCAGCTGTGGCATCACCATCCCAAAACTGACCACCCTGTTAAACAGCTTATCCCACACCACAAATACCAGCAGCCCTAGAGGCTACAAGCAGTTATGACCATCAGTGTGAAACACACACCTGTTCAGAACTTCTCCAGATCTTAACCAGGATTCATTTACGCCAAGACAAACTGCCCATCTGAACAGTCATTACCTGGACTTCTGTTCTTGCAAAACGACAAATAACAAGAAACTAAAAGGTCCTGTCAAATTCTGCTTGCTATACCAGATTTTTAAGATTTTGACAATAGCTGTCACACTGCGTATGTCTGTACATCAAATAAACTCCATCTTTCTTCAAATACAGAGTAAAATCTAGGAACAGAAGCAGGAAGAAAATGAAATGTGTGTTATACCTAACCAGACTAGCCTGTAGATTTAATAATGACTAAGTAAACCAAAGACTGCTCACAATCACTTACACAAGAACCACTCAGTTCATGCACAAGTAAGAATGGTGCAGGATGTGGGAGAACACCCCTTTGCACTCGTGGTTACAATGAATGAGTTGTTTTTACAAATGAATACACTTATTTTCTGGATATTAAAGAGCATCACACATTCTAATCTCTTTCAGTTTAACTCAGCTAAGGGTTTAGGTCTCTTGACTTAGGCATGACAAACTGATCTTTAATGCATTTCTCAATCTCTGCACAGCACAAAGCATCCCACTTTTATCACCTGACATATTCATAACTAATTTCATCAGTTCACAAAAGTGAGACAGCTGCTTTTTCTCAACTGTCGTCTCTGCCCAAACCTTACAAATCAGCCCATATTCCTTCTGGCTTGGGTCTGGATAGAGCCTGCAACTGGACCCCAGCCAACCCCAAATCCAGTTCCTTCCTTCCCGCCTGGACTGGCTACAGAATGCCCAGAGGTGAAAGAGCAAATCACTTTTGCCTCAAAAATCTGCTTACCCTTTAACAAAGTATCATTTTACCATTGTTCTCTCTCCACCAAGAGATTTCCAGTAGGCAAAGCCATAATATAAACCAGTCTCCTCCAAAGAGTTGAAGGTGCAAACCAGCAATATGTGATCAGAGGCCAATTCCTGAGTTGAATTTAAAGTCACATTGCACATAATAAACTACGAGGGTACCCGGAGCTTGACTTAGACCCTGCTAATCACTTAAACCCTGGCTTTGCTTACAGAGAGAACTGTACTTTCTGTAGTCTTCCTGCATCCTTACATGGACAGCTGTTTGCTGGATTACACCAGTCTCTGCATGCTGGAAACTCCAAACTTGCAATAAAACTGGATGGATGGAACTCCAGTTTTGCAGCTGGCAGTGGGATTGCACAACCAGAGATAAGGCAGAGCTGAGCGAGCCATGGAACTGCAGCATTTTGTGCTCAAACATGGAAAGTAAGGCACCAAACCCAAGTCAAAAGTTAAAGCTCTTTTGCTCTGACAGCAAACAGACCATGAAAATACTGGAAAAACACCAGCTTATTTATCTTTCATAGGCAAAAGAAGGAGCATATCTAGAGCTTTTGGGAAAGCTCCATCAAAGTCTTCAAATGGGTGCAGGGACTCATTACCAAAAGAGGTAGAAAAGAACATTTGGGTATTAAGAAAATATTTGTGAAAATTATGGAAAAAAAAAATGCAGTGCACATCCCTAAAAGCAAACAAGCAGCTTGCAGTCTCTACCCTGGCACCTTCTGCAAGGCATCTCACCTAGGGAACAAATCTCAGCACGGTCAGTAAAACTAAAGCACTGCAGCTCCCACAGCCACTGCCCACTGAGCCACATTCCTGCAACCTCCCGGAAAGCCAGTGCCATCCCAAGGGCAGCTGCATCACCAGTGGTGTTTTGAGGTATCTCCCATGTTTCAGACTTTTCATCCTTCCAGTGAAGCCCAGCTAAAAACAAAAGTGGAGTAAAAAACCATGCAAGGCTCATCCATTTGGCTGTTGCCAAACTTCCTTCTCCAGTTTTCACTCTGATGGAAGAAGTTACTCAGCTGCTCGTAGGGACCAACACCTGCCTCCTCCTCACAGATCTGCCCCAATTCCAAATCGTTCCATTTGCTTGATTTGCTGGTAGATTTTTGGCAAAAGCCACCAAGGTAGTGACAGCCCATTTAATTAAATCTTCTGGCAGAGTCAGATGAGGGAACACTTATGAAGAATTCCCCTGTCTGCACTGCAGTCCTGCCAGAGGAGGTGCAGACCTGCCACCTCTCCCGTCACACACGTGGCTCTGGAATGGGACTTCTGCCCCCAGCCCAGCACAGAAGGCCACACACCAAACTCATCAATCAAAACTCCTTCCCTGATGCACTGAGAAACTACTCCAGCAAATGTTAAGATTCAGAATGCAATTCAAAGTAAGTATTGCACATATGTTAGCAGAAAGGCTAGGGCAAGCATAAAGTAATGAATCCTATCACGTCTGAAAGATTCTTCTTCAGCACTAAAATTATTTTGAATCCAAGTATTGAGCTGCACAGCTATTTGCTCTCAGAGGTCAAACACGCACTAGGAGGAAGGCAAGTTGAAAGTACAGCAACATTTTGGTGTATTAGTCAATGTTCCATAAAAAACACAGTCAATCTGTGAGGTGCTGAACCCTGCCACAGGATGTGCTGGGAAGCAGGAACCACGCAGCCCTCGCTATCTTTCACCAGCTCGGCGTCTCCACTGAAAGGAGGACACACACACACACTACTCCTGTTTCAAAGGCTGTGGCTCCACCAGCACTAAATCACACACCAACAATCAAACTGAATTCATGCTGTTGCACGTGAAGAAATACAGCTGTGCTTATATCAGAGTTTCAGCCCATTAACTTCTGTGTCCAGACTAAACAGTTCTTTCACTCTTCCCAAGGGCACATGCTCGAGGGTTTGCACATTTGGGCTCCGGTTTATTTGTAATAGGCAAGCAGAGATTTAAGCTTTGATTCACTTTAATTTGTTTACTTTCATACAGTGACTAATTGTCTTCAGTCAGCCCCACTCTGTCCTCACCCATGACATTTCCATGCCTTAAGAAGATACACCTCAGAAGTTTGAAGCCTACCTGTTTGTTGAGGCATTAATAAAGCCAGCCAGTTTGAAGAATAAAATTGTTTCATGACAGCTTATGAACTTACTGGATTCTAAATTAAAGACAGCACACATATTTCTGGGTGAAGAGTAATTTGAAAGCCCACTGAACACATCATTCGTTAAATAAATGTTTCAAAAAGTTAAAAAAATGTTCCTCAGAGAGAAAGACAGACAACAATTTTTTGTCCTCAATTCCTTGAATGTAAAGAGAAAAAAACAGGAAATTTTGCAACAACAGGGGTCAGTTAACATGACAGCACTCAAGGAGATGACCATAACGCTTCTTGGCCTTCTCCTTTTAACCTACTACATGCCAGCTGTCTCGTAACTTTTCTTGCCTGTCCCCACTCCTTTGGGGAGGCAGCAAACAGACATTTTACACAGCACTCGTCTCACTGTGCAGCTGCCTGCCTGATCCTCTGGTAAATACAGTTAGTTGCTACACAGCAATGTAGCTATATCACAGTTAATATAAGCAGTAAATATGACAGAAGAACATGAGGTCTTTATTGACCAACACTCAATGAGGGCACGTGTGGCCTTTGCACCAATTCCCTAGAACAGGAAGCCTTCTGCTACCCAGATTAGGTACAGCCCACATCTACTCCATCCTCCTTGAAACACGTGAGTTGTATCTACAGTGAGGTCAGCATGCAATATTAAAAATTATACTGTTAAATGACCTGAAGTAAATCACTCCCAGAAGCACAAAACAGAGCTTGCTTGCTTTCCCTCCTCCAGGAGAAACAAAATGCAACTGAAAGCAAGATGCCTAATAGGTCCTTCAGCTATCAGCACCTTCCTATCATTCATCATCAAGGAGAGCTCATCTCCAAACCACTTTGCTTTTAATACAACAAACTCTTCAGCTTTGTAGACGTTGTCTGTATCCATTTTCACAACTGCTGTTTATAATGTGTTCCCTCCAGATGACATTTCTGTTGTGAAACAGAGGAAAGCTTTTAGCTGAATTACTCTTTCTTCTCCATGAGCCAATAACTGCTGCACTAGCCAGCTGCGTGTGCCTCCCAGTGACCTCACACGAGAACTTCCAAGGCTGGAAGATGAAGACCTGAGCAAAACTTCATCGCAAAACAGCTGACAGTTGCTATTTTTAGGAACAGAGGTTACACTAATCAGAACAAGTAATTGTGGAAGCATTGTCTAGATGAAGACAATGCAAGTCCAGTGTCACCTTGTTCACACACCACTCATAATCCCATCACACTAAAATGCTGTGCCCTCCTGCCACACGGCCCCTCAGTGACAAGTCTTCCAAGACCAAATATTTTAAACTGCTGAAGCTTCACTGTACAGGGATTTCCCACAAGGACTGTCTTCCTGGATCCTAAGATCTTTTACCTCGAGCCAACAAGCGCTGTTTGTGGAAAGGGCAGGAGAGATGTTTATTCCTAGGCAAACCCAACGCCAGGTTACTGTCAGTGCTGAATTCCCAGCACCACGATGCCTACTCAGACTTTAAGAAAACCCTACCAACAGTTTGCTGCCCACCATCCTTCCATGGTCTTTGTTTGATTTTAAATCATTATCCAGTCATCAACACTGCAGAGACCCAGCGAGAGAGTATTTGCACAGGAGGTCACATTACAAGGTCAAACAGAAGAGCCAGCCCAGAAGGGGCACAGCTGGCGGTGCAGAGGGTGCTCGATGCTGCAGCACAGCCGAGGAGCTGGGACAGTGCTGCTCCTGCTCCTGCCCTCAGAGCTCACTAATCTCTGCTTTGGAACCCCCACTGCTCTCGACTGTACTCTTTGCTTAACATGAGCACCAAGACTATTGCAGGCAAGCAAGTAATAGGATTAAAGCTGTCTAATCCCAGATGTTACTTACAGTTTGTCAGACAAGTCACGAATTGGTCCCCCAAAGTACAGGAATGTCACTATGAACTCAAGGCCCTGTACTAACCTGCATAAAGCTACACCAGGAGATGCCTAAAAACAAATATGATGCAAAGATAAGGGAGGCATAAAATTCTGAACTGCATCTTATCAAGAGGGAAACAAGCCCTCTAAAGGAAAAGTAGGAGCCCTTCAACATATTAGTCTGTGCAGGGGACAGAGGTGAAAAACGCATGGGCACCATTTAGTGATGTCTTTATAAAACAAACAGAATGAGTAGCTTTGCCTCAGAAGTCTCTGCAAGCAGGCACACTCCCTGTGCCAGCATCCCCACTCCTGTCCCTCAAGGTTTACACTTGTGACAAGTCACATGCAAGCTTTTCAGTGGTGACCTTGCAACAGAGCAAGAATAAACATAAGGATTTCTGTTGATAAAAGAAAAAGCATCCTCAACACAAATGAGATTTAGGGTATCAAACAGTAGAGGCAAAAAAGGATTTGACAGCACAAAGTACACTGGAAACCAGCTCAAGATCCTGCTTCAGGCTGGGAGCTTAGACCAAATCCTCCTCTACTTCACTTGCCTTGCTGACCACAGGACAAATAAGTCACAAGTATGACAGTGCAGAATAACCAGACACAACTGAGATGACATCACAAGAAGCACTAAACAAAGACTGCAACTAACACACCAGAGGAGTCCTCTTTGGAAGGTTTCATAGCCACACCAGTCCCAACTGCTCAGGACAAACTGAGAACCAAAGGCAGCGCAGACAACACCAAAAGGAAACACGACACTTCTGTAGGGCTTTGCAAACAGTTGTAAAACTTCTCTGCTGGCGCCCTGAACTAGCAAACCGTACCTAGAGCAAGGCACAGGCTCAGTGCCATGCTCAGACACCTTCTCATTAGGGCACAGAAGAAGGAGGTTGTTATCTTCTCCAAGTATCAAGTTTCTACTTTCTATCACTACTGAGCAAGTCAGAGAGCAGCATTAGTTCTGTAAGTATAAACCAGACAATTTCAGTTTGAACTGGATAATAAAAAGTTCCTGACTCCTTAAGAAAAAATCTGTTCCCAAGCAACCTGGTAAGCAAAGTTGAAGAACAGCCTGCTGTTAAGAAGGAGCATGAAATAGGTTAAGTAAGATGCTGCTTTCAGCAACAAAAAACAAACCTTAATAGCCTAGAAAGTAATTCCTTGGTTTATATGCGTATTTTAACGTAGAACTAAGTGGACTGTTACAGTATTTAGCCATTTATGAATTTCAGCTGAAAATAGAAAACTATTCATCCCTGATTCTGCCAGGACCAAAGAGGAGCAGCTACTTGGTTCTGCACAAGAAGTGCATCAAAGGCAAAGTCCTACATTTCCCAGACTTGTTTATTCAGAGTAAACTGTCTGTTTTCCATATTAAAAAAAAAACAAAAATCCTGAATATTCCACATGTGTGACCTCCTGCCTGTACACACCAAGGGGATTAGTTTAACTTCCCGAATGCACTCAGTTTTCTTTTTAAAACAAACATTAAATATGCAGACGTTTGAGGCTGTGATTTGCTTCAATAAACATAGATTTTAGAGTCTGACGTTTCTGCTCTCTGATTTTACATCGGTACTGAGATGTTGTGAATAAAGCCTACAGCTGGATACAAATCTGCACTCTGAGAAAGTCAAAAGTACTCCAAGGAATAGGATAGCTGCAGAACACCAACTCAAGTATGTTTTCTTTCCTAGCTTAAATGAAGCAAAACCTTTGCTCTATCCAACCATACACAAGCTTTCAAAAAAAAAAAATAAAAATCCACAGACCTTTCCTCAGATATAATCCTTTCCACTGTTTTCCTACACTGCAGTTAATGTTCTATTCAGACACAATTCTTCTGGTGTTTGATTAATCTCCTTGCAAGTTCTGAACTGACCCTGATCACACATTCTCAATATGCACATGTAAGATCTGCCATAAACCCAGCAGAAGACATAAAGGTCTCCAAAAAGCCACAGTCAATATCAAAGAAAAAAAATAAAATTTGTTTCTCTGGAACAGCAGCCTTCCAGCTATGACTGCTGGAGCCAATGATGCTCGGAGAATCATGACCTTGAACGTATTTAACTGGTGGCTCCCATTAAGTGCTACAGTCACTCCTTTAAATGAAATCTAAAGTACATTTTTAAATAAGGCTTAAAAGCAGAACTCCAGTCACCTAAGCAGTTTCACCAATATATCTACACCAGTGAGTGCAGAAAATCACCAGTCATTAAACAAAGCCTCAGTCTGCTATCAGACAGCAAATCCATCTATGTGCAAACTAAGTCCCCAGTCTAATTCCACAGCCAGGATGACTCTCCCTCCTCCTTCAGTCCACACACAGAAGCAAACAGCACTCAAGGACAAGCAGAGATACCACACTGCATCTGCATTTGTCAACACCACTGGAAATCCGCATCGGCTTCCTCCTGAACTGCACAGCAAGCGATGAACTAGAGTTACATGAAAAGCCAGACAGGTAAGTTAAAAAAATGAAAACGTGTTTATAAGCAGAAGACACTCCAAAAACTTTATTTACCCTGCAAGGAGGTAGTGGTAGTGGGAACTTTGATCAGTCAGAAAAAGCCAGTACGAAAAATAGGAATTTAAAAATGCATGTCCCTTTAGATTGGCAAAGGAAAAAAAAAGACTGTTTCAGATCTAAAGTTGTTTCAAGTATAAAGTGGTCCATCAGTGAGAAGAGCTTCCCAAAAATTACCACGAAATGCATCACTGTAAACACAGGTGAGTATTTTTGTAGAATTCCAGAATGGTTTGGGTTGGAAGAGACCGTAAAGTCCATCCAGTTCCAGCCCTCTGCTACAGGCAGAGACACCTTCCACTAGACCAGGTTGCTCCAAGACCCATCCTTTTATTCTGCTTTCTCAAAAGGCTAAATTTAAGCAGAACTACAGCCTGTTCATTTGAAGATGTCCAACAGTCCACATTAAACAACGCTCACGTAACAATTCACAGTGGCTTCTTTCAGCACTGAAGCCTTCAAGTTAACAAATTTACTTATTTTAATGGTAGACAATGGAAAACTTACATGTAAAATGTTGACAGCAATTTCAAAGTGACTACTGTAACAATACTGAGGGCCAGCCCTTAGAGTTTTGTCTGGTTAAATTAAAAAAAATGCATTAGATATTGCAAAACCCATTAAGTCCGTGAGACAAAGTCTTCCTCAGCTGAGGATGTACCAGGCTGCACCTCCTTGCTAACAAGTAGCAAATATCAAAGAAGTGTTTGGTTAGTATGAAATATTCCATTTCCATGCACACAACTACCAGAAACCCCATCCAGAACTGCCATACAACAAAGCATTCAATGTCAGGTACAAACCTTTCACTGCTACTGAACTCAGCCACTGACTACAGCTCGTGTCTCCTTGCTCTTCCTCCTTCAATTTGCATCATTTTAATCAAGTGACTTTTCTGAGAGGTCACAGCTGCCCATCCCCACCGTGCAGTCCCAAAGGAGGAGAGATTTGAGGGCACCAGGCCACTGACACCTGCCTTCAGTGACAGTCACCCCCTGCAGCCAGGGACCAGCTCCTGCACGCATTAAGCAGAGCCATGCTGGCTGGAGTGACACTGCTGGAGTAGTCTTCAGAGAGTGATTCAAAGTTAGGGGATAAAGGGGCATCAGGAGGAAGGGGCCAGGACATGCACCTCCAAATGTTAACAAGACACCAGATAAATCAAACAAAAGCTACTGACAAACACACTAACAAACACCCTGACACTATTCAGGTACTCGGTACTGCATTCAGCATCTCCTGCTTAACTCCCTCCAGCCCCACGTTCCAAGAAATATATAATGAGCCATTACTTTGACAGGACTTCAAACAAAGCTGCTTTCTCTTTTTCTTCAAAAAGAATTAGAATATGAATGTTTCTGCTTCACCAAGAAATCCAGAGCCTTTTGTGAACAGATGATGCTACGAGCAGATGTACACAAGCAGATTCACAATCAAGCAGATGATCTCTTCTTTACCAGCCATCTTGACCTGTCTGGCTCGATTTACATAAACTGTTTCTATTCACTACAACATTGATTATGTAAACCTCGACAAAACCTTAACCAAACACACGCTGCCACATCACTGGCAGCACAGACGTAGCACAGTGCTGGGAGAAGGTTATTAGAAATGTGTTTGCTGCACCGACCGACACCAAACGCCTTGGGCTTTACTGGGGCTCACACTGAGGCGCAGACTGAGCAGTCACAACTACTGCGAGACAATAAGGAACGCGTCCTGCTGGGAGAGCCACCTCCTGCCAAAAAAACGCCTTCCCCTCGATTTAAAGGTCAAGGTACAGCAAGCCCACTTTAATACTGCTAAGGCAGAGAGAGAGCAAAAGATAAAGGGAAAGTTTTGTCATCTCAAAAACAGGAGCTCAGCAGTTTGCCAGGTATGCCAATTCCTTTGTTCATCATCCTTTTCACCACCTAATTTAAAAGTCTCACAGTTCAAGACACAAGTTATTCATCAACATCACAATCAAGGCTTTTTTTAAAAAAAATACAACAACCCACACAGTATCTCAAAACAGCTTTTTCTTTCTTTTTTTTTTTTTTTTAAATCTAGCTGCGAGGCTGGGCTATCAATTTTAATCAGGCAGTTGTAACAGGAGCTGCAACACTACGCTTCTCCTGGTCCCCAGGTCGCAGTTTCACTACAGGGAGGAGATCAGATTTACATTGTCTTATTTAAATGAAACTCCACATTACAAGATTTTAATACAAAACAAGTATTAAGAGGTGGTTTTTTTGCATATTGAACAGCTTAAGCTGTTCCAAGAGTTCCTAGTCACAAACGTTGAGTCACCAAAAAAGAGAGAGATGTTTGCATTATTTATGGCCCTACAAACAATGTTTCAGGCATCTCTGATAGGACAACGCAGTAATCGACTCCTAAAGTGGCAAATGGATCTTAAAACGCCAATCTTCGGTCTGAAAATTAAAAATACTGTTACTGAAGTCACGAGACTTCCTGGACTGCTTCCATCACGTCTACCTAGCCCTACATCACACTGCCAGGCACACTGTGTAAGCAGTGACAGCCAATGCCCCATTGTTTCAGCGCAGCCACAGAGACACCGTGACCAGAGCTCCCCTGCACAGACTTCTTGTTCCTGGCTGCACTGCAAGGACAACAGGACCCGTTTGCATTCTCAGTACACCTTACACCTACAAAATGCAACCTCAGTAGTTCTAGAGAACAGCTGAAACTCAAACGGGACCTAAACTCAGCCATATACATTTTCTTTAGCTTTTATTGGCATGTTTCAGCACACACAGTGAAGATCAAGAGCCCAGCAGAACCGATAAGCCGAGATCAATGCGTCCCCATATTAAAGGCAAAGCACACCAGACTTTGCCAGGTTAAGATCAGAGCCAAAACATTTCATACTTCTCTACTTTCAACTGCTGCTAAAAATAGTAAAGCAACAGAAAGGAAAATGCTTCCAGCTGTGCACAAAGAGCCTCTGCAGCACAACATCAATTTATGCACTCTAATTTAATTAAAGATTCTGCATTATACTACGACTTTATTGTCAGAGACCGTGTTGCACAGCTGAGCTCACCCTCCATTTCCACAACTGAAACAGTAAGAACGTTTCTTTATTAAATTTAGTGTGATATGGGTATTTCTCACCAATCAAGGGACTTAAATTCGAGGATTTCAAGTACCAGCTACGCCACGTTCATGGTAGCAGCTGTGTTTTATTCCACGGCAACTGCATCTTGACCCAGTCTTGTGACAGGAAACATTCAGCATCCCTTAAGAAAAAGGTGCACTACTGGATACGAGTACCCAGCCTGGACTGCTCTTTTTCAAACAGTTATTCTGCAAAGGTGAACGCGGCTCTTTATGAAAGCACCGAAACAGAACAAAAATCTCTAAGAAACCAGAACAGGGTTTTCTACGACCTTGCAGCAAATATGTACCAGATTCTGGGGGAGGCTGAGTAACGCAGCGAGGCTGTGACTGTTCTGCTTCGCGGCTGGCTCGAAACCTTTCTGTTGTGTTTAGGGCTGAAAAATTACTCCATTAACCATACGTTACCACGTATTAAACTACCAAAATTAAGCATCTCCTCTAAGGTTCGCGAGGGCTCTCAGCACGCACGGCTTAGACGCTTCTCCCTCATCTGCTTCCGCGGCGCTCAGCAGAGCGGCTGCGAGCTTTAACAGCAGGGCAACAGCGTAATGCCAAGCGGATTACTTCAAGATCCATATCAAGCCGAGAAAATAAACATTTCCACGACGAATCTGAATATAAGTGCTTCACCCTCCTCCCCTCTCCCCCCTCCCGCTCCTGCGCTCCTCATTCCAAAGTCATCTCCCTGCCATCTGCAAGGAGGACGCCGTCTCCCGGAGCCAGCGGCGGAGGGACGGCGGCAGCGGCGGAGGGACGGGGCCCGCAGCGGGGAGCGGGGGGGTTTGTGTGCCATAACCCCGCACCCCCCGGCCCCGCACGAAGTTTCTTCCCCAGCCCCGCCGCGACCTCGATGCCCGAGAGCGGCCGGACCCTA
>VZRQ01009627.1:685959-696619 GCA_013397975.1 Machaerirhynchus nigripectus
CCGGGGGGACGGACCACCCCGCCGCAGCGGGGGGGCGGGAGGAGCGATACGGCGCCGTCCCCCCCGCGGGACTGCGAGTGGCCCCGCCCTCCCCGCCACCATTAACCGCCGGCGGACTGGGCGGGGCTTGGCCAGGGTGCGCTCCGCCCCCTCCCGCGCGCCCGCCCTCCCCCCGGCGCAGGCAGCAGTGGTACGGCCCGGCCGTGTTATGTAAACATAGAGTAAAGGGGACCTGGCCGCTCTTAAAGGGGCCGCGCACCGGCGGCCGCGGCTCGGGGGGTCGGGGTCACCGAGGGGTCCCGCCCGCGGCTCGGGGCTCTAGGTCACCTCACCCTGGGTTCCACATCACCGGTGGCGTTCTAGATCCCCTCCTGCCCCCGGGGCGCGTCCAGATCCGTGGGGAGTCTCTAGACGCCACCTGCCCCAGGTTTGGGTCACTGCGGGGCTGCGTCGCCTCCTGTCTGGGACGGGGGTTCTGAACCACCTCCCCGTGGCTTTGGAGCTCTGTGGAGAGCTCCTGGGTCACCTCCTGCCCCAGAGGGAGAGGGTTCAGCCACCCCCACCCCCTACACCTTCCATAGGGTCTCAGCAGTGGGGCCACCATCAGGCTCTGCACTTGTGGCTGCTCTGCTGTCCCACCTCCTGTCTCCAATCCCTGGAGGTGGCAGGAGCCATGGAACCCACATTCCAGCCTCTTCCGTCCACTGTCTTCTTCTGAGGGAACAGAAATGCCCTCTCCCCCTTTGTTCTTTCATGGTCCTTCAGGTCCTTCCCAACCCCACCCATTCCGTGACTTCCAAGGATTTTTTTCCCCCATCCCGCTGCTGCCTCGGTGTCTCCCCCACCACCATCCGCTTCTCTGCTCCTTTGTCCTCTGCACCTGACTAAAGTCCAAAACCAACAGAGACTGGCTTGATGTTAATCCATGCTGAGGATAGAAATTCTCATTATTTATAATATGTTTACAAATCCTCTGATATTTGAGGCCTCCAACCCATTATCAAAGACAAAAGCAACGGGAGCATCCACCTTTGCTGGAGAGCATCCCTGAGGCTGCCACAGTCAGACTCAGGATCCAGCTCCTCCTGCTGAAAGCCTTCCCTCTGCCAGAAATTGTATTTAGCTATTAATTTTCCTGGTAATGCTGTTTTTCTGTCGTTCTGGTGAGGAGGTGAAATGGAAAAACACAACCAATCTCGAAGGGCTGCAAAATGAAGATCTTCCCAGGGGCTGTGTGAAGAAGACAAGATTTTATTAAAGACAGGGAGCTGAATTATTACAGATTTATCTTCTTTATTGCTCTAACAAAATAGAAAAGAAAGCCAGGCCGTAAGTCACTGTCAAAGGAAACAAATACATCCCCAAAAACAGTGTGGAAAACAAAGCTCCTGGCTGCATCCTCTTCAGCTTCTGCATTTCTCCCCTGTGGAAGCAAGACCTTCACAGCAGCCTGGCTTTCACATGACATTAACAAACTCCAATGCTCTTCCAGAAAATGCTCCCGAGCAGCTCCGCTCCGATGGGCTCCCACAAGTCAGTGACATGTCTGGACTCAGAGCATCTTTTACTGCTCCCACTCGGGGTGGAGGGATGAGCAAGGACCTTGAAATCTGATTTTGCCCCTTTTTTTCCCCCACCTCCTCACTCTCCAACACTGCCCTTTTCGGAAAACAGGGGGAAGTTGGGCAGTTCTGCAGCCTCTTCCCAAAGCTGCACATTTTTTTCCCTAGCACACGAACCAGTGTGTTTGCTGTCATTGAACACAGAAGTGACTCCCACTCCATGGCTACAGAAAATGCACTGGTTTGCACTGCTGAGAAAAAATCGTTGAATACAGGAAATGCTCTTCTCAGCATTGCTGAAACGTGGATGTGCAGGAGAAAGATCCCAGCGGGATTCCCGGGGGAATGTTTACACCTGTGGTGTTTGTAGGGGGTGGGGTGAGCTGTGCAGGGATGAGGAGGCACTCACCTGCCACGTACCTGTGCTGGGAGGCTGTGACAGAAACCCTGAGCTTGGGCTGATCCAGTGTTTTTTCCCTTTGGAAATGTGCTTCATTTGTCCATGTCCAGTCTCTTCATTCTGCCCACAGGGTGTTTTAGGCTGAGGGAAGATCAGCCCCACGAGGTGTTCTGGGGGCTGCTGAGTCCTTCCTTCCCAAATTTTAGGTCTTCTCATTTCAATTCCCAAGGACCAATAGCTGCCAGCCCTGGAAACCTGCTTAGAACTGTTCAACATTTAAAATTTTAAAGTTTTGGCTAATGAGGCAGAGCCAGGAGGAGGAAGCAGCTCTGCCACACATTTCACAGCTCCCTGTCCCACACAGATCCCAGCCCCAAATCCCAGCCCCTCTATTTCCCCCAGCTCAAAAAATTCCTTTTGCAACTGGTATGAGCAACACTTGTCTAGCATTTTTCCCCAAACCCATTGAAATAATTGAGAAATATACCCACAGCTGCATTCTGCTATGTTTCAGCTCTAAATATCTTTCCTTTTTGCATTTGGGATGTCTCAGGGTGGCTTTCCAGGGCGGGGAAGGGAAGTTTGGTTGTTTACCACTGAAAGTGGGAGTCACAGATAACTTGGAGCTGCTTCTAGGCTGCATCAACACTGAGAGAGGGATTTTGCTCCCAGGTTTAGCACAAGCAGCTGCTTGGCTGGATGGAGGAATATCCAGCCAAGCCAGGCGAGCATTAAAATCAATGTTTGGAAGAAAAGAAATCCCAAACATGAAGAAATAGTACATGCCCATTTATTTTTAAAATGTAATAAAAAGTTATTTTAAATGCAGGAAGATTAATAAGGCTCTAATTCAGCAAAGTACTTCCAGATGTGCTGGACTCTGAGTGCACTTCAGTGCTTTTATGAATTGGGGCTCAGGGGATGGGCTTTGAAAGTATTGAAAGAGGTTTTTAAAGTGAAGGAGGGGAGATTTAGGTGGGATATTGGGAAGAAATGCCTGGCTGTGAGGGTGGGGAGGCCCTGGCACTGGTTGCCCAGAGAAGCTGTGGCTGCCCCATCCCTGGCAGTGTTCCAGGCCAGGTTGGATGGGGTTTGGAGCAAGCTGGGATAGTGGAAGGTGCCCCATGGCAAGGAGTTGGAATGGGATGAGCCATAAGGTCCCTTCCAAACCCAAACCACCCAGTGATTCTCTGAGCCTAAATAGACTGAATCACACCTGCAGCTTACACTGCACATGAAACTCATGGCACAGGGGGCATAAATGGGGATAAAGGTTTCCATTCCCAGTCCTGCACTACCGCTGTCCACAGGAAGGTTTCCAGGACTGGGATCAGGTTTATGTTCAGCCATCAGTGTGGATGGCTGTGGCTGGGAAAATTAAACTCTGGGGTCAGCCTGGATTTGGTGCTCCAGGGAGGGGAATAAACCCCAGGAAAGGAGAAAAACTCTCTCAGCTCTAAGGTCAGGATCAAGCAAACCTTTCAGGCTGGAAAGTCTCCAGCTGGCAGGTGAGTGAGGCTCTCGAGCAGCCACCAAGAAGAAATAGCAGAAGAAAGAGCAGCAGGTGTTTTAAAGGGAGATTTGATAAATAAACTACAGGAAAAATAAGATGTGATTGCTCATAGTGATGCAATTCCAAGGTTAGCATGTTTGGGAGAGCCTCTCAGTCCGCGTTTCAGGGGTTCAGTGCCTGACATAGATTAGGCTAAAATAGATTTGCCTTTCCTTGCACCATTTGGGCATCTCTCCCATTGTCTTCATTTTCCACCACAGCATGTAATGGTCTTGATTCGTAGTACCACCTAAAATTTAGAGAGGAGAATTGCATTGAAAATAAGTGGACGGGTTAAAAGGATAAAATACTTTCAAATACCCTGGTAGCAGCTTAAAGATATGGCACAGGCTCCAGCTTAATATGTAACACTCCTTAATAAAGACCCTAAAGGATTTTTTAAAAGCAAAGAAATTAAGTAGCAGAGTGGGGAAGGCTATTAAGAACAAAAAAAGATAGCTGTCAGAAATGAGGGAAATAGAATATAGCACAAACACTGGCAAATATAAAACCACAGTAGGGCAAGAGGAGAAGATATTTCAAAGCAGTTTACCAGAGGCATAAAAATGCTCATAAAAGCGTAGCAGAGACAGAAAGTCAACGAGGGACTCACTGGGATCAGCAAGCAGTGAAAGTGAGAAGTTTGGGGTGAAATAAAACACTGGTGGGTCGGGTAAATGAGCTCCCCATGTGTCTGGGCTTGAGAGTCCCACAGAAAAACCCTCCTTTTCTGCAGTGGGTCTGATGAGCTTCTTAAATACCAGTGTCACCGAGAGAGATTTTGGAATAAAAAGGTAAATTGAGAGGGGAGCAAATTCCCAGAGTGAGACGTCACTGGCCCAAGACTTGGAAAGGGATTCATACACAATTATATGAGTAATTTTATTTGTATGACTCTATTGTATAAAATATTGTATGAATAATTATTGTATATTTGCATTTGGACAGTTATATGAAGGATTGCATTTGTCTGTGGGATGAGGAATAATTTGTCCCTGAAGAAGCATGTTTAAGATCTTAAAGAGTTGAAGTCTGACCTGCAGTACACAAATGAAAACACAATCACGTTCAGGTAAATATGGATACCTGGGATGCACTGGGGAGATCTGATACGCCAGGGAAAGGGCAACAGGAAGTTTCTGCAGAAAGAAGTCAAAGTTTTTAAGGCGTTCACACCCCTTAAATCAATCAGTGAATATGTTGGAGGAGGCGATTGCATGTGTATCACATACCTGGGGTTCAGCAAAGTTTTGGCACCACAAGAGCTGTCAAAGAGATAAAAGTTGCATGAGATAAAGAAAGGGCTTCATGGATTAGCAGCTGAGACAAGAGAAACCGAAGCCTGGAAATCAGTTTTCATTTTCACAGTGGGGAGAGGTTATTGCTGGGATTTTGTGGTATCCTGGGGCCCTGGCCAGGCTGCTGACTTCTAATGGGAAAGTTTGCTGACAAGCCAAAAATTTTAAGCTGACTGCAAGGAGTTCTAGAAGGACCCAGCAAGAAAATGTCCAAGTAGAGTACATACAAGATGACCTTAGCCATATCTGGCTAATGGCTGTCTCTAATTGAGCCATTGTCATTCCAGAAAGGCATCCCGAGGTGTCACAGGCACTACAGGTCCTTCTCTTGAAAGATCAGCTCAGAAAACAATCTAAGTCTGAAACACAAAATGTGCCCAGATGGTTCTGTACGTCTTCTTACAGCAAGTTAAATAATAATTCATTGAATATAACTGTTATTATTTAACAGTGGGTTATTCCAGAGGGATGGTCTGAGTCCCTTTTCCTGTGCCCCACAGCCCACCCCCTTCCCTGGAACACCAGCACTGTGCACTCACTTTGCAGCTCGATTCCTGAAGGACTTGTGTTAGCTAAGGGGAAGTAAAAATAAACACCTTTTGTGTGTGTCTGCCAAAATCGGAACACTGGCATCCCAAATCTCAGTGTTGCCTCTATTGCACTTTTCCCAGGAGGATTCAGGTCCGTCCACATCTCCAACTCCTGCTGGGGCAGCCCAGAGCCAAGTCCCCTCCCAAATCACCACATCCCTCTTTGCTGGGTGCTCTATCCTATCCCAGTTTCTCACCTGGGAATGGACTTTTGCTGTCTAAGATGTCACCCCTTTTTCCTTTTAAATTTTGGCTCCATTTGAAAGTTAACACAAACACAGAGGTGGGGTGCACAGGATGGGCACAGTTTCCCTATAAATTACTTACACCTAATTTAGGGGAAATTCTGCTACTCTGACCTTTATCCCAGCAGCCAAAGCTGGTGAGTCTGGTTCCCTGGGCTTGGGCCACATCTTCCTACTGCAGGAGCCATCCCTGGCAATGATGGTCCCCATCCCCCAGGGGAGCAGCTTCCAGAGCAGATGGCTGGGTCCCCATCTGCAAAGAGATATTCAGCCATCCCATAAATCAACCAGACTTCCCCCAATCAAACATGATGAGAACACCCGAATCATTGCAGGATATGAGGCAGGAGAGGAGCTCTGCTTTGCAACCACTGGATCTCTGGCAAAGCCCAAGTCTGTGGTCTCAGCCTGGCTCTGGTGTGAAAGGCTCCCGTGGTGAGGGTTTGTCATCCAATTGATCCCTGGAAGCCTCCTCTAGCTGCTGGTATCACACATCCAATTTTTATTAGCCAAGGAATCCACTTTTCAGGGGTTGCTCGAGGAGTTTCAGGATGATGGGAGCCGTCAGCGTCAGCACCGTGAACCTCAGCCCCAAAACTTCCTCAAATTGCAGGTGCCAAAATATCTCACCCACCAGCAACGCGTGAACACCCACAAAGACACTTAAAATCAAACATCACTTTCACGTATTTCTGCTACGGAGAATGAAATGCATTTTAGAAATTATTGCATATTAGAAACGAGAGACATTCCCCTGGCTCCCATTCAGCCAGCAGATAATCAGCAGGTTACAGAAACCTCCTCCACATCTCCAGCGTGATCCAGCCTGGGCTGTTCCTGAGCAGGATTCAGCTCCACAGCCAAAAGCACTGAGCCAGTGGGGGCCCATCCCCTTGTGTCCCCAAATTCTTCATCACTGCCTTTGGCAATCTTTGCAGCACGGATACACGTGATTTTAGAAGAGCAGGAAAACACTCTGGGACTTGGTGGGACCTCGTGTTCTTTAAGGAAGGTTTTATGATGGGAGCAATGAACAGGCTGACCAGAGAGGTGGTGAGTGACCATCACTGAAAACATTCAAGGCCGAGGTTGGACAGGGCTCTGAGCAACCTGATCTAGTTGAAGATGTCCCTCCTTATTGCAGGTGGCTTAGACAAGATGACCTTTAAGGGTCCCTTCCAGCCCAAACTACCCTATGAGTCCCTTCTGTGATTAATAACAACTTGGGAGTTCTGTCTTCGTGGGCAGCAAGACCTGGCAATTCATCATTCCCTCCTCTGCATCTTGTTAGGGTAAAGAGGTGCCAGGTCATACCTGAATATGTTAAAAGCAGCATTTGGCCTCCAAAGTGTATACAGCAGTAAAGCCTCCCAGCATCTGACATTCTTTTCACTGCTATAATTTACTGAGTGCATTGCCAGGTGCCCCTGGCAGGCTTCCAGGCTGCCTTCAGCCAGCCAGTGCATAAACTCAGGGGGGCGAAAAAAAAAAAAAAAGACTATTTCAGCCCCAAAAATCCTTTAAATCTGAGCGGGGGAGGGGGGGAAGAAAAAAAACCACAACAAACACACCGCCAAAAAGCAGCGACCACCATCCGCGCGCAGATGTCGGGAGGATGCAGCAAAAGGAGCGACATCCTGCAGCATCCTGTGGAATCACCGTGCAGCGGCAGCTCCCAAAATCCGGAGCGCTGCCTTCCTGCCGGCCGTGGGGGCTTGTGCTGCGGAGGTGGTTATAGATGGTCACTTCTCCTCCGCCCGCTCCGTCTGGGTAATTAGCAACTCATTATCTTTACAAGCTGAAAGGCTCGCTGTTGTCGGGAGCGGCCGGGATTCCGGTCGAGTTGTCTTTATGATGGGCTCTTTAGCAGATGGACGGCTGGAACGGTGCTCCACAGCAAGCAGGTAATGGCTGAGAAACACAGCCCTGGTGCGCCCCTGATGGCTCCTGGAATCGTTAGGAGATGGAGATGCCTCGTACCTCATCGGATAATGTCTCTCCTTAACAAAGGAGCCGAGTTATCATGGGAGAGGCTGAGAGCTCCTCGCGTTTTTGGCAGGCAAAAGGCGCTCGAGTGGCTGAGATTTACCAGTTCTGTTAAAGGAGGGAAGATTTTGTATGGAAACACCAGAAGAATCTGTGGAAAGAGCGTGATGCATTTTTTTGGTACAAAAAGAGCACGCACATACCTGCTGTTGCCATTAAGAGACAGAAGATGAATGAGGAAAAGCCTTTGAGCTGAAAGAAAATCAACATGAATTCATTGCTGAGGGTTAGCAATCATACACAGAGAGTACATCCAAGCCCGGCAACAGCAAATACATTATTGAAGGAATCAAAAGAACGGGAAACCACTTGCTAATAAAAATCGCCATCTGCCTTCTGGAGTGAAGGAGTCCTCGGATCAGATGTTTTAGTCAAATCCAAGCTTCCAGGAAAGCAAAAGCAACCTTATAAATCCACATCTGGTGGTGGCAAAATCACAGGGTTGTGGAATGGCTTGGGTTGAAAGGGACCTTAAAGCCCATCTTGTTCCAACCCCCTGCCATGGGCAGGGACACCTTCCACTAGACCAGGTTGCTCCAAGCCCTGTCCAACCTGGCCTTGCCCCAAAGGTTTTCATTTCATTTATGATTCATTTCATTTATGATTCTATTTATTTCGTGTTTTGTTCACGTGATTTGTGGGAAGAGATGGGAACAGACCCATAGGAAGCCTCCTCATCCAAGAACTGACCCAACCTGCAACTCATTAGCAAGGCCCTACACAGCCAAACCCCTCTGCTTGTCCCATCTGCAGCAGCCAAAGCCCCGGTGACCTCAACCCCTCCACCTGGGATCCCCAACCCTGCCACGGCTGCTTATAAATCTTTACATTTGAGACGCAGGGCGATCGATAATTCCAGGATGCAAATGGAGCATATGGAGACTATAGCAGGCAACACAAAGGCAGAAGCCACGGGCCATTTCCATGATCAGAAAGAGAAAGAGCTGCTAATTATGCAAAGGTCATTGACTGAGCATGGTGCTACATTTAAATATTTCAGCGTGACTTTGCCTGGATCTTCTCAGAAATGTTGTGTTCGTGTGGGAAATGCTCCTGTGTTTTTGGGGAAGATAAGGAAACAAAGAAAAAGTGCAGATGTCTCTGTTTCATGCCACATGAGAACTTTAAAGCAGACTCAAGCGTCCTGAGGGCTTTGGGGGTTTTGGGTTTTTTTTCCTCTCCCTGTAGTTATTTATTCATGCTTTGTCTCCTGGTTGCTCCACACAGTTTCCATCGTGAAGTCAAGATGAACATTTCTACCTCCCAAAATTCACACCATCTCTGCAGCTCGCTGATGGATACAGCGACGGCAGCTTGGTGCTGCAGGGTGTCACCTCCACCCCAGCCACCCTGTCACCTCCTCTGTGCCCACAGGGCATGGCTGGCACGGTCAAGGCAGAGGAGACAAGGTTTGACTTTCATTCTTTCCCCTCCTCCTCTTTGCAAATGTGTAACAGTGAGAAGGGACATTGTCTGCAGGTCCGTGGGAAGCACAAAGCCCTGGCTGTGCTGACCTCCTTATAAAAATTCAAGCCTGTCCTCATTTTTCCTGGAGGTTTTGGTGCTTTGCACACACGTATCTTTGTCCTCCCCCCACCCCCAGCACTGACCAGTCCAACAGCCTCCAGTGCAGCCCAGCCCTGCTGCCCACACCAGCAAATCCTGACAGACCCCGTCAAAACTTCCACAATCAGGGAGAAATTTTGAAAATCCTGTCTTGGAGAAAAAAAAAACCCCTGCTTTTATTTCCAGTGATTCTGCCAGTTCAGTGAAGCTCAGTTGCCAGTGCTGACAACTCAGCTTTTCCCAAAATCAAGCCCTTGAAGCCTCTCTGGCCGGTCTCTCATCACTGCAAGCACAGGGAAGGGTGGGATGCTGGGTGTGTAATTTGGAGATTTTCACTTAAATAGATTCTCTGTGACCGCTGAGGTCCCTGGCTGGAGTCTGTGAATTTTAAAAAGGATTAATGCTGTGGGAGCCTTCATCCAGATGCCCCCCAAAGAGGTTTTGACCTGGTTGTGTGCTGAGTACTTTGCCCTCCTAAACCTACCGCTTCAAATCCTTTTTGCTTTCGTATTTCCAGCCCTGCTGTTTGGGGGTTTTACCCCCTTTCAGGCATTTAAATAGTGAGCTCACTACTGGTATTAATTTTTTTTTAAAGGTTGTTGATTTAACAACCTCATACTTGTATTTTTTTACATGTTATATTTATATATATTTAAAATATTATATATTTTATGTTTATTGTGATGTTTATACATCATATTTATATAGGGAGGATGGATGCCCATGATTACATAGGGGAATTCCAGTTCATGGGGAGGATTGAGCTTTACCCTCGGATGTGCATGAAGGGTCCTCACCTCTCCTTGCCTCCTGGCAGCATTTTTGGGTTGATGCAGGGTCCATCTGCTCTTCTCCTCTCTGAAATTTGGGATTTAAGCAGTATTTGAGAGTTGCACCTTTGGTAAATACATGGGATATGCTGGGTTTCTTCCCTTAGCCACAAGCAGGATTAAGGCCAAAGAGCTTCTTCCTGCCAAAAATCAGGGAGAATAATCCTGTCATAAGCCATTAATATGGAGCTGTATTGGCACTTGGCAGCAAACCACCAAACCCACAAAGTTGTGTTTAATTTGCTGTTAGAGGACAGGCTGACTCTTCTTCACTCAATTATACCGAGACAACATTTCAGCACCAAGCCCTGGAAACAGGCCACCCCCCAGCTCTCCATGACTCCACATCTCTGTCCTGGGATCACTGGCAGTGCCCATCCACTGCTGCTCTCATGGGAGTTCCGTGATTTGCTGGGATGGCCTTTGAGCAATAAACCCCAGGGTTTTCCATTCATGCTGGAACTGCCGTGGGAAGCAGAAGGTGTTTTGTCCCCCCAAGAGCCAACCCAGGCCTGGCACCCATCTCATTTTGGCCCCATCCATGTGGCACAGTAGCAAGAATAAGCAGAAA
>VZRQ01009627.1:699598-759286 GCA_013397975.1 Machaerirhynchus nigripectus
CCCCCCCCCACCTCCATTCCATTTACATCTAAATGGGGTCTTTGTTTTTCCTGAGTTAATATTTAGTCACTGGTTCCCGTTCAAGGCTCCTTGCTCAGTTTCTCAGAGCAGAGGCATTCCCAGAGGAGAGCAGGGTCCGAGCAGGACGTGGATCCGGTGCCACGCAGCTCCTCCAGGTATTCAGGGACTGCACTGGAAATGGCTTTTACACATGGATTTGTAACTCAGTGATGCGAACTTGTTTCTTACCAGCACACAGAAATAAACAGCACATCCTATATCACAGAAGCACAGAATCATTTAGGTTGGAAAAGACCTCTGAAGTCATCGAGTCCAACCTGTGACTGTCACCACCTTGTCACCCAGACCAGAGCACTGAGTGACATGCCCAGTAGTTCCTGGGACATCTCCAGGGATGGGGACTCCACCACCTCCCCAGGCAGTCCATTCCAGTGCTTAACAACCCTTTCCACGAGGGAATTCCTCCAGATTTGATATAACAGAAATCCAGGATCGAGCCCACTTTAGTGGTGACTTATCCAGTGTCACCATCAGACTGAAAGTTCACACAGCTTGAGTTAAAGAGGCACTTCCCAAAGACCCTGCTCGAACAAGGATGTATTTCCAGCTAATCATTTGAGATCCTCCCAGAGACTTGCATTAACTCCAGGAACAGACAAGGGAAACTGTCCATCAAGGGATTGATTTCCACTGAGGTGTCAGCCCCTCTTTGTTCAACTCCTGTCAGAGCAGCTGATGGTGCTCCATTGATTTACAAGGCTCCAGCTCTCCTCATCATCACTTTTTCCTGCCGTCTGCACTGAAGCCACAAGAATATATGTTTGCTTCTAGGCTTGTCTATATGCAAAAGTATTATGGTCTTATCTGCCAGCTGAGCTACACCAAAGCTTGGTTTTGCAACCCAAAGCTTGTCGTTATTTCAGTGTAAGACCCTGTTACATCATATCCTCTAAACTGGATTTAATTTCTGTTTGTAAATAAGCAGATACTTTAGGCAGTGGGGAAAAAAAAGATATTTATAGGCTTAAATAAAGCATCTGCTTAAACTGACACTGAAATAAATACAGGTGGGGTTACAACCTATAAACACAGCAGTTTTTCTAACCAGAGACTGTAAGGTGAGACCTCAGACGGATTCCATCCAAGCTAATTCACACAGCTGCATGGACTTTTGGGGTTTGTTTTGTTTGCTCCAAGCATTCCCTGCTTTTGCTCAAGTCAGCTGGGAATGGGACTTGGCTGTACAGCAGGATCCGACTTCCCATGGAGCAGCAATGGTTGAAAATCCAGGGATGCAGAGTTGGGTACAGCTCTTGGGTGAAGACAAGAAGGTATCAGTCACCATCTGACTCCCTTGCCTGCATTGCTTGGCAGAATTGTCCGCACCTTATGCCAAGAATTGCCAAGAAAATATAAATACTGGAGAGGTTATGAAGACAAATAGATTCATCTTTGGTGCGGGAACATCAAGAGCTGCCCATGCCACAGATGGTCCCAAATTGTCAGCCCACACAGCACCAGGATGGAGGTGGGTTCCACTGTGGCCAGGAGAAAAGCTTGAGGGGAGAGAGGGAGGGTAAGACACACACAAGGAGCCGTTGGGTGCAGGATATGCACAGTGGTGGCCAAGGAGCTCAGGAGGGTTTGTGAGGATTTACAGTCATGGAATGGTCTGGGCTGGGAGGGACCTTTAAAGTTAGTCCAGTTCCAACCAGCCCCAATACCATCCCCCGAGGGACACCACCGAGTGATTTCCATCTGGATGCTGAGGCATTGGCTACAACACTTTGGACATGATGATCCAGGTAATTCCTTCTCTTGGGAACAGCCGAATTTGTGCTTTTCTTAGAGGCAAGGGGTGAGCAAAGAGAAGGGACCCATGGTCAGAGCACTGGCATCCAGCCCGTTCCCCAGCCAGCCCAGAGGCACAGACACCCACCAGACCCTGCTTCCCTCTGTGGGCCCCCTCTCTGACAGCCAGTGCCAGCAGAGCAATGCCCTCTTCTCCCTCTTTTCAGCATGGCTGCAATTCCCTTGGCACATCAGCATTTTTCAAAGTGACATACCAGAAAAACCCACCCCTACACTCCCTTTCTGTGGGGAGATTTCAAGCAGACCACAGTGAGCTGTGTCCTTCAGCTGAGCCCTGCTGGGCACACACACAGCCTTAGAGACCCACATATTTAATTCTCACCAGAAGAAAGCTGAATTCAAGTTTTAAGAACATGAGGTTGGCACTTGGCTCCAAACCCCTCCTGCCTCCTCAGCTGTTGACCACAGCAGGATGATTCCGCAGCCAGGCTCGGTGTAATTATTCTGCTTTCTGTCTTGAAGCCACGCAGAGATGGAGTTACATAACAATACTGCTTAAGCACTTGCAAAATGCACAATTTGATTAATCTCAGCAATGTGCCGGCTCCGGGATCTGAAAAGACAGCCACGTGCATTTTAACAAAGTTAAAGCCCAAAGCTTTTCATTTCATCCTAATGGATAGCAAAGGTCATCCTCCATTTGATAGATGATGATAGCGCTGCTGCATTTGTCTTCTGGCTGGCAGGGCTGGATCCCTCTGAAGCTGGTGTTAATGAGATTCCTCCTACCACAGGCACGACATTCTCCAGTGAGGCACTGGCACTGGATTTATCGTGGAGATGCCCGTTCTGCATCCACACAACACGGTAAATGCAACTTCCCATCACCCTGGTGAGGTGCCTACGGCAGCTACGTCCTGATGGAATGATGTTTTCCACGGCATAAATCCCAGGTGGTGGCAACTGAC
This sequence comes from Machaerirhynchus nigripectus, assembly GCA_013397975.1. Classification (NCBI taxonomy): domain Eukaryota; kingdom Metazoa; phylum Chordata; class Aves; order Passeriformes; family Dicruridae; genus Machaerirhynchus; species Machaerirhynchus nigripectus. Next base: position 702,400 of record VZRQ01009627.1, read on the forward strand.
TCTGCACCTGGACATATTCCTTCTCCTCGTGACTCAGTTCAGCAACATTTTTCAGGAGGAACAGGTACCAGCAAAGAATTAAAGTGGAGATTCTACGTTTTCCCCCTGGGAAAAACTTCCAAAATAAAGCTATCAGCTCGAATCCTGAAGGGATGATATTTATTTGACTTGCAGAACATCTTAGCAGCATCCAGAAGCCACGGAGTTCCCAAGCTGGACCATAAATTATCAGAGATACGTTCACGTGCTTAACGGTGCTCTTGTGTCTCACACGGTGAGAGGTGGATGAATTAAAGCCACGGGAGATGCAGATCCTCTTTTTCAGGAGTGGGATAGGAGCCACGGCAGGGAAATGGGACCAGACAGCAGCACAGAGCATGAGATCCTTCTGCAGAGGAGAAAGATGTGGCAGGAAGCTCAGGAGCAGGCATGGGTGCTGTAAAATCCTCAGCCGGGCAGGCCCTGTGTGACAGCCTTCCTCCATCTCCTCCTTCTGGTGCTGAAGGAGCCCGGCAGACCACCAGGGAGGCAGTGGAAGGGAAAGCCCAGGAGACGAGACCTTGGAGAAGAATTCCTAGCTGGAGCATCAGCTGCTGAGCTGGGCATGACTACCTGGATCCCCTGTCCCAACAATTCACCCCAGTGCCGCGGGGTTTGAGGGCTCTTCCAACAGGATCACATTCCATGTGTTTGTAGAATCCCAGAATGGTTTGGATTGGAAAGGAATTTAAAACCCATCTCATTCCAACCCCCTGCCAGGGGCAGGGACACCTTCCACTATCCCAGGCTGCTCCAAGCCCCCTCCAGCCTGGCCTTGGACACTTCCAGGTTTGGGGCAAGAACAGATCCCTGATATCCTGGGCACTCACACGTACATGTACATAACCCTCTCTTGGAGCTGGAGATGTACACGTGTAGTTTGCCTCTGGGGGCCCCTGTGTTTTCCATCTGCCTCCTTCTGCAAAGGCAGGAAAGTCCTGAGTGCTGATGAGGGACTTGAAGTGATTGGGAATGCTTCAAACACCCGGGTTTGTCCTTAAATTACACGGCCCATTAACAAGCCTAAATTAAAACAACACTATTAGCAGGAGATCTGAGGGAGAAGGTGGCTTCAATTTTCATACAAATGACACATAACTAAATACCAGAAATTTAATATACCAATAATACCCCTTTAAATCCACTCTTACCAACTGCAATTATTAAAGTCTACACCAAGGCCCCTAAAATGTTAAGACTGACACTGGAAAAAGCAGCAAATCACAGAAAGCATTCACTTTTTTTTTTTTTTTTTAATTTGACATTGGTGTTTTGAGATTTCATCTTTTGAAACTGCTCAGTACCTATGAGAAATTAATATTACAATTAAATACCCCATGCAGGATTATTTTGCAGATAGTGGAGGAATTGAATTAGCCCAGGTGCCCAAAAGGCTGCTCTAACATACAGAATCATAGGATCATGGAATATCCTGAGCTGGAAAGGACCCACAAGGATCACCAAGTCCAACTCCTGGCCCTGCACAGGATAACCCCAAAAAATCACACCCTGTGCCCGAGAGCATTGTCCAAACCCTTCTAGAACCCTGTCAGGCTCCATGCCACAACCACTTCCCTGGGGAGCCTGTTCCAGTTCTCAACCATGCTCTGGATGAAGAACCTTTTCCCAGCATCCCTGGGCTGTTTGATGGGCTGAGCGTTACCCCAGGGGGTCAAACCAACCCCTCGGTCCCAAAACCAGCTCAGAGCTGACACATGATGAGCCCAGCTGAACACCAGGCCCTTCACATGCCAGGCAGCAGACAAGCCCACACAATGGTCCCTTTCATCCTGACCTCCAAACCCCACCTCATTTTGGGCCACCACGCAGCTCTCTCCGTCCGCGTGACTTTGCCACCTGCCTTTGCCTCGGGACAGGCAAAGAAATCACCACAGTGAAGTTTAAAGAGCTGCCAGCACCCAAAATTCCTGCTTATTAGACATAATCATAATCCTGTAATGACAATATGGCACATTATAATTTGCAAGGAGAGGAAATCTTGACATAAATTGCTCGCCTCTGATTCACCGACCCGAGTGCAGTTCTGGCACACTGGTTACGGGGAGGAGATTCTCTATCACAGAACCCCAGAATATCCTCAGCTGGAAGGGGCCCACAAGGATCATCAAGTCCAACTCCTGGCTCTGCACAGGACAACCCTAAAAATCACACCATGCAATTTATTTGTAAGCCTGAAAGGGAGAGGGCTTGGTATGAGTAACATTCCCCTCTCCCACAGCAAAGGACTTATTTATGGGAATTCCTGGACCCATCAGACTCAGCCCATCATGCTTGAGGTCATTATTTGCACCCCAGAAGGTAAAAATGTCCCACTCACAGGCCAGGACTCACATCCCCAAGCCACTGTATCCATAAATGGAGCCAGAAATGTGGCACTTGGGGCCGTGGGTGAGTGCCGGGGTTGGCAGTGCTGGGCGAACAATTGCCTGGATGACCTTAAGGGTCTTTTCCAACCTAAGCGATTCTATGGCTCTGTGCTGCTGGCAACCTGCCCTGTGAAGCACTGAGAAAAGCGAGGGGCCAATTTTGAGCCAGAAAGGCGCCTTTTGGTCCTCACTCTGACTGAATTTCTGCTGCCTTTGGGTTGCTCCAGGGCCAGGCTGCAGCCGGACACCCCATTCCAGGCACAGCCCCGGCATCACAAATATCAGCTGGGCAGAGGCTCCCTCCAGGTGCTGCAACGCTGCGGCAAGGTCTCCCGGAGCCGGTGGAGCTTTTAAGCCTTAAAACACAAATAAGATTTGCTGGGGATTGCTGCAGTTTCGGGAAAGCTGAGTTATGGGGCTCCCTCCCCATGGAATGCAAATGCTGCCGTGGGAACTGAGCACATTTCTTGGGGGGGTCTCCTTGGAACCCCCGGCAGACACCTCCACGTTTCACACCCCCACGCTTTTACTCCATCCTGATCCCTGCCAACAAAACACTCAAAATGAGAAGCTGGGAAAGTCCCCGGGACACGTTAAAGGTTATCCCGGCTCCATTGCTCATCCCGGAGGGGAAGGCAGAGGGAAGCAGCTGACTCACATCACTGCAGCACGGGGAGAGAGCGGCTGGAGACGCCGGAGCCTTGGGGGCTGCTCCATGAGCACGGACCGTGGCTTTCCTCCACAACTGCTCCTTTTCCTGACCGCCCTCCCCAAATGATGCTCTGACAAGCACGAGAGAACCTTAATTTCCCCTCTGCGTGTGTGGGCGTGTACCTGCAAGGGGATACGCCTGCTTTTCCACCTGAATATCATCATCCCCGGCAGTCTCCGCATGCCTCGCATGGCCCTGGGGTCCGAGCCTCTTTCCAAAACTTCCCCCACACACTGCACATACCATCCTTACCCCAGCTCATTACTAAGGGAATAAACAGCTGTCAAGCATGTTCAAAAATTGCCCCAAAGCCATGAAGGCTCTTACCACATCTAGAAAACCCCAGATACCCTAAAGGACCTGCCAGAGCTCTCTCCCTGCCACGGGCAGGCTCAGCCCCACTCCCAGCATGGTCCAGGGGAGCCTTGGCTCTGCAGCGCAGTGGGGAAGGAAGGCTGCAGGCAGGAGTGTTGGAAAAAGGTCGTTTCTTGGTTTGGCACTGAGTCAGAGCTGTATTTTCTGCCTTTTGACAGCATTAACCAGAACACCCAGATGTCCAAAGTATCTCTGGAGGAAGGAGACCATAAAGCTGACCAATTCTTTCTTGGTTCGGGGCATGGCCAGGGTGTAAAAACAGGCTCCTGGGGGCTGTTTATACCCAAGCCTGACCTTTCAACCTTAATTACTTTATAGCAGCCATTTAAAATCATCCCCCATATCCATGCAAACACCATGGGTAGCACCTCCTGGGAATGGCATGGCTAATGGGGAGCTGGGAGAGGGCTGCAAAATAAATGTTTCTTGCCGTGCCCATGAAACAGAGCAAACTCCTCTCCTGGCAAAGCAGCCATTCCTTTTTTTCCCAGCCGTCTGTGTTATTTTCGTGTCGTGTTTCTGGTTAAAAATACCCCTTGCCAGCAAGAACAGAGTTATTTGAAGCACCCTCCTTTATCTTTGTTTGGGAAGAGCACATGCCACCATCAGCTGCTTCCTTCCTCCTAAAAATCGTCTTCTACAAAAAAAAAAACAAACCATTGATCCTGTGCCTGCTCTGTGGCCTTGGAGAGGTGATTGTAGCCATGAGGGGCTTTCCAGGCCTAATGTCTCCAACAAAGGGGACAAGGACACAAGTGCCTGTCACTTGGGTATGGGGGAGACCTTCCAGTGTCCCCCCTGGATGTCAAAGCTCGTGGCTTCTGAAGGGCATCCTGCGAGCACATTCCTGGCTTCAGAAAAACAAAATAAAAACATGTGGGTCTGGACATCAAGATGAGCTCACTAGGAGGTTTTTGCTTGTGGAGCATCTCCAATGACACGAAGAACGAGAAGCCAGGAATGACCATAAATAATTTGTGAGTGAACCTGGGGTCAGCGATGGAGCCAGCACAGCCCCAGAGCCTCCCCTGCCCTCCCACGGCTGCCACTTCAGAGGAACAAAAAACATGGGAAGAGTCCTCAGAGCCCCTCTCCATGGGGTGTCCAGGAAACCCAGAGTCCCTTCAGGATCCTGGACAAAAACGATTTGATGGTGCCAAAAGCCCAAGATATTCATTAACAACCACAACTGTTAACAGTGTCCATGGAATATCACCCGAACGTCACTCTCCCAGAAAGCATCCTATCACTTGTTAAGACGGGCAAAACTATCTCCCTCAATCTTTAGCAATCTTTGGTTGTTTTTATTTACTGCAGGGCATTCTGAGACCCCAGAGAATTCCTGGAGAATCTGTAGCACCCTGTGCTCAGCAGTGCCGTGCCCTCGTCACTGAATCAGGCCTTTTTTTTCTCCCCTTTTTTTCCAGGCTAAAGTAATCAAGGAGTAAAAGTCTGGAATCCAACCACAAGGAGCATGAAAATATTTGAACAAGCTGGTTTAAATCAAGGCTTTGACTTGCCTTTGTAATGGCCTCTTTGGTCAAGGCTTGAGCATGTTACTGCATCTTGGAGTGGAAAGCAGAGGACAAGTTTGCTCCATCTGCTCTTGGGGCGAGCAGGGAGGCAGAAGCATGGCCTGTGGTCTCCAATGTTCCAGAGAGAGAAAGGAAATTCTTTAATCCTGTTTGGTTTCTTGGTTTTTTAGGGGTTTTTTTTGTAGTTAATCTGAACAGGGTGGTTTTGATCCAGCCTACGGTCAGCTGGCCTCCCACTCCCATCGCTCTCCCTCCCGCAGCTCCCACTGAACATGGGATAGTGTGGAAGAAACCCAGAGCACCAGCAGTGACACTGACCCTCCCAGTGGCTCCAGTTTCTTCATTTCTTGTGTTTTTTCCTTGTCTCCATGTACCCAAAGGAATTGTGTGCCTCTGTTTCCCACTGTCCTCCCTAGAAAACACATCAAAGCCCAGCCCTGCACTCAGCAAAGGCTGGAGCAGCCCAGTCTCCTGCTTTCCAAGGTAAATAATGACTTTGATTAGGAACTATGCCTAATTAACCACGTGGAGCTGATGACTCAGCTGACTGTCAAAAGCTTTTTTGCTCTGGTTTCCAGTTTTCACAGCTTGACCCAGCGTCTGCCCCCGCGTGCATCCGCACAGACCCGAAAGCTCGGGGAAATCCCAGTTCCACCAACCAGGCCCTTCAGCTTGGCCTCAAGCTGTGACATCTTTTTGAGAGAGTCTGGCAAAACCCCTCCTGCAGGGGCCTGCCGGCCTCCTGAAAAAGGAGATTATTTTTGTCCTCATTTGAATTTTGAAAAGCAAACAGGCTCTGTTGATTCAGACATCACACTTAGGCTCGGGGCGGTAAATACTGCAAGGTTTGCTCTTTTTATCAGCTTGCTCGGCAAATCAATAGAAGGACTCAAAAACGTATTGTCATCATAAACGAAGGAATTCATTAATGCCCGTTGTTTGCCTCCGTGTTTTAATGGCATGCAGAGCAAATACATCCAGAGGGTGCTCGCTGAGGCCAGCAGCACGAGCCGGGATCTCCGGCCACTTGGAATTTGCCTGGGAGAAAGAGGTGATGGAGGTGAAGAGGTGGCAGGGCCTCGGTGAAGATGGCTGGAGGCCTGGGATTTGCATCCCTCTTCCTGCGCATATCCTGAGGCAAAGAAATTCATCTTTTGGACGTGCCCTCCAACAGCTCCACTCCCTGGGAGGCATTTTGGGAGTGGAGGGATGTGTCTAGCTGAAGCCTCACCTCTTGCAGAGCCCGTTATCTCACCAGTGGGAGAGATTTCATCTCGTTCAACACCTCTGGACAAAACATGTGAAAGCTGCATTGCTTTAAATATTCCGTGCACCCTCCGACAGCCGTGTTCCCTTTCCACGAATCACCAGGACCCAGCCAGAGCAGCTGTCCTGGAGGTTATATGTGCTCAGCAAATACGATTTTGGCACTGAGCTGAGCAGTTTCCCTGCAGCACTTCTGAAGTACAAAAGGGGAAAGATGCAAAGCGTCAGCTCCGCTGCTGTCACAGCTCCAGGAGCTACAACCCATGATCCCATCCAGTCCCACGAGCCTCTGTTGGCACCAGGCAGGGGTCTGGGCACGCCAAGAGGTTCATGTGTCCCATTTCTTAAACAAACCCTCCTTCCAGGCGTTGGGGAGCAGGGTCAGATCCAGACACAATGTGAGATCCAGCTCTTGTACCCTTGCCCATGTCCCATGGAACATCCTGGGACTTCAGCAGCAGGAATGAGGGAAATCCATGGCATTTGCCCAACATCCAGGTACCTGCAACCATGTTTGAATGGAAGGCATTGCAGATATCTTAATAGATTTTAAAATCTTTTAAAGTTTTCTCCCCAATTGCTCGGCAGCAGAAGTGACCAAGTGCAAGGTCCTGCAGCTGGACTGGGGCAGCCCTTAGCATGATACAGGCTGGGGGTTGAAGAGATTGAAAGCAGCTCTGCCAAGAAGAATTTGGGGTGCTGTGGATGAAAGGCTGGACATCACCTGGCAATGTGTGCTGGCAGCCCAGAAAGCCAAACGTGTCCTGGGCTGCATCCAAAGCAGCTCAGGCAGCAGGTGGGGGAGGGGATTCTTCCCCTCTGCTTCATTCTCATGAGACCCCACCTGCAGTGCTGCATCCAGCTCTGGGACCCCCAACAGAAGGACATGGACCTGTTGGAGCAAGTCCAGAGGAAGCAACAGAAATGCTCCAAGGGCTGGAGCCCCTCTGCTCTGGAGCCAGGCTGGGAGACCTGGGGGCGTTCACCTGGAAAAGTCGCCAGGGAGACCTCAGAGTCCCTTTTAGGGCCTAAAGGGGCTCCTGGAGAGCTGGAGAGGGACTTGGGACAAGGGATGGAGGGACAGGACAAGGAGAGTGGCTTCCCAGTGCCAGAGGGCAGGGTTGGATGGGATATTGGGAAGAAATTCCTGGCAGTGAGGGTGGTGAGGCCCTGGCACAGGTTTCCCAGAGAATCTGTGGCTGCCCTTAGATCCCTGGAAGTGTCCAAGGCCAGGCTGGATGGGGTTTGGAGTACCCTGGCCTAGGGGAAGGTACTCATTGCAGTAGTTTTGGAAGGAGATGGCCTTTAACCCAAACTCTTCCATGTTTCTGTGACCCTTCTGCTGTCCCCTTGGTAAATCATCCTGGCACAGCCCCTGCAGGCTTACAGAGGGATTAATCTGGCCCCATATAGTGCCTGCCTCAAACGGAGCCACCGCCAAAAACAAGCTCATTTGCACATATTTATCATCAGGGAAAAAAAAATAGCCGCTCGCTGATCCAGAACATTCATCTCTAAATATTTACAAAGCATTATTTATCCGAATAAAAGAGACATTTTTCACTCAACAGACCAGGCATATGGTAGCGGCGTGCGGTAGGAGACGAATTGCGCTGAGTAATTCTGAACAGATTTAATGCCAGCAATAATTATTTTTAATCAGACAGAAAGTTCCCTGGGTGATAACCGAACAGGCAGCATTTGAAAGCAATTCCGTCGACCCGCATTGTTGGGTATTATTTGTTCAAATGTGCTTGTTGTGCCTTTTGGTACTTCAGTGCAACTCCCACCCGCCTTCCTATCTCCCTTGGGGAAGAGGAAAAAAAAAAAAAAGGAGGGAAAAAAACCCACAAACCCCAAGCCCTCTGTCATTTATTTCAAGCATGTCTTTTAATTACAGCGCTGCATTTAGATAGTGTACAAAATATTCCGGGCTGGATGCCTGTTTAACAGACTCCCCAGTTGCTGCTTGAAGCTGCTCAGCAGAACACAGCGTGAATCATTATGAAATCTCTCACTTCAGTACCAGGGAAAACGGAGAACCAAATGTACTGACGGCGAACATTTAAGAAAGGATGACACGGGAGGAGGGATTTTGCCAGGCTTTGGTTTTTCAGGGAGGTTTTGATAGGTGCTACAGGTGAACACAGCAGGTTCCCAGCCCCAAATCGCTCCCTGCTGTGCTGCAGGACGAGGTGTTTTGTGTCACCCACCCATCCCCGTGTCAGCATGGTCACAAACACCCTCCCCGGGGGTTTTTGTAACACTGGGAGACCACAGCTGGAGAAGATACAGAAACCTTTGGTATTTCTTGCAGTCAAACCATAGGTTCATAGAATGGTTTGGGTTGGAAGGGACTTTACAGACCACCTCGTTCCAACCCCCTGCCATGGGCAGGGACACCTTCCATAGACCAGGTTGCTCCAAGCCCCGTCCAACCTGGCCTTGGACACTTCCAGGGATGGGGCATCTTTGCTCCACAGCCTTGGGACTGTGATCCAGTGCCACATTCAGGGCATCTCTCAAGCCCCAGGCATGGCCATGGCCGTATCCAGCTCCCTCACCAGTTATTTCCATCTGGGAAGGTGAGGAACAATGGAAACAGAATGCCAGGGACAGGCTGGGCTGGAAACACAATCCCTGCGCCAGACGAGGATAGAGCCAGAGGTGAGCAGGGCACACAAATGAGGCCAATGGCATATTAATGAGCAATCAGATCTACCTGGCAACAGCTCTTCCATCTGCTGAATAAGCCCCTGTAACGAGCTTACCTGGGCTCTTTGTTCTGCACTGGGAGGGAGCAGCAGCACCCAGACCCTCCCTGCCAGTGCTGGGCTCAGGACTGATCCCCTGCCACCACGAGAAGAGCAAATCCCCACACTCAGCCCTCAAAAGCAACAGCTCAGGAAAGATTAAGTTATGTTTCTGGCAGGGCTCAGGGTTTCCAAGTCCCCTGCAATTACAGTGACAATTACAGGGCTGCCAATGGCTGCAGTCAGAGTCGGGGGAGCAGCGTGGGAGCTGCTGCAATTTGAGGGTTGGTTCGTGCAGTTTCCAGCACTAGGGAATGTCAGTGCCTGCTGGGGGGTGTAAGCAACACCAGGACCTCATTGCCTGAACCTGCACTGACTGTGGGGGTAAACCTGGCCCTGACAAACCCACAGTTAAAGGTCAAAGATGCAGGAGGGATGAGGAAAAGCAGCGTGGAGGGAGCATGAGACAGCTTTCATTTCTGGCCCAGGAGAATATGAGCCCAGAAGGAAAATACTTTGGGTCTGATGGTCTCACAGATGCTCAGGGCATCAATCACCTTGTCTCAAAGAAAAGTTATCCAGGAGAACCATGAACATCTACATCACCTGGAGATATGTGACTGGAGATGTGTGTCAGAGCTTAAAACCTCCTCCAAGAGAGCGGAGGAGCTCAGAAAATCCTTTTCAGCCTCACTTGGGGGATCCAGCAGAGATTCCATAAAAACAGGTCCACTCCATTAATCCCCAAGGCTCTCCCCATGTCTGTCAGCCTATTTCCAATAAACTAAAAGAGGTGCTCACCAAATTCAGAAACGCAGCTGATAAGAGGCAGGAATTTCATCTTCAGTTGCAGTAGTGGCAACAAAACCCATGTTATTCAGCAAAATGCATCCCCTGCACCTGAAAATTGCTCTAACCTGCTTCTAAATGGGATGGACATTGCTGATCCTCCAACTGTTTGTGGTCAGGAAAGACAAATGGGATTTTGCTTTCATCCCTGGAGCCTTTGTACTCGGTTGGGCTGGAGCACACAGCCAGCACACACAGGTTGTTTCAGCAAGGAGAAAGCTCAAGAGGAATCATCTTGAAGTGCTGTTGTCAGGCTGAGAAGGTCTAGGGCTTGAGGCTTAATAGTTAAGATTATTTTAGGCAGGAAAAAACCAGCAGTGCTTCATCCCAAGTGCAGGAGGTAACTCTGGACTTGTTGTCCACCATGGCTTGTGACAGGCCTGGGTGCTGGGATGCTCCTGGGGAGAATTTTGGGAGATGCTGGGAAGAACTTCCCATGCAAACCTGGGCTTGACCATAAGCACACCCAGGAGAGACTCACGTGCCCACGCCAGCCCCAGCAGGGCCCTAGACATGAGCCCTGCCATAAACCACTGACCACAGCTTTTAGCCAAACCTCAGCCCCCTGGGCCTGATGGTGGTTTTGCCATATTCCCAAGCAGATTAATTCTGGGTTGATGCTCAGGTTTACCAGTGCTGGGCTCAGAGGTGAAATGATTGCTCCTTATTGCCAGCATCAAAGCTGTGCTCTCCCAGTGTTCCCAGCAGTTCATTACCCCTCCCACCCTCCCAGCCTCCTTGTCCTGCCGTAATAAGGCAGGAGGCAGAAGTCAAAGGCATCATTCCAGGGAAAGCTCTCAGGAACTGTTCATCAAACTTGCCCTTTTCTAATGAGAGTCATCTCATTTACATGCTCATTTAATGCTACACTCCACATCTAACAGCACATTCCAGCCATCTCCTTCCTTTACCTAAAAACCCATTTACAAAAAACACCATTTCTCCTAAATCCTAATTAGGCCACTGTGACCCCACATAAGCTTCAGCAAACCCCCTTTTGTGTCCGAACAGCACGGCCTCCCAAAGGCTTTATCCAAACACCCTCATCACGAGGTTAATTCCAGCCCAACGAATTAACCATTCTGTGAGCTTCGTCTGATTAACAAAACTGAAATGCCTAGGGAAAAAAAATAGGGAAATCATTCCTGGGTCTGTTCCTGCTGCAGAACGAACACCCTTCTGCCCCAGGGGAGCCTCTCCCACCTCCCTCGCATGACCCTTTCCAAAATCTCAAGTGTGGCTGGCAGCCCACAAACCTCCCTGTGAAGGCCCATCCTGAAAAACACCGAGAGCTTTATGATCCATCTGTCTGGAGGCTCTCAGGTTGCAGGGAATGCTCAGATTAACTGAGAAAAAAGTAAATTTTTGCCCATTTCTCGTCTGCTACCATAAGGTGCTGATGCAATATTGTGGTTCCCATGATAGGAGCAATATGCAGCAGCTCAGAGTGGGTTTGTGCCCACACCATCCTTGCCTCAGGCAGGGCTGAGCATCCCCCACCATGAGCATCTTCTGCTCATCAGCACAGGACCCTCACAAGCTCCTTTGTACCTACAGCAGGGACCTTGCTGGGAGCCCCCGTGCTAATCCTGACATCCATCCAGCCTGGTGCAAGGAGGCATTTTCAGATATTCCAGCATTCATTTCAAATATTCCTTTTTTAATTTTTTTTTTTTACAAATAGCATGGGATAGGCACAGAAAATACAAATAAAGAATCCCATGGTGCTATGAATAGTCCCTACTCCTGTCACCATAGGCTCAGGGTCAGCGGGATGTTGTGGATGCGAGTCAGGGAGCTCACAGGGATACACCCCCAAAGGGATTTCCCAGCTCAGCCCCCACTTTGCTGCTGGCAGAAAACGGCCCTGGCAGACCTTTCATCAGTTTAACAAGCTCTGCCTCAAAATCAGTTTTGAGGTCTTTCACCCCCAACAATCCTATTAGCCCCAGCCATGCCAGGACCCCACAGCCATGTGCTGATCCCCTCTCAGATTTATTCCTGCCCGGTTCAGATTTGTTTTTCTGCTGACACGGCCCTTCCAGTTAAATCAGTTTGCCTCCCTCCCTGGTGTTTACATTCCCGCTGTATTTACAGACAGGCATCACGTCCTCTCCCAGCATCCTTGGCCAAACACGGATGATATTTTTCAGCTCCTCGCCTAAAATAGGCCCTTTTCCCCTGCCCTTCCCAACACCCCTGTGCTGCACCTGCTGCGATTTGAACTCACCCTTTTTAGGGACAAACACCAGAACTCTGTGGCACATTCCCAAAGAGGCTTCCCCAGAATTTAGCAGAATCCTTAAATATTTCCTCATCTTTGTTTTGCTTATTATGCTTTAGGGCCACATTTTCCATTTCCCCAGCAGCATCCCATATCGATGGCACACAGGGAATGCACCAAGGTCTTTGTTCTCCTTTTAATTCCCACTCATGAGCCCTCAGTTTAGCGGAAAATCTCCTTCATCTCCCAGATTCTTGGGCTCACACTTTGCAATATGGCATTTGCCCTGTTTTACATCACCCCTAACCCACCCCCTTGCTCTCACAGCCCTTCCCCAGGTCACAGTAACAACACTGACCCTCAGTCTCCCTCTGCAATCTCCTGCCAGCACATGGTCAGTGCTTTAGGGAAGGCAGGCAGACTCCAGACGCTGCATTTGCCTTGCCTAGAAACTCTGCTCCCTTTCGAAGAAAGAAATCTGGTGACAGCAGGTTGGCCTGGCATCATCCATGGCAAAATCCCATTTTCTAGTACCTGCTGGCAGCCAGCAGGGGAAAAAACCAAGGGGAAGCATCCTTGTAGCGAGTTCTCGTGCCGGGGATTTAATTTTCATATAGCTCATTAACTCCCCAGCAGCAAGCTCGCTGCCCACACTTCATAACTCCAATTATTCCCTCCATCCCTTTTCATCCCACGGCCTCCCAAGCCTTGCAAGCTCAAGAAAATGAAATCATCTCAATGACTAGCTCTTTTTATCCCCCTATTTCAAGTCCTTTCTGTTCTCTGGTCAGATGATGCCACCTCTGACTTCTCTGTCCACAAAGGGCTACCTTAAGCATTTGATGTAAATGCTGCAGGGAGAAAAACTTGCTCCATTTTGGGTTATTATCTCACCAGAATGCCATATATTATCCAGCAATCTCCAGCCAAGCAGGGGGTCTGCTGTATCTCTGCATTATCTTGTTTGGAGCACACGAATCGCTCTCTACGTGGTTCTCACCACAAAGAATACACAGGGGAAAAAAAAGTAAACAGAAAAGCATCCACTTGGGCTGCTGGTATTATCCTGGTGGGGAAAAAAACAACCCAAGGAGCGATTGCTAATGGCCCAGGATTCATCCTAAACACACAGGATGTCCCCAAAGCCTGGCTTTGTAGTACTTGGTGCCTGTAATTCTCCGTGTGGCTCTGCACGCACGTGAGTGTCAGAAAGGGATGCTGAGGTTCAGAGCAACAGGCAGAGTTTAAGCATCAGAGCTGTCTGGATACACCAGGGGATGGTGCCTCTCACTGTATTTCCTCCTGGAGCTCAGAAACCACGAGGAGGCCATGAAGGTGATCACAGGGCTGGAGCCCCTCTGCTCTGGAGCCAGGCTGGGAGCTGGGGCTGTTCACCCTGGAGAAGGCTCCAGATTGGCTTTAGAGCCCCTTCCAGGGCCTAAAGGGGCTCCAGGAGAGCTGGAGAGGGACTTGAGAGAAGGGATGGAGGGACAGGACAAGGGAGAATGGCTCTAAGCTCAAGGAGGGCAGATCTAGATGAGCTATTAGGAAAAGGTTCTTCCCTCTAAGGGTGGGGAGGCCCTGGCACAAGGTGCCCAGAGAAGCTGTGGCTGCCCCATCCCTGGAAGTGTTCCAGGCCAGGTTGGACGGGGCTTGGAGCAACCTGGGATAGTGGAAGGTGTCCCTGCCCATGGCAGGGGGTGGAAGTGGATGAGCTTTAAGAGATCCCTTCCAACCCAAACCATTCTGTGATTCTGTGAATTGAAGGGGCTCAGTATCTCAGTGCTTCCAGCATGTTTAGGATCAGCTAATCCCACAGTTTCAGGCCCAGGGGAGGAGGAGAACCAAGGATGAGCAGCACTGGTGAGCTGAGATGCACCAGCATCAGCCTCATCCCAGCAATTTAAAAGCTGACTCCATGTTCTCTGCCATTCTGGACAGGGAAAAATCCTGGTGATTGGAGCCACATGGAGCCACTTGAGACAGAAATCACAGCTCCCTGCTGGAGAAGCATCAGGCAGTGGGCATAGCTCCCTGGATTTTGTGTTTCTCAAGGGAAGGGACCCCACCAGCAGCTCTGGTCTCTGGCAGAACACATCTCAGGGATTTCACAGGGATTTCGCAACTACATCGGCACGAGTCCTTTATAGACTTAAAGAGATAAGACATTTTTCATGGCCATGGTAATCAATTCCTCTGCTCAATTAGCCTTTCAGATCTAAGAAAACATGAATCTTTTTTCTGGAGAGAAAAACCCAGCATTTCCACAGCAAAGCTGCAGTCGAGGACGCTCAACAGCAGCAGCAGCAGCATGATGGGCACCAGTGCTTCGCCCTCCAGAGAGCGGCAGGATCCAGGTGCCAAGGAGGGCAGTAAGGTGGGAGCAGGGGCAGAGGGGACAAGATCCTGCCCTGGGGCTGGGAAGGTGCTCAGGTTACCCACGGAGGCAGCAGCACACAGTGCAAGCCCAGTGCCTGTCCCCAGCCGGCCACTCCTGAGCTTCACCCGTCATTTGCCTTTGCTGGAGGGAACGACTCGGAAAAATCCATGTCCGTGTCCTCTGAGACCATGGCTGGGGACAGAGCTGGGGCTGCAGCTCTGCCTCCAGTGGGCTTAGTGCCAAGGGAGAGAGGGAAAGGGATTTAACCTGCTGAGTATGAGCTGCCAGGGAGAATTATCAAATACAAATTAAATGCAGAGATGTGCTTCTATTCCCTGCCTTGATCCCCTCCTTGAGCCGGCTGGACTTTGTAAGTCTATGTCCATGCTCCTGGACAAGAGGCTGGGCCAGCGTGGTGTCCCTAGGAGCGAGCAGCACAGCCCAGGTCTCAGAGCCCACTGTCCCCACCGTGTCCCCGGTGTCATGGGTCACGTTGCAGCCTCAGCCACCAGCCCCAAATGCAGCATCTTCTGGCAGCTGCAACTCAGAACCAAAAAGAAATAATGAAAGCCTCCAGCACACAGAGCCCACCCCGCAGCCCACAGCACAGCACCCACCACAGTCCCCTTTGCATGGCAGAGAAATAGGGCAGAGAGGCAGAGGAGGGAAAACACTGGGGGTGGGAGGATGTCTGCCTGCTCCCAGACTTCTTACACCTTCCCCAGGCACATCTGGCTGTGGCCAGTATCAGTGCAAGGTGCTGGAGGAGACAGACGGGGGCTTAATCCTGCCCGGCAGCGCTGACCATCCCTGTCCGGAGCTGATCTGATCCCTGCGGACGTGTGCGCTCTGATTTCATTAATCACAGATAATTCCTCACTGCTTTCCCTCTCTCCTCATCTCCAAGAGCAGCTCTCTGGGAGGACAAACCTCAGCGTTGTTGGCTGTTCCAGCAGGAGCAGCGCATCTGTCCTCGCCCCCTGGGTTCCCTGCAGGAGCTGCACGGGGGTCAGGGATTAGCACAGGTCTGGCTCCGCAGGCTCCAGGCAGCCTGGGGGTTTCTATCCCTGCTCCACAGCCCGGATTCGTACTCTCCTAATGCCCTACAGCAGCTCAGATCAGTGTTTCCCCTGGATCAAGGATATTCTAGAGCCTCTGCTCCGCAGCTTCCACTCTTCTGCGCCAATCTGGAGAGGTGCTGGCTGCCCAAATCATTCCTCTGTAGGATATTTTGGTTCTCCTCTATGCATTAGTGCCTTTACCATTTGCACCCTCTGGTCCTGGTTTGGGAAGGGGAGACAGAGGGGCCTAGTGCTGCTGGGCTGACTGGGCAGGCTGGGCTGGAAAAATCCCTGTTGCTTTCAGGGCTTAGGAAAAGCAGCAATCCTCAGGAAAGCAGCAATCCTCGGATGCTCCATCCCTCCTGAGAGGTTTCATCCTGACATCTAACAGAGAGATGTAACTAAGCTTAACCTTGTGCTTAATTCCATGGCCTCAAACATAAGAGGGACATGGAGCTGCTGGAGTGAGTCCAGAGGCGGCCATGGAGCTGCTCCAAGGGCTGGAGCCCCTCTGCTCTGGAACCAGGCTGGGAGAGTCTGGGGTGTTCACCTGGAGAAGAGAAGGATCCAGGGAGAGCTCAGAGCCTCTTCCAATGCCTAAAGGGGCTCCTGGAGAGCTGGAGAGGGACTGGGGACAAGGGATGGAGGGACAGGACGCAGGGAAAGGCTTCCCAGTGCCAGAGGGCAGGGATAGATGGGATATTGGGAAGGAATTGTTCCCTGTGAGGGTGGGGAGGCCCTGGCACAGGGTGCCCAGAGAAGCTGTGGCTGCCCCATCCCTGGAATTGTTCGAGGCCAGGCTGGACACGGCTTGGAGCAACCTGGGATAGTGGAAGGTGTGCCTGCCCATGGCCAGGGGTTGGAACTGGGTGGGCTTTAAGGTCTTCAACACAAAGCATTCCATGATTCTTTGGTTCTATGAAAGCAGGAAGATTAACATCCCCACCAGCTCTTCCATTACCTATAACCATGGCAGTTCCAGGCTCTCTCATATTCCACCACAGACTCACACAGTTTGAAACAGGTCATACCTCAGCCTCAGGAAATCCTGACATTGGCTGGATCACCTTTCATCAAATGTGACACCTCCTCACCCCTCAAAATCCTACCTGAAAAGCAGGCAGTGCCCTGCCTATGTCCCTCTCTCAGAAAATTATCACCATCCCTGTGCCCCTACAGCCAGGCCAGTGGGGCACCCCCATCTCTCTGTGCCACTGGCTTCAAAATCCAGCATTGGAATAAATAATCCTACATTTGGTTGGGAAATAATTGCTGCCACTCTGTGAGCTACTGCTTTTGGTAATGAAAGCCTCTGTTCCAACCCAATTAGCATGATACTCCAAAAAGGCAAAGGACAAAGCTATGATAGCTCAGGGATAAAAATACTTAGTGGATTGGGATTGGAGGGGGGAAAAAGGAGAAAAAAAGTCACGTAGATATCATTACCTTACAGCAGACCTTGTCCCAGCTGTGTAATTCTGGACTGAGGGGAGGGAGGATTCACCAAGGACCTGAGAATGCTGTAAAAAGGCTTTGCACCCCATGGCAGGGATGTATCCCACATCATTCCCGCCGGGATGTTGAAACACCAACTGAGGAGAGACCTCACTGTGGCCTTCAACATCCTCCCAAGGGGAAGTAGAGGGGCAGCACAGACCTCTTTGCTCTCATGAGTGACAGGACCCGAGGGAATGGCTGGAGCTGTGCCAGGGGAGGTTTAGGTTGGATATCAGGAAAATATTCTTCATCCAGAGGGTGATTTAGCACCACCCAGGCTCCGCAGGGAATGGGCACAGCCCCAAGGCTGCCAGAGCTCCAGGAGCGTTTGGACAACGCTCCCAGGGATGCACAGGGTGGGATTGTTGGGGTGTCTGTGCAGGGCCAGGAGCTGGGCTGGATGATCCTTATGGATCTCTTCTGGCTGTGATTCCATGAAATGCCTTTTCCAGGATGCACTGAGGGGTATCCCCGGTGAGGAAATGCTGGAGGCTCAGCTCCCTTCTTTATTTGCAGAGGGAGCAAAACCCCACAGGCCCGAGGCGTCAAACCCCACACGGGAGCGGCCTCACGGCCCCGGCTCGCACCCAGGGCTGCTAAACCCGCATTTCCAGGGGGTTATCGGGCTGTAATCCCAGCTGCAATCCCGGCTGCCCTGCACAATGGGTGGCATTACATGTAATCCATACGCTAATACGCTCTGAGCGGGAGCCAGAGCCGATATTGGACTGTTTTCCTCGGGAAAAACACTCGCCCTGCTGCAGGCCGGAGGTTGGGGTACGCCTGAGGACAGGCTCAGGGGGCTGCCTCCGTAAAATAAACCAAACCTGGGGGGTTCTAAGCAAAAAACTGGCATCCCTGGGAGCGTTCAAGGCCAGGCTGGATGAGTTTTGGAGCAGGCTGGGCTGGTGGGAAGTGTCCCTGCCCGTGGCAAGGGTGCTGGAATGAGGTGGGCTTTAAATTGCCTTCCAACCTAAACCATTGTAGGATTCTACGTAACAATTATGGAATGTAAATATATTTGGAATGCTAATACATGGCTACACAGCACACAGACCATGAACAGCAGACAGAGCATATATAACACAGAGGCAATATATAGCACAAAAAACAGTATCTAGCACATTTCTGTGGCTGCGTGGAAGGATTTACACAGGGAAGGAGTATGAAGGCAGGAGGGTGAGGGCAGACATTCCCTAGAGCAAACCCCAACCACAGGTCCAAGAGGATTCAGAGCAGAAATCCTAGGGGAAAAAAAAAAGAAAAAAGCAAAACAGCAGATATAGCTAAAACCCCATCCGTGGCAAAGTAAAACTGACCGGATTTATGGATAGCATTTTAAATTAAAGGCTTTGCATAATGCACGGGGTTTGTGTTTTATTAGATTTGCAGCCAGAAGCAGGAGAAAGTCGTGGCAAGAGGGAAGAACGGGAGGACACAGCTCAAATTCCCGACCCTGCCCACCTCCCATCCAGGCTGGGATTGTGAGGGACACCATCCCAGTGCGAAACAAACGAGCTGTGGATAACACAGGAACGGAGAACAGGAGATTTAACCTGTTTGAAAAACTCGTTACAGCTGTGAAAGCTCCCTGCTCCCACCGTTCCTCCTCCACAGGCACAGCCTCTGCACCCAGCCTGGCTTTCCCCGGGGTGAGAGCAGTTCCGTGTCTTCAGGGCAAAGGTATTTGTAGCCAAAGGAACCCAAACAAACGCTCTGATCATCCCAGTAGGTCATTAGCACTTTACAACCTAAACTGTCCTCACCCACCCCCAGTTTTCCAATACTCCCGTGTCATCTTGCTAGGATCAGCTGTGTTGGCTTTTTACTGCTGATCCAGGACCTAGTGAAAACTTCGAGGCGGAAGAAAAAAGTCTTAATTAAAGAGCTCACTTGAAAATAACATCCCCCACGATTTTTAATGAGGGAATGTGTTTCACGTGGCGTTTCGCGCGCCATTAAAACTGAAGAATTTTTGACCAGCCAACAGTTTTGGTTGGGAGTTTCTGATGTTTTGCTTATATCTGTGTTTACTCCCATGTGCCAGTTACTGCCATCTGGGAACAGCCTTTTACTACAGTGGATTTATCACACAGAGAAATAAGCTCAGTTGTCGACTTCTCTAATAAAGATGAGAGACACAGTGCAGATCTAAAAGCAAAATGCTGTCCCATATTCCCTATTAGGCTGAATACTGTCAGGCTTCTCCTGAGTCTCTATTTGTGTTCCCTTCTCCCAGACATAATAAAAAAGAAACTGCGAGGCTGGAGAAAAAAAGGAGCAGTGTTGCTTAACCTGCAATGAAAAGTGATTTTTCTTTGCAAGGAAGCCCACTTGATGAGTAGTTCAAAGGTATTAAACATTGGAAGAAATTTTTTTCCTATGTGGGTGGGGAGGTCCTGGCACAGGGTGCCCAGAGAAGCTGTGGCCCCATCCCTGGAAGTGTCCAAGGCCAGGTTGGATGGGGCTTGGAGCAACCTGGGATAGTGGAAGGTGTCCCTGCCTGTGGCAAGGGGTTGGAACACGATGATCTTTAAGGCCCCAGTCTAGAAAATGCCTAACCTTCAGCATACATTTAAGGCAAACCTGTTTAGTAAAGCTGAAATCACTGGGACTTCAGCATGTGCTCCAGTCCATGCTAGAGCCAGGGCTTGCGCTGCAACAGAGCTGAAGAGTCCCTGGAAAAGGGGTTGTCTTCCTTCTCTTCACAATGCCTGAATATTTCATAGCCCCAGGAAGAAGCAGTGAGGGCATCTGTGTTTAAAGAAAACATGTTTAACGCAGAGAGATTTGTAGCTTAGGGCAAAAGCAGCAGGAATGTTGCCCACGTCGTTTCCTAGACTCCCCTGAGCCTCCTTCCCAATTTCAGGCTGCTCAGAAGCTGCCAGTATCACAGAAAATAATTATAATAATAAAATAGAACCTCCCTCTCGCACTGCATTTTGCAAGACTGTGATTGTGTGCTTAATGGCCATCATATATTTAAAAGTCTTTCAGTGGGTAGCTGTGTGTCTTCTGGTTTGCTGCACAAAAGTGTTATTCTTTCAGCAGTGTTTGTCCTTTGTATTCCCAAAGCCGTGGAATCCTCTCTCCCATTTCCCACAGCTCTGTGCTACAGCAAGCCCAGGTGAGAGCCCAGGGTGTGCCACAAGCCCAAAAAACTGTGGCTGCCCCATCCCTGGAAGTGTCCAAGGCCAGGTTGGACGGGGCTTGGAGCAACCTGGGATAGTGGAAGGCGTCCCTGCCCATGGCAGGGGGCTGGAATGGGATGAGCTTTAAGAGGATATGGCCAGAGGTGCATTTATTTTATTTATTTATTTCTTTTAAAGCCCTATTTTAGTGGTCCCTTCGTCACAGACTCGTCAAACAGGCCCATTTCTTGTGACTGGTTAGCAGCACGGACAGCAAATTGTCTGTCCTTGGCTAGAAAGCTCTTTCTGCCCAAATTTATGCCAGATTGGCAAATCTTCCCGTGATTATTTCATTTGTTGAGCTTCTGTGGCTGAAAACACAAAGAATTTTGTGAAATGAAAGCTTTTGGGGCAAGGCCAGGTTGGACAGAGTTTGGAACAACCTGGTCTAGTGGAAGGTGTCCCTGCCCATGGCAGGGGTTTGGAACAAGGGTGTCTTTAAGGCACCTTCCAGTTCTGGGATTAGATGATGCAACTCAGCTGGAAGGACTAAAAGGATGGGCCACTGTTGGATTTCAGCTTGGCTTCGCTCCAGGTTTGCCTTGGAGACCTCACCAGAGGCTCCAAGAGAAACCCCAATCCCAGGGCCATGGTCATCGACTCCTCTCTGACCTCAGTGGGGCTGGGATGTCATCCCTCATCCCATAAAGATGTCTCAGCCTCTTCCCAAATCCTGTATCAGCTTGATTTGAGATTCACTTGATGGCCCCAAACTTCCTGTAGTGCCTACGATGGAAACACACTGGGAGCTTTCCCAAGGACGAGGCAGCCCGTTTGGCATGAGCTTTCCAAAGGGCTCTGACACCTGCAGAAATGCACCTGCCCAGCAGCAGCGATGCTGAACTCAGCCCTGGCTATCTGGGGATGGCTGGAAACCATCCCACCTCCACTAAAGCTCAGAAAAGCCACCTGAGACAGAAGTCAGGCTGGTTCCTGCTGAGCTGGTTCCCCAGGAACAGGAGGGGAAAAGCTGAGTGTTTGCTGGTGTGTGTGCCCAGCTTTGCCAACCCAGCTCGTCTGTGGCAGCAAACAGACAGAGATTTGCAGTAACTGAATGGAATAATACACTGGAAAATTTGAATATATTTCATTCAGAGATAAATCAGGCTGTAATTAAACGCTGCAAATTAATGTACTGCCCAATGGATGCAGTAATTGCACTTTTTTTAAGAGGCAGCATGGTAATACCCACTCATTCCTAAAGGGCTAATGATGCTGATTTAACCTAGTGGAGCTATAAACAGGTACCTCGTGTGTCACAGCCCAGTGCAACAAACCCAAAAGTTCATTTTGATCACAAAACTACACTTTGTGCATCCTCTAATCCCCTTCTTGTTCCCATCCAAAGCAGCCAGGAATTAGCACTGGCTTCAGAGGAGAAACGTCGATCTTGCTCCTTTCCTGCCCCAAAAGCTGAGGACATTTTCTTACAGGGAGTTTTCTTTAAGGATGCAAAAGGGAAAGGGAATACCTTATCCTCAGCTGTCTGCTCTGTATCTGTACAAGACCACCAGTTTAACCAGTAAGACTACTGGAAGTTTAAAGCCAGAGTTTCTGAAGAGCCTCAGAGAAACCCATTTGGATTTGTGGGTTTGTGGTGTTATCCCAAGTTACTCTCAGGTTTCCCTCCACCTTGGAAAATCTTGCAGCCTGAGTAGATAAAGCATTTCTCAAAATTTTAAGGGCTCCCTGTGAATGTGTCATCCCAAGCAGCTCCTGGAACCCCACATGTTGGATTTTCCATCCCCCTTCATCTCTACCCCTTTCCTTGCTCCCAACTGAGTTAATTCCCCCCCGCTCTGAGCTGCCCTCTCCTTTCATCCCTCCTTTAATGAGCTAAGTCACAGTTAACAATTGTCCTCTTTAATGCAACAGGGGTAGGAACCAGGTTAAAATTCAGGGCTGTTCCCTTGGGCTCCCTGCAAATTCAGCCCAAGCCAAGAGAGTGAATTTGCCACAGGTGCTGGAGGTAACTCCTGACATGACTTATGGCTCCACCAGCAAAGGCAGCCCTAAAAACATATTGATTTTCCAGGCAGCATCACTTCCCTCAGAGCAACTCCAGGTTTGCTCGCTGTCGATTTTTCTTCTCCTTTTTTTAGTTAGACTGGAAGTCTATTTTGCAAACAGAGCAGCTGAGAACTTGTAAATATGTATATACATGTATTTATTTTTATGTGTGTGTGTATATATATGTGTGTGTATATATATATTTATATGTGTTCAGGCACACACATATATAGATGTGTATCTTCAGGATGGATACTTGGGGAAATTTTTTAGATTTTTGCAGCTTACAGCACCCAGTGCCTCCAGCCCAAGGGTGGAAGCTGGCACGAGGTGAACCCAAAACTGAGCCCCTGTTTGGAGAGGAGCCGTGGTGTTCCTGCAGTGGTTGAGGAGGAAGGATGGGGAGCAGCCCTCACCAGTTAATTTTAACAAAGCACACATTTTCCTGGCTCCGCCATGGACTTGCATATTTTAACTCCTATCTTCTGTTCAGCAGCTAAAAAGAGACTTTCATTCCCGTTTTGGCTGCTGTGCCTCGTTTCCCATTCCCGGGCTGTTACACAGCCTCTATTCTTGCAGCCACCCAGCACTGATAACAGGGGAAGGACGAGACACCCCAGAGCTGCTCCCCCAAACAGGTGGGGGTTTTCTGCAAGCACCAACTTCCACAAGCCCATCACTGTTACGTCTGCGGCGAGCAAGGAATATGAATCAGCATGGAGGCTGAATTAGCTCTCTGCCCACAGCTCTTCCCAAGGAATTCTTACAGAGATATATTTGTATTTAAGAAAAGGGATTAGAGGGAGCCATATAAATGCAATCCATCATCCCCAATTAGGAATAAATAAGGGCAGGGGCAGGAGAAACTTTCTCTCTTTGAGTCCTTTTAAAGGAATATATAAATATATATTTATACTTTATATATATATATGTATGTATGTGTACATGTGCATGTTGTTATACGTATATATAAGATACATAAAATATATATATGTATATATAAATATATATGCTATGATATATCTAGAAATATATATGTTTTTATAAGCTATTATATATAGAAATATATATATAGACACAGGCATACATATATATACACACACATGTATTTAGTCATATATTCAAGGTTTTTGTTAACATTTGAACTACACACTATACGTATATATTTACATGCATAACATGCATCAATCCTTTTTTTAGATATAGACACATAGATTATATCGATATCTGCACACTGAATATACACACAAGCAGCCAAAAGAAGCAGAGAACCTGCTTGCCTTGCCCGAGGCCTGACACATCAGCACCCAAAGGAAGCTTTACCCCAGAATTTCACTTTTTTTTCCCCTAAAGATCCAACTCCAGGAGTCGAGTGAATCTTTTGTAACCATAGTTTTCTTCCGAAAGGTAACCAGAAAAAACGGTTTAATCAAAAGTTTTATTCTTATTACCATCATTTCATCATCAGCATCTCACCATCAGCATCCTGGGGCCACACTGGGCTCCCAACAGGAGCAGGAGGATTCTCAAGAGTCCCCCCTCTACTGAAGGAGGGAACTGATACATCAGCAAAAACCACACCCCAACTTAACCAAGATATAAATCACTGCAAAACTCAGATTTCCACACTGACACACAGCCCCAGCACCCCTCTCTCTGTCTCTCCCAGGAGGAACTTTCGGGAGCACTGAACTTACCCAAAACCATTTTTGAAAGACCTTATTTGTTTGGAAAGTGTGGGAGGTGAAAAGTTCCTTTAAGGAGATTTAAAGGGAACACCATCAGCTTTACATTGTTCATTCAGCCCCTCTATCCATGACATGAGAACAAAATGATCTGATCTAAGCAAAACTTCTGGTTTCATAGCAACAATGGACATATACTTTTTTTTTTTTGGTGGGGAAATAGAATGCAAATCAGTGCTTAGGTGCATAACTTGTGACTACTTTATTTCCTGTACTAGAGTCTGTTGAAACACTATTAAAATATAATTTAACTAAATGTCTTCTTGGAAAATAATAAAAACAACAACAACAAAAAAAAACCACCTTTCTAGTTTAAAAGTCAGAAAATGTCAAAGTGGTTCATGCATGAAAAATAAAAATGCTGTTTAGCTCTTATATAAGTCTTTCCATGAGATCTCAAAATAATTTTTGGGAAGAAAATAGTGTGGATTGCTCTTCCCTACTGCTAGGAATCAAGAGCCATGTCTTGAAGAATAGACATCTCCACTAAATTTATTACAGGTTGTTTTGTATTTTGGATCACAGCAGATCTTTCTGCCCTCCAAATTTTGGGTGAAAATGACCACGGCTCCCACGCTGTGCTGGGTGTTCCAGGTACAGAGCAGACCTGAGGGATAAATACCAGTTTTACAGGTAAAAAAATAATTTCTTATGCAGATGTTTTCAGCCTTGATCTTGAGGCAAGTTGGACACATGGTCTTCAGTCCTGACAAGGAGTGATGGCTAAATTTTATCTGACTCTGGGAGCAGGAGAAATTGGACCGTGATTTTCTGGGCAGTTCATTTACAAGCTACTCCAAGGACCCCAATTTCCCAATCAAAGCAAAATTTGGCCAGTCCAGAACTCGCCTTTAATCTTCTTTGTTTTCTGCAAAATAAGGAAATAGTTCCCTCAGGACAATCAAATCTATGAGTTTTCAGGCATATCTTATCATAACTCCCTCCCAAAGGCCAACACTTCTAGAGTTTCCCTTCCCTGTTGGGAAAATGGGGTTAAAAAGGGTTTTGGGGTGATGGTCAGATGGGGACAACTGACTGGTGGGACAACTAAGGTCACACCAACTCCTCACCACCCCCAAAAATGTGCTCAAGTGCTTCACTGCCCTTCCCCAAAGAAAAAATGCTCCAGATGTTTAATCCAAACTCCCTGGCTGCTATTTAGAGCCTTTATGTCTTTTCATGTCCCTGATGAGCAATAACAGAGAAACATTATCACATAATATAAAATATTAAACACCTGTTGTAAATATTAAATTATATCCAAATACAACCTGGCAAAGATAATACTCGATACATTGTTTACATTGCTGCTGATTAATATTGGAGATTAAAATTAATACTCACACAACATAAACATCAACATGCTTTTAGCACGCAATTAAACCGAACAATTTCATCAGCACAAAATGTTCTCGTCCTTTCAAAATGAGACACACTAAAAACAAAGCTGCCCTGAAAATATCACTGAAATCAAACTCCAACTGCAAAACATTTGGATCATTAGACACTTTTTTCCCTAGCCCACCACCACTTTGGAAATGCTGTTTTCCAAACCAGAAGGCCACGGTTGGAGGCAGCCAGAAATGAAGAAAGAGGGCAGGGTTAGATGGGATTTTGGGAAGAAATTTCTCCCTGTGAGGGTCGGGAGGCCCTGGCACAAAGAAGCTGGGGCTGGCCCATCTCTGGAAGTGTCCAAGGCCAGGCTGGACAGGGCTTGGAGCAACCTGGGATAGTGGAAGGTGTCCCTGCCCATGGCAGGGGGCAGGACTGGATGATTTTTAAGGTCCCTTCCAACCCAAGCAGTTCTGGGATTCCATTCTGGGTTCTGTGAAATCCCACCACGATGGGCAGATCCTCATCTTCTCCATCACAACGTCCGTCCCCCTCCTCACTGCTGCGGCAGGGCCATGAGACCCA
The DNA here is from genome assembly GCA_013397975.1 of Machaerirhynchus nigripectus. Classification (NCBI taxonomy): domain Eukaryota; kingdom Metazoa; phylum Chordata; class Aves; order Passeriformes; family Dicruridae; genus Machaerirhynchus; species Machaerirhynchus nigripectus. The sequence goes on from VZRQ01009627.1 coordinate 728,341, forward strand.
CTGGTATTTTCTTTCCTGAAAAAGCCATTAAAAAAGGGATGAGTTGAGCCAATTGTTGGATTTAAGGTGCATGAGGTCTTCCTTTGGCAAAGTCCACTGCTGGAAAGAGACCATGGGAGAAGGGTGCAAACAAACTGACCAGAGCCCGAAGGGGTGAGACAAAGGTGGTCAGAGGTTGGGAAAACCAGAAGTCTGAAGGAAATGGGAAAAAAAAGCTGAGGGAAGGGCTTCCACCAGTCCTCAGAGGTACAACAGTCCTTCAGAGACAGTTCTCCACAGCCACTGCAGGCAGGACAAGGAGGGGTGAATTAAAGTGCAGCACAATCGAGGGAGGCTTAAGGAAATCTTTCAGATTACAAGGTTAATTAAGCAGGGGTGTAGATTAGCTGGGGAAGCAGAGGAGTCCATGTCCCTGTAAATCTTTAAGAACAAGTTGGGCAAGCATGTAGGAATGATGTGGAACAGAGTGTCACCTTGGAACTGGTGATGTGTTAAACAGACCTCTCTTTGCTCTGATTGCTCTTACCCCCTGCATTTCCTCTCCACAGCAGTCTGTCCAGCTGGATTTTAGCCACATGGGAGCTAAGAGGTGTATTAGCTCCTCAGCAAGCTCAGACATCAACCAGCACAAGTGGAGACTGAGCCCAGGAGATGCCTGCAGGGACATTGCTGTCCTTGTCCGGGATGTCCCACTGCTCTGACGGAGCAACACCCAACGCTCCGCCTGAGAACCCCACGGCTGATGCCTCTGCAGGGAATCAGGCAAGATGTAAAGCAGAGGAGACAAAATGTGGGTGTGTAATTAGGTGACAGCACATGTCCTGGCAGATGACTGCAGTGCTAAAGCATGCCATATGCTCCAGCTCCTATGGAAATCTTCCTCGGCTGACATCATTGTGGAGCATTTGGGAACATACGCCGGTCCCTTATGTTTTCTCTGTCCTTCCTAAATGTTGCCAAGCGCCAAACACCTAAACACAATTAACCTCTGACATCGCGTTGAAAGGCTCTGCAACATCCTCAAAGAACAGGGAATGTCTCCCAAATATCCCTGGAGTGTTCTACCTGGAGAAGTGCCCTCCAGGGCTGGGAGAAATCCATAGGGGTTGCAGCAGCCAGCGCTGGGAGCAGGCAGCTCTTGTTCCATCCAACCTTCACCCACCAAAGAACTGGTGAATCAGATGTGCCAAACTGGTCCCAGTTTTGGGGTCAGCAATGACAGGACAGGACAGAAATGAGGTGGAGTGCCCAGGCAGTGCCCAGGGCATCCCAGCCATGACCTGGATCTCAGCAGCTGGAAAGCTCCCGGTGCAAATTGTTAAGGAATTTAGAAGTGTTAGATCAGAGGGAAAGGAAAGGAAGAGAAATTGCCAACAGGGATTATTCCAGAGCAAAGTCCTGTCAATCCTTCCTACTCTTTGACAGGAAAACCAGCCAGGAGGATGGAGGGAAGGGAGGATGGAGGGAGGGGAGGATGCAGGGAAGCCGTAGCTGTGACAGAGCCTGGCTCAGGGGAGGGTTCTGGAACTGTCTTGGTCGAGGACTTTGCAAACAAACAAAGGAAGCCTGATCCAGGTGAGGTTATAAAGGGGGGGCACAACGGAGGGGAGGAAACCTGCACCCCTCGAGCTGTTTTCAGGCATTCCCTGCTGGGCTGCAAGGGGCACCCAGGCCCCATAGATTCAAAATTTGCATCAGCAACTCAGTGATAGACTCAAGAGTGTGTTAGGAAGTGTGTGGATAACCCCGGGCTGTGAGGAATGCCAGCTTTTTGGAAGGCAGATAATTAGAGACAATAAATTCATGGCATTTATTTCAAGTGAGCCACACAAAATAAGACCAAGGAGGTAAAGGGGCTGCGTTTTGGATGGGTAAATAACACCCAAATCTAGACTGGAGAATAGCATTTGGATCGGTCTAAAACACCATAAAAATAGCTGAGGAGGTTGTGGAGGGACCCAGCTTGGGATGATGCTCAGGAGGGAAAGGGCAGAGCAGGGGCCACCTTTGGGTGCAGCCACGGGAGGTGACAGAGGTGACAGATCTCCCTGGGAACAAGGCAATGCTCCACAAGGCTTAAGGATAATGCAGATGAGCTGGAGCTGGTCCTGGAAAGAGCAACCTGACGTGGTCTGGAAACAACAGCCAACGCAGAAAGGATTAAAGAATTGGGGGCTGCAGACTTTTTCACCATCTGCTATTTAAAAAAAAAAAAAAAAGAAGAGAGAAAACAAGCTCAGGTTTTGTCTGCTTTACCCGGAGACAGGGTGATAATTTGATACATTCAGCTGCCTATTTCGCAATGAGCAGCTTCACAGCAGTGGTTGGCTCCCCAAAGTGGGTCTCTGGCTCCCGGGCTGAGGTCTCCCAGGCAGCACCTTCCCTTTGCAGCAATGCAACACAGCACACAAAGCTTGGTCACGACTTTCCTCCATCGTGCTGGTCACCCTTGGCTGCTTCTTCACTCCTGAAGCTCGCAGTGATGAGATTCTTTTATTTCTATTCATTCTACAAAAGCTGCACTGCGGACACCTGTGTGTGTTTCACTGGAGCTGTCCTGGAACAGCCACAGACATCGTTCTTTAAATTCCTGTTTTCCACCATTTTTTGCAAAGCTCTTTCCCAAATCACTTCTTCGAAGCAGTGCTTTTCTGTTCCCTCGGGCACGTTCCCTGAATTTTTTTCATTCCCAGTGGAGGTCTGGGCATCCTAAGGAAGTGGGATAAGAGTCCCCGTCACACGGGGTGGGCAGAGCAGACATGGCACCCATTGTTCTCTGCATCCGCCGCGGCTACGAGGGGAGGAAATCGGCTTTATCTGAAGCAAGGAAAGACATCCATCAGGAAAATTATTGGGAAGAACTTCCTGGCAGTAGTGTAGCAATGCATGGGAACAGACACGGCAGGCAAGGGCGGAAGCAGCCGTGGTTTTAAGGAACAGCCTTGCAGGAGATGCTCTCCCATACCCAGGGAGTACCTCGTGGGCCACACCTGATCCTCTCCCACAGGGTTCCCCTCTCTCCCCTACCCCATTACATCCCTCTTCTGGGGTCCCTGCACCCCTCCTCAGGGTCTCACCCTCTCACACTGAGCATCTCTTTAAAGATTGAGAAGATTCCACACTTTCTGAAGGGCTGGGAGAAGGGCAGGGTTTTTTACAAGGCACTGAGGTGGATGGGCGTGAGGGTGGGGGTTTCATTGCCCCTCAGGAAGGAGCAGCATTTGGCAGGGGAAAGTGCCTGGTGGTATGCACTGAATCCCCCCCCACCACTGGCACTGTGCAGGACTGTGCTGCAGGGCCTGCTCTGGAGCCCACCCAAGCATCCTCTGCACGCAGGAGGTCCCTGCTGATGGGAAAGCCACCTGTTATTCCCCCAAAACCACAAAAAAAAATTAAAAATCCAGTTTTCTTCTGCTAGCCCTTGCCAAGCAGCCAAAAACCCCAAAGAGCTGCAAGCTGCCTTTTAACCAAATGATTCCCCCTGAACGATATTCAAGGGGAGAAAATGGAGCAGAGCCAGCTCAAGCAGCCACAGCCACCAGGGCTTGGCACATGGCAGCAGCCAACACCAGGAACAGAGTAAGCTACTGGCTCAAAAATCCCAGGTCTGGTGGGCTTTGCTTGTTTTTTTTATTTGTTAGGGGGGCAGAAAAATTGAGCAGTGCAATCTGTTGTTCACTTGGCACTGCTCAGGTGTCTCCCTGCCCCTAATCTGGGATAAAAACTGTGGGATGCTGAGCTGTAGGACACATGTGAGCATGGAAGTGTGTGTTGGGATGGATGTCTCAGGAGGTTGTGCCACACACCATGGGCACACTATTCCTGAAAAGCCAGAGAATAGCAAAAAACAAACAAACAAAAAGCCCTTCCCTTCCACCTGTGTCCTTGCTAATCACCTCAGCGGATGTCTCGGTCCATCAGGTGTGGTGGAGGGGACCCCTCCTTGTCCCAGCAGGTCGCCAGGCCTCGTGCTGGGCACCAGAGCCATTTGGATGCCCATGGAATGGCACGAAGCCGGACGGCCCCGAGCCAGAGCCCAGGCTGGCAGACCTGCGGGCAGGAGGGTGCCACCAGGGCTCTGCCAACAAGCTGCTCCTGCCATCCACTGCTCCCCAGCATCCCTTCCCTCCCCACAGCTCCTTTCTGCTCCAACACATCCCTCTCTCCAAACCCGCAGCCGCACTGACGTTGCTGCTATCACAAATGCAATGTTTAGGATCTCTGCCCTCAGTTAATTCCTGGTGGTCCCCAATATTCCCTGCTCTGCCTCTGCATCTCCCAATTTCCGGGCAATAAAATGACACTGCTCAATTCCAGCTGGCAAAAAAAAACATTTCAGCCCCCAGGCTGAGGCTCCCTGGGGCCCGGCAGGGTTGGGGCAGCTCGTGTCAGGGAAAAGTCACGACCCACAGAGGAAGGAAGCTCCAGCAAAGAGCTGTATTTTTGTTACTGTGGCCGTGCTTTAAGTTTCTATAGCTACCACAAGCGACTTGTCAGGAAATGCTGCTGCTCCCTTCTGCACACGCTGCTTTGGTGTGGAAAAGCAGGAAAAGGGGCCCGCTGGAAATTGTTGTAACTTCCCATATTTAAGCATCTCTCTTCCTCTCGTCTCCATACCCCCTTTCTGGGATGGAAGGGCACATTTGGTGATGCTTCACCAAGCTCAGCGATCAGATTGCAGGGCCAGATGCAGCACAGTTTTCCTGCAGAGCTGAGTGATGGTGGCCAAGGATCCCAAAATCCGCTGGGAAGCCGCCTGCCAGGCTGGGCAGGGGATGCTGCAAGAGGGGTTGGTCCCCAGCCCTCGGGTTTCCAGGTCGTGGGCATGGATGTTGCCTGCTGCTGAGCACCCCTCTGTGCCCTGCAAGGACCCTGCAGAAATGCAAACCTCACTCCGCTGTAGCTCCCTTTCCCTGATCCATCAACCCTTCGGGGTTTACACACACGTAAAAATGATCATGGCATGCAATGGATAACCTTTAAATCACTTGTAATTCTGCTTTCTGTTTTTGAGGGAGCCCAGCCCTCAGAAGAGAAGGAAAAGGGCCAGAGGAGAGTCACAACCTCTCAAAAGCCAGAAGCACCCCTTGGAGCCCACGCTGAATCCCACAGCCCACTTTGCATCCTGGTGCTTGCATCCACAGCTCCCTGCTGCAGCAATAAACTCCACCTTCCTCCTTCAAACAGCGAGCCAGTCTTCCATGTGTTTTCAGGAATATTGTTGCACACGGTGCCTAAATTGCTCCAGCAGGACACGGGGGTGCTCAGACACAAGATGACAAACAGGGTGTAAAGCCCATTTCCTCAAAGGGGTTGAGGTATCCAAGTCCTACCAGTAACAAACCCCACTTTGTCCGGGGATGGACGTGTTTCTGGAGGCATCATCCAGGTCCCAGGTGTTCCTCCTCCTTCTGCCAAGTGTTGGGACACAACAGCAATGTGTTTGCAGCCCTGACAGTTTGTGTTCTCTAACAATTTGGGTGCCTTTCCCCAGCGCACACAAACACACGCACAGATGTCCACGTAAATACTCCATCTGTACTCATGAATCAGTCGAATGTGAGGCTGGGGAGGTCAGGGGTTGGGTTCATACAAACATCCTGAAGTTCAGCTGTTTCCCCAAAGCTTGTCTGAACTGTGTGTGACCTCCTTCAGTCTGGAAACGCGAGGCAGCCGGTGCTCCTCGCGAGGTTACCAACACATCATGAATCTGGAAAAGTCTGCAGCACCACCAGCAAAAAAACCACTTCCTTCAGAGTATTCATTTGATGCTTGGCTTCAGCTGCTGAGCAGGGCCAGAAGGGCTCTGGGTCATAGAAAAATGCCAGACGGTGCTTTGGACACCTTCCAACGATGTGGGCATGGACTTCAGGTGTTCCTCTGCCTGTTCTTGCTGCAACCTTTGAGCCCCAAGACACAGAAAGTGGTCAAAGAAGTTTCCTAACCAAACAAAAGCTGCCTCCTTATCCTCATTATAAACTCTGCCTCCTTCCCACAGAAGGGAGATGACTCAGGGGCTGGGTCTGAACAGAGGATCTTGTGGATATTCACAAGCGGGAAGGAACCCCAGGATCCTGATGGATGTTTTGCTGCCTGCTCATTGACATCACCAGGCATTTCACAGCATTGAAATCACTGTTCTTTAGCATAACTCACAAACAAAACAAAGCCACCTCGGGTCACTGTTTTAGTTGCGAGTTGCTTAACAGCAAACGATATTTCTGCCGTTTTTTCTGACACAGATCTTGCTACATTTTGATGTTGTGTGAAATGCCAGGAGATTAACAGCCGCTCTCTCCTGGGGTCTGCAAAATCTCCTTTTACCACTGAAACTAATTATGCTGTTAACCACTAATGCTCACGAAGGAGAGCTAACGAGTCGCCAGGCAGTGGGTGTTTTATCTCCCCCGCACAGGGAGCTGCAGCCACACAACACCCAGCGCCAGCAGGAAACTCCGGTGGCAGACAGACTGCCTGGCCGAAGGGAAAACCATGCAGGAGGTGCCACAACTGCTCCCAAACACCTCCCGTGCCTCCATCACCTGCAGTGCTCAGGAAAAACAGCGGTGGAGATGTAAATGAAAGGATGCCCCCGCTGGTTTTACACCCCCAGGACACTGTCAGCCTTAATGAGTTAATATTGTTAAATCCTCCTGTGCTCATCAGCTGGGAAACAGGGTAGGAAAGGTGCTTTCCAAAGGAGGCCCTCCCAGGACAGCATTTGTATATTCCCATCTCCTCCAGCCATCTGCTGCTTTTCCAGGTCCCCCCAGGAGAGCTGTCCTGTCGTTGATGCTGGGTTTATTGCTATTGTCATCATCAGGTCTCGGTGTTAGTATCACAGAAGCAGCTTGGAGCACTAATCGTGGTCCCTTCCTGTTCCAATAGGGCTGGAGCCATTCTGACAAGGGAACTAAAAGGGGATAAATGTGAATAAGACTCCTCTGTGAAGCTGAGATGGTGGATATCCAGGGAAAACACTCCTGGTTTGGCTCACCCTTGAACCTCCAGTAGGAGAGATCTCTGGTGGGGCAGAAAGATTCCTAAATGGGCTCACACATGACCAAAAAATCTTGTTCATCAGTTTGTCCATAGGGCTGACAATGCTTTCCATTGTCCTCAGGACACCACAGGAATTAAACTGTCATAGAACAGTGGAGCTCAGAGGTGAGAGGTGACCACAGGAACTGGTGATATCACGAATTTGCTTTAGACATTCCTCCTGAAGCAGCCAGTTCAAATTCTTCCTTTTCCCCACAACACAAAGGTTGGACCCAATGTTCTTGGAGGACCTTCCCAACCTTGATGATTCTCTGAGTCTGTGACCAGCACTCCTGGGAGCAGACCCGGAGCTGGGGTGCATCTCCAGGGGGCCCAGCCCAAATCCTTGGGGTGGTGGACACCTTAAACTCTGCAACCCCCTTTGTGTTCACTGCAGACATTGATACCTTTTGGGAGTCATGCCACAGATCCTGTTTAGTGAATCCAACAGAAAGAAATTTTCCTTGACCTCAACAAAGGCCCTGGGAGCAGAAGGAGACACACTGGTTGCTGACTCCGTGGTGGGCAAACCCCAAGATAGGAGCAGGATAGATCAGGATGCCCAAACACGCCTGGGAGCTTTCCAGCTCCTTTTCCATCCTCAAACAGCTAAATCTGCATTCACACCTACACTTCATCACCTCTCACCTGCCCATGCAGCAAGTTATTCCCTGCATGTCACCAGTTTTTAACCCACATATCCACGCTGTTAATTCTTCTCGGGGAAAGCGGCAGCGTGGCTGTCCCAAATCAGCCTCCACGTTTCCCTGCCTTCCCTGCCTTCCTTCAGCTTTGACAGAGCTCCCCCCAGCCCCTTGTGACCAACTTTCTCTGCTGTGCAGCCTTTCCCAGCTCCCCCCCAGCTTTGAGCCTAAGAACATTTCTGTATCTCATGCTTTGATGGATCATTCAAAGGCTTCAATCGCCGTGTCTCGGGTTTTGTAGCCTTTCCCGAGCGCTGCTGTTTACATCGGGGACTTCCACTTGCACAACGGTTCCTTCATGAAAACCTCGCTTCCTCACACTTGGGTTGAACTTGTGGCTTGAAATTGTCTCTTTCCGTGTGTTTGTAAACATCTTCTGTGCCTGCTATGTCCAGGCAGCAGCTCTCTGCTTCCAGGGAAGCAATTGCTGCTAAAAAAACATCCCTTGCACAGCTATGATGAGTTCTGAAGGCAGAGAATAAAGTGTAAGGTGCCACAGGGGTAGAAAAAAGGAGGTCAAAAAGCTTCAGAGACTCATGCAAGCCTGGAAAACTTCTGGAAGTAGAGCTGAGAGTGGGGAGGACTAGCAAAGGGAAAGTGGTTTTCCCCTATTTTTGCCTTCTCCGTTGCGTTCCCTTTGCTCCCTGTGGAACTGTAGGGTCTTTGTGCCCAGGAAAGGGGACTGGACCCATCACAGGCCAAACCAGGGGACAGAGATCAGGGCACAGAGAGCCCCAGGGGGCTGGAACCCAAAGGTGAGCTCGAGTTTGGGAAAAACTTTCTAAAACATTTGGGAAATACTTTTTTACAAGGCAAATTCGGCATATTGGGGAGTTCAGGGATAAGCAGCACTACCAGTGGAGACCAACCCACCACAGACACACCCTGGGGCTTCCCACCAGTGAGCTGGGACCTTGATTTATGTCATCTGCCACTGCAAAGGTCTCTTGGGGTTCCTCGGCTTCCAACCTTCTCTACCTCGTCCAGGGCAGCTGTCCTGTAGGAAGTAGGTGACATCTGGAATGTTGTTCACTCTGATCTGGAGCCTCTGGGGTCTCTTTTTCTCCACAGAGTGGGTGGAGCCCAAGGGACTTTCCCTCACTCAGGCTCAACATCTGGTGGAATCGCAATCCCTTGAAGTTTTCAGAAAGTTTGTGCATGTGACCCTTGGGAATATGGTTCAGTGGTGAACCCAGTGCAGCCTCTCCTCCTCTTTTTCCTCTCTTTTTTTCTTTCCTGAGTCCCACAGCCATATTTTGGCCCCTGGGCTCGGTTCCTGCTTGCTCTCAGCAAGCTCCTCTCTAATGACTTTCAACAGGTTCATCCCAGACCCAGCAGCTCGCTTGCAAAATACTGCATTTCTCAGTTTGCTGCCATAAATGCACAAATCAGCTGTTACAGTGAGCCTTGGGTGGCCACACGCCTCCTCTGACCCCAGCCAGAGAGCACCACGTTCCCTACGTCTGGATAAATCATGGGGGGTTTACTGTGCATTTATTTGGGGTTGGTTTTTTTTTTTTAATTTAACCATTTTTATTTTTATTTTTACTCTTGTTGTTAGTTTTATTTAACCACACAAACCCCACCCTGGGGTCGGCAGGGACCCGAGTGCCACCCTGGGAGAGCCCCTTGGCAGCTGAATGCAGCCTCTGTTGCAGCTCACAGTGGCACCTCTATGTGAGACACTCCAGGCTCCCTTTTGTGCTGGCTCCCCTGGCCCAGGGTGGCACAGCCACCATCTGATCCCCCTTCGGATGCCCGGATCCCCCGGAGCAGATGTGCAAGCATCGGGTGTGAAGCCCCCGTGCAGTTGGGAGGAGAGTCATGCCTGATTTCTGCAAAGCCTGGGGCTGGAGCCGTGAGCCAGGGAAGTCATGGGCGCTGGAACCTCATATTTAAGAAGTAATTCAGGTCTTTGTTGCTGGTCCTGCCCGTTCTTCTCCCAGATTAACCCTCTGGGGCCGCAGTGGCTGTGGGACAGATGTTGTGGCCTGTTAAACACACCCTTTCCATGCCCTTTTCCCAGCACCCAGCAGCCTTTTGGCAAACCATCAGTCTGGTTTTCATGGATGAAGCCCAGGGCACCACAGTGCTGGGGCAGGCACAGCACAGGGAAGCCCCACACTGGTGCAAGGGCAATGAGGTTCTGGGTGTTTGGTCGCCACCATCCCAAAATCTCTGTCTCCTCTGGGAACCCAGCCTGGAGCCAGAGAGGAAAACATTATGGGTGGGGAGACTCATGGTGTCCCTGGACTATGAGACGCAGCTGAACACCTCCTGATGGACAAGGAAATCAAGTGATCCACTCCCTTGGATTTTGCTGTTGACATTTTTAAACCTATTGGTTTGTCAGTGCTGGATAAACAAAATGGGGGAAAGGCAATCACTGAGGAGAGCAGCAGCAGTGATTGCTATTAGTGTTATTGCCCTCTTCCCTCGGAGCCTTATTAGGTGCTTTTACGAGAGACAGACTTCCCTGAAATGTCAGTGAGCACCAGACACTTGAAAATCCAGCCCTGAGGAGCTTCAAAAACCTTGTCAATTACTTTAGACATTGTATGAACATGGGAAACCACAGCAAGCCTGCCCTCAGGTGAGGCCCAGCCACGTCCACCAGCGAGAATCAGGGAGGAGAGTAGGCAGGGCAGAGGGCAGCTGTGCTTTGCAGACTTCTTCCACTGAACCTGCTGTGCTGGGAACTCTGCACAGCAATCCTTGGAGCCGGGGGACAAATCCTGCCACTCGCTTCCACAGCGTTGTGGAAAGGCTGGGGTTGAAAGGGGCATGAAAGCACACCTAGTCCTGCTCCCTGCCATGGGACACCTTCCATCATCCAAGGTTGCTCCAAGCCCCATCCAGCCTGGCCTTGGACACTTCCAGGGATCCAGGGGCAGCCACAGCTTCTCTGGGCACCCTGTGCCAGGGCCTCCCCACCCTCACAGCCAAGAATTTATTCCTAGTATGTACTCAGTTATCCATTTCAAATAGGAGAAAGGCCCTCCATTCATCCTCACTCAGTTCCAGAGTTCTTCGCCAGCCTTACCAGAGATGAATAAAAGCAATGACCTTATTTCAAAGGGAAGACAGATTTCCCCCACTTTTCTACAAACGCCGAGTGGCTGCAACTACAGGGACAGCCCCTGAAACTGAGGAGCTGAGCAGGAGCTTCCCCAGCACTGGGTCACTTCACAGCAGGTGGAAACGGCTGGATCTGGGGTTCACATTTGAGCTGTGTGGAGGAGCATTCAGGGAGATGGTGCCAGCCCAGGAGAGCCTTTGGTTCAAACAGACAAAGAACAGGGCATGGAGCTGACACCCTGGAAGGGAACTGGGCTTGTTCCCAGTCACTCCCCAGCGCTGCTCAAGACTGCAGAAGCAGTGTCAGGTCTCCTGGTTCCCAGTCCAGGGACCTGTTTATGGTTAATTCTTCTTTTGAACTCTCCCTCCTTGGAGGTAACGTAGCCCGGGGTAGTTGTGGACTTGTCCCCTCAGCAGGACGTCGGTGGGTTGAGTTTTGCAGACACAGTGGGCTTGCTGTCTCCTGGGGAGAAAAATTTACTCTGCCTTTCCTCGCTGTTTTCTGTAACCTAAAATAAGATGTCCCAGACTGAGGGGAAAAAAAAAAAGTGAGCATGTTTTTCTCCCAGTGTCTGGATAAACATATCACTTCCCAACCCTTAAATAGAGTTAATGGGATGAGCTGTGGGGAGCTCATTGAGATGCAGCAGCTTCAGAGGCTGGAGAGAGTTGTAGAGGTGATGGGGTCCTGTTTTCTTTCTTTCTCTGCCTGTTTTCTTTCTTTTTCTGCTTGGCCATGCCCCACACTGCAAGGTTTGGGAAATCAGCCCCCATCTGCCTTGCCCTGGCTCTCCCGCGGTGCTCCTCGTTAGGAGTGAGTGGCTGTAATTAGCACAGCCCGAGCCTGCTCAGAGCTTCTCCTCGGGGGCAGCTGCTGGCTGGAACTATCTATTTTTTGCCACCACAAAACAGCATTCGTGTGCCAACCTGTCATTTGCTCTGCCCCCGACAGGGCTCCGTCCTCCTCCCCTCCGTGAGTCGGAACGAGGTCTGGGAAGGTTGGGTTTGCCTCAGAGGAGAAGCAATGATCTGTTTCAGCCTTTTTAAAGTGGAGGAGTTAGTAGTTTTTTTGCTTGGATGGGCTTTTTGTCCACCTCAGACCAGCTCTGCCTGGATTAAATGAAATGTTTAAATATTATCAAGTGCAGATAGGGCTGAAAGTACATCCTCCATCAGCTGCAGACAGGGCTGGCTGATTAGCCTTTCACATTTTGTATCCCTTTAAGAATCAAGGATAGTGGGAGCAGGCTTGGTATCTCTCACAGACCCTTTCAGAAGCACCCAGAGGATGAGCTGGGAGGAGATGAGCCTCCATCAGCTCTCAGAGGTGTGCCAGGCAGAGAAGAAGACCACGTGGCCCATCTCAGTATCCCAAAGAAGACCAAGAAGAGGCACCTGCACCATGCTCTGCACCCTGGATCCCCCTTTTCCAGGCCAGCCCTTTTCTGCCAGCCCTTTTCCCTGGTTTTGGGGAACGACAGCAAAGGAGAGAACAGGGGAACATTCCTTCATCCTCTCGCCTCCAAAAACTGATCACAGAATCATTTAGGTTGGAAAACCCCTCTAGGATCATCCAGTCCAACCAATTCCCCCAGCACTGCCAAGGCCACCACTAACCCCTGTCCCCAAGTGCCACATCCACACAGCTTTCAAATCCCTCCAGGGATGGGGACTCCACCCCTACCCTGCACAGCCTGTGCCAATGCTTGGCCACCCTTTCTGTGAAGAATTCTTTCCTAATATCCAACTTAAACCTCCTCTGGTGCAACTTGGGGCCATTTCCTCTCATCCTGTCTCTTGTTCCCTGGGAAATGGATCCGTCTCCTCCACTGCAATGTTCTGAATGTATGGACCTAGCTGAAGTTATTATCCAGTATAACCAAAACACTCATTTTCTACCACATGATCAGAGCTCAAAGTTACCAGTGCTCAGCAGCCAGACCAGCCCACTGCTCCATTTCCTCTACAATCTTGCTTCTGCCATTGAAGATTCCCATTTCAGAATCAGGGATCCATCTCCACGAGTGGCACAGGGGCAGATCAAAAGGAAACTCTCCTCTGTGCATCAGCGTTCAGCCATTAAAGCAGCCCTGCAATGTCTCTCTGCTCTTCCTGTGTGACTTTATTTTGGTTGCCTTCTTATCATTTTTGGGCTAATCCCCTTTAAATCTGGCCTTCTGAAAATAACCTTGCCTCTGGACAAAGAGCCCATCATCTTCTGCCCTCGTGAGCCTGACTTGCCCCCTTGGGAAGTCCCCCCAGCCAGAGGGGACCTCTGGCTGCTGTTCCACCTCCAGGCTTCCCACTGCCCCTGAGCCAATCTCCTGGAGGTGCTGCGGAGAAAAGCACATCCAGCCCTCTGAGAGTCCCAGGAACCAGATGTCACCAGAGGCTGCCAGCCCGAGACATCTTGGTCGACAGCTCAGAGACGTTCCTGCTGCTGATGGGAAATGACCACGGAGCGAGGGAAGCTGCTTGGCCAGGGAAGGAGCTCAGCAGAAACAGCGTGAGTCAGCAGCCAGAACGGGCAGCGGCGGCGATGAGGACGGGCAGGGAGAGGGGTGATGGATGGGGACACGTGAGCAGCTGATCCTGAAGCGCCTCTGGAGCAGGGAATGGCTGCAGGGATGCAGGAGCTGCTAACAGAGCTGCTGCCCTGCAGCACTGGGGACCCACCTGCCGTGTTCTACCCGGAGGAGGAGATTTTCTCTCCAAAGAGGAGAGGATTTTTTTCTCCCACCCAATGATGAAAAAAAGTGCCTGTTGTGGAGGGAATGGGACCTGGGTTAAGCAGCCTACCACAGTGCTTCTGATCTACCATTTATTTACCACTGGGATTTAAATAACCTACTCAGGGCTGGATGTGAAATATGACTGAATCAGACAGACACAGCTCAGCGGGTGAAAGCCTGAGAAGAACAAGCATCATTTCCTTCAGCTCCAGGGTAAAAGTTATTTAAGGACAAGGACTTATCCAAGGAGAGCCCCACAGTGACCTCCAAACTGTCCTCACAGCCAGTTGGCTGGAAAAGAAACCATCCCATGCATTGCTGAGGATTAGGAGCCTTTGGTGCTTGGTTCACTCTGTTTTTCAAGGCAGAAGCCCCAGGGTTGTCTATCCCCTCTTCTCCCCTCCCTCCCATACATCTCTCTGCTGGTGGAGCTGAGACAATCAGAAAAAATGTGGAAAATTCAAAGCCCTCACTACATCTGTTGCAAAAACATCTGCAGCACAACATCTGCAACATCTGCACTACGTGCTAAACCAGAGATCTGAGCTGTTCCTTGCACGTTTTTCACACCACAGAAGTATCCAGAGGCTCAAAAATTGGTGTCCGGCCATGCTGCATAAGATTGGCCCCTGGACTGAAGACCTTGCTGCAGGGAGGAGGAAAGGACTGTAACCTCCATTTCCCAGAGGGAAACCAGAGGGTCCAGAAAAATAAAAGGTGACCTCAGTCACTTTGTAGCAAAGCCCTCATCGTTTGGTAGAGTTTCATGATGTTGTCTTAAAATAAAATGGTCTTTTATTAGAGATTTCTTTAATGCAGCAGCAGGCTGAAACTCCTGTCATTGCAGAGTTTAGAAGCCAGGCTGTAGAAGCAAAATGATACATCCCTGATCATTAATGCATCTCCAGAAAGGGCTCTCACTCCTTTGCTTTGCCTTTCACAGCCTGGATGAAAAAAGGCTTATGTGAGCAAATCTAAAATTAATCACCTGAATGTCTTACAGATTCCCAGGTAACAAGGGCAGCTGTGAATCATTGTCTTTGCAGGCTGCAGAGACACCAAAGATCATCTCTGCTCTCCTCCTGCCCTTTCCCTGGATTTGTTGCTCCAAGACAAGAGCAAACCTCTCATCCTCATGTGCAGGTCTTGGAGGCAGAGACTGGGCAGCCTCACATGGATGGGCAGAAACTTGCAAATAAATAAAATTCTACCTGTGAAGCGGGTCGTGGGTGGCAGATCCCTGCCCCATCCCCATTCCTCTTCCCTCCTGGGCTGTCAGGAAGAAATGATCCTTCCTGAGCAACCAGGATGCTCCAGGAGTGGTTCCAGAGGCAATGGGACTAAGAGGAGCCAACAGCTTAGATTGCCACCAGCAATACCAGAATCATTTCTGCAAGTGAGATATTTAACCAAGCTAGGCCTTGGGCTTAAGTCAACAATTTCACCTTTGGAAAAGAAATATCCCTGGTGGAAAACATTCTTGGTGAGAGAGACATGCCTGAGATCCACCTGGAAAAGGCTTGCTGTCTACAAACTCTTCACCACTGACTCCCTGGGGAATGAGAGAGGGACAAAAGGGTATTTAAAGTGTGAGCATCAGCATTGGGGTAGGCTTGCTCCACACCCTTTGGAGGATTTCCCATTGACTCCAGGCAGAACCCAGGCCAGATACACTCTGGGGATCCTTACTGGGCTAAGGGGCAATCTCCAGGCTAATAGGAGAGCCTTTCCAAGCAGGGATTAATTTGTGAGGAGAACTGGGAGCTGCAGTTGTACCGTGGGGCCCTGATGCAGCAGGGCAGGTTTGGTTTGTTCAGTATTTGTCTGAGCAATGGCTGCTTTTCACCCAGATCCTGCCTCAAAAACCAGCAGAGAACCTGATCTCCAGCCTGGCAAAGGGTGACCCTGCTGCTCACCTGCACAAAGAGCATTCTCTGGGATCCAGGCTGGAATTCACAGTATCCTGCCTGCCAAGCACGTACCCAGCTTTTATCAAAGGGAGGGAGGAGATCCCTTAACCAATGCCTTTTGTTGCCCTAAGAACACCTTTTCTGGAGGTTTGTTTCCCATTTTGTTCAGTCTCCTCATCCTGCTGCTGTGTTTTCCACCCTTGTGGCTTTCCCAGAGATGTGAGTCTGTGCAGATCTCCCAGATCCATTTTTCCCACTCTCTCCCCTGTAACTGGAAGTTCACCTTTAGCAGCCCATTCAAAGGAACCTTTTCAGGATAAGGAGATCAACTCCCCACACCTGGAGCCTCTTCCACCCATCCTGGAGGCACTACAGAGTGCACAACCCACTCTACAAACTTTTCCTCACCTTTCTTGTTTCCTTACCACAAAACAGGCAAATCAGTGTTGCTCTGACTTCTTGTGGCAACGAAAGTCCAGATTGAGAAAAACATCCATCAAATTTGACCCCAAAAATGAAGAGGCTGAGGGAGTCATAAGCAGAAGGGGAATGTTTCTCACAGGGTGCTGCAGACGACGTGGGCTCGGGGTCAGCACAGGTGGTGATCACTTGTGTTTGGTGTTCCCCTTTTTGCAGAGCTGAACAAAGATCAGCTTTGAATCAGTGCCTCGAACATCTTCCTCAGAGGCTTCTTGAAGGCCCTGGGCTGGTGCTGCACAGCCTTGCCAGCTCCACGGGAGACGTTTGCCAGGAAAAGTGCTGCGTTTGTTTTGTCTGAACTGGTAAGTCTGGGAAATCAGCTTAAAGCATTCCAGTTTGGAGACCCATTTCTCATAAACTCCTGAAGTCCCTTTCCTTCCAGCCTAAGCCAATCCAACACATTTGTTTCTAGGCTAAGATCCAGCAGGGAGCTTTCTTTTGAGTGCCAACAGCAAATTTTTATGACCACAAAATAAACCTTGAAATACGATCTGTGTAGATAAGCGGTGGGAATGCTGAGAGGCACTCCGTGATTTGAATCCAGAGGTGTGAACAGTTCTGCTCAAAGGACATTCAAAAATAATGGCAGCGGGGCTGTGCTGCAACTTCCAGGAGGAAACAGATCGTGCTGATGCTGGTTTGAACCGTGGCTCTGCAAAAGCTGCACAGGAGCAAGAGGAGGCACATTATGAGCAGCCCTGAAGCAATGGCGAGGTCCCAGGGAGGTCAGACCCCAAAGACCTGCCCCAAACCTGCCTCCCAAGAGCTCCTTTCACAGCTCCCCAGCAGCACAACTGGTTGTACCCTGGCTGCCTCCTGCCAAGCAGGAATTCTTCCCCCACACATCCATGGCTAAGTGGCTTTGAATTTCCCAGTGCATTTTTTTCCAGGCATTGTGCTGAGGGGATTCCCATGATTCCAGATGAAATGTTCAACCTATTCCAGTGCTTGACCTGCTCACAACCACTGCTGACATCACTGCCACTGAGGTACCCAGTTTGGACAAGATCATTCCCTGTGTAAAGAACATTTGTCTGAGAGCAAAACTGAGGAGCAGAGATTATTTCTACAACTCCCTGAGAGGACATTGCAGATGGATCGGGGTCAGCCTCTTTTCCCAGGTAACAAGCGATGCCTCAAATTGTGCCAGAAGACGTTTAGATTGGATATTAGGAAAAATTTCTTCCCTGAAAGGTTTCCCCGGCATTGGACCAGGCTGCTCAGGGCAGTGATGGAATCATCATCCTTGGAAGTGTTCAAAAAACACGAGGGTGTGGCTGCTGTGGGCGCGGTTTGGTGGTGAACACTGCAGTGCTGGGTCGGTGCTGTCATGGGTTGTCACTCCTAATGCAAAACTCCACAAACACCAGAGGCTGTAGCTGGATTTTAGAAATGCTCACAGCCCACCCAGGTAAGAGAAGTCCTGGTGGAAATGGAAAATATTTGCACCACGTAGTCCTACATGGAGCAGTTCCTGGAGAGGAGGAGCCTGCTGCCGTTTGCACAGTCAGGATATCCCAGGCTCCTGATTTCCCATCCGTGATGGACTCAGCCACCCTGGCAGCACCCTGTGATGATTCCCATCATCCCAAGGAGAAACCAGCCTGCCCAGACAGACAGATGATGACAGACAGTTCAGCTCAGGGCCGAAATGCAGCTGTGGCACAGAGCCAAGCCTGAGCCATCATCAATTTGGAAACCCCAGGGAGCTGGGGATGTTTGAACTCCTGTCCTCAATCCTGCCCTGTCCTCCCCTGGGGATTCAGGGTAACCATTTAAATCTTTGAAGCACCCCACGGTCAGGCTCCAGACCAGCTGAGCAAACCATAACCAGCTGAATCAGTGTCCAGTGGCGTGGCTGGGAGAAGGGCAGCGGTCAGCTGTGCGTTAGCGGCGCTTTCCCGGGGGAGTCGTCGGCGACACGGCCGAGCTCCTCCAGGAACCATCACAGACCTCTCCGTGGCGTGCAGAGGGCTCTTTGCAAAAGCACAACAACACGGCCCCAAATTAGCAGGGACACGACAACACAGGCGGCTGCTTCCCGCGCTCCCGGGGGACGGGAGAACACGCGGCAGATGCCGGACACCTGGCTCCAGGCGGAACAAAACCCGGGCTCCAAAGCTTTCCCTGATCACTGACACCACCAAAGGTGTTGTGGGGACACAGGACCCGGTGCTGTTGACCCTCCAGCTGAGGTGCAAGTCTCGTCATGGTTGATATTTTAATTAAAGCCCCAGGTTCTGAAGTTGATGTGGTGATGGGGGTGGCTCCACTCTTTGTATTTCGACCAATCTTAGCCCCAGTGCCTTCACTGAACTGCAGACACAGAGTCTCGAATATTTTAGCAAATCCGTATTTTGAAGACAGGCCCAAGGGCAAGCTGGAAGCCACCCTGAGCTGTATTCAATCGCCCAGACCCCACGGATGGCTCCAGGACATGTCAGGTGTCCTGCTCCGGCACCGAGACCCTGCCTGGGTTTCCTGAGCCTTGTGTTAAATTTCACGGTGAATTTTTCAGAAGAAAGAACCCAAGTCCGGGACTCCTCTCTATTTTTATCATGTTCCATCACTCCCAGCAAGAACCAGACAAACAACCCCAAGAAATGGCTTGGAAAGTCTGGAGGACAAAAATAAATGCCCAGACTGCGGTTAGAGGGGCTGAGCTTGGCACAGCCAGCTCGGGCTGGAAAACAAGCAAGCTGTTTTCCTTTAAAATAACACTGGTGCCCAGAGAGGCAGAAATGCCATCTCATGGGGTCAGGACAGCACAGATCCACGAGGCAGGAGAGAAGGACAGGTTTGGACAACCCTGGCTTCAGCGTGCCCAGAGAAGTGCAATCCCTGTGCTACATTAACAGCTCCTTTCTCTCCCTGTCTACCTCCTCCTTTCTCCTTCCCTCTCAGCCAAGCCTACATCAGGATGCACCAAAAATAAGCTTGGAAATCCTGTTTTGGCCCAACTTCAGCCACCCATGGGCAGGGCTGGGAAGCAGATGTGGGGCACGGTGGCTTTGCAGTGACATCACCTAGGGAAGACGTGGGTTTAGTCTCCTGCTTCACCTCACAGTTTCTGTGCAACCCCGGGCAGGTGAGTGGGACACATCATCCTTAGGAGCATCTCTTTCCTCACGCCGTCTCTTTTTCCACCTTACATCACCAGTTGCTGAAAATTTGCAGGTTGAAATAAATAAAATGGATGCTCTGCTCTGGTGAGATTCCCACCTGCAGTGCTGCATCCAGCTCTGGGACCCCCAGCATCAGAAGGATGTGGAGCTGCTGGAGCCATTTCAGAGGAGGCCACAAAGACGTTTTGAGGGCTGGAGCCCCTCTGCTCTGGAGCCAGACTGGGAGAGCTGGAGGTGTTCACCTGGAGAGGAGAAGGCTCCAGGGAGAGCTCAGAGCCTCTTCCGGTGCCTAAAGGGGCTCCAGGAGAGCTGGAGAGGGACTGGGGACAAGGGATGGAGGGACAGGACACAGGGAATGGCTTCCCAGTGCCAGAGGGCAGGGTTAGATGGGATATTGGGAAGGAATTGTTCCCTGTGAGGGTGGGGAGGCCCTGGCACAGGGTGCCCAGAGAAGCTGCAGCTGCCCTTAGATCCCTGGAAGTGTTCCAGGCCAGGTTGGACAGGGCTCGGAGCAGCCTGGGATAGAGGAAAGTGTCCCTGCTCCTGGCAGAAGGATGGAACTGGATGATCTTTGAGGTCCCTTCCAACACAAATCATTCAATAATTCTATGACGGAGCCAAGAAAATAAACTGTGATTTCTTCAGACCTGATGGAAGCAAAGGATCGCCCCACTAATACCCCACAAGCCAAACCACTGAATTAATCTGGGCTCTGGGAGGGAGCCACCCACGGACCTGTCAGGGCATCAGGACCTTTCTGGAAGGGAATTTCTGTAAATTCCTTGATCCTGTCAGGGTGAGAAACCCAGGTGTGTGGGTGAGATACAACCCAGGGGCAGCTTTTCTGGAAACTGAGATCAAGAAGCAGAGGAGAGAGGAGGCACCAACATCTCCTTAGCAAGGAATAAAGTCTCTCCAAGCTAGTAGGGACTAAATTCCCTGCCAGCTCACACAAGTTTGACCTACAGCTGCTCTTGTGAGCGTGGAAACTGTCCTGAACAGGGATGGGGATGGATCTACCTCCCCCTAAATCCTGTCTGATGCAGAACTCTGGATCTTAGAGAAGGATCCAGGAGGCTTTGGATGCAGGGCACAGCTCTGGCTGGCCTTGCTGGCAGAGCAAAACCCTCCTGCTCTTTACCTGCCGTAAATAAAGACACAGCCTACCTCGAGTGTTCTGTATTCCTGGCAACTCTGAGGGAATTCCTGCAATCCTCAGTAGTGAGAATAATGCGATTGCCTCCTAATGTGAGATTTCCTTTGCTGGGTAAAGTACACCTAAGGGCTGCTGATGTAATTCTCTCATTCTAAGCTGATTAAATGCTGAGGAGTTAGAGCCTTTTATAATTTCATTACATTAGATTCCAGAGATGAAATGAATAGAAATGACCAGACAGTGAAGGAGGCAGAGATCTGTGTCCGCAGATTGCAGAGACTCCAAATCACATCCAGACACTCCAGCGAGGTGTCTGCAAGAGCCAATCTAATAACAGAGCGTCCGTCTGTTCCACAGTGTGGATAAACTCGGGTTATCAGGGCTGTACAATATTAAAAGGACAATTACAAGCAGAGAACACGGAAAGGTCGTGGTATCCCGAGGATTCGCGCCGTCCCTTTGAGGAAGAGCAGCAGCCACTGGCACTGCTTAGCAACTGGCTGCAGGGTGTTATTAGCACCACTAATGACTTGTAGTGAGACAGGAAGGCTTCGTGGGCTGGACAGAGGATGTGAGAAATCCATTATCCCTACCCCCAAATGTCTGAGCTGGTCTCTGTGTGGAACCTCGTAAAGGTTTGGCTGAGTTGGGAGAGAAATCAGGGGTTGAAGGCTGTTCTGAGGAAGCCTGGGTAACTTTAAAAAAATCGGGGCAGAAACAGCAAAATGCTTCAGGGTGCAAAAAAACCACCCCGTGTCACTGACCTGGGGTCAGTTGGCTCATTTCAGCCAAACCCTTCACTTCACTCTGGCTCAGACAAGTCAGCTGGGACAGAGATCCCCATGAGGCATCTGCTTGCTGAGCTCCCTCCCGTTTCCCCTCACAAGGAAAAGCTGGATTTATGAGCAGCTTCCAACCAGGTCTTTGTGCACACCCTTGGGCCATCCTGGCCCTACTGACCACACATTTTCAGCTGCTGGACTGGGTGATTTGTGCCACTCACCAACAAAGCAGCCAGTGAGGGCCACAGACCTCAGGCACAATGCGAAATATCAGGGGATATTCATGCACCGATGCTTTACTTTTTTCTCTGGGCACTGCCACCAGCAAAACGCTCCAGTATTCAGATGAGGGTCCTGCAGAAGGTCAAACTGAAATTTTCTTGCATATCTGAGCAAATATTTGTGAACAATTTCCCCCATCATCCTCTAAGCTTTACATACGGCCCGCTCAGCCGGGAGGAGCGTGGTCCTTGATAAAATATTCCTGGGGACTGCAGTGACTTAAAAAATTGCCTGAAAGCAGTTCCTAGGCTGGCTGTTCAAGTGCATTTTCTGCAAACAAAAGTTTATTTGCTATGTATAGATAAATGCTGTCAGTGGGCTAATTTGGAAGCACTGTTGATTATCCATTGTAATGAGGCCTATTACATAATTAAAAGTGTTTTCTCCTAACTGCATTTTACTGCTAATTAACATTTTATGCCATCTACAATGGACACTTTGGGCTGCATCAAAGACATTATTATGCAATTTTATCCGAAGAGCAGACTATGAATTATTAATTAATATCAAATCTGTTGATTAAAGAGTAATTTGTAAGTAAGCCAGTCATAGCCAGGAACATGCTTCACCCACAAATATTCCCCTGAAACACGGTCCAAAATAACATGGAGTAAAGAAAAGGTAGAAGATTGGGAGTGTGAAACACGGGAGACTGGGATAATTTATGAGAACCTCTGATGTTTTTCCAGAAATTCCTGTTGTTAGTGTTTTAATTAAACGGGGTCTTCTGAAACACTCTGTCATGTCCCAGCAGGATTCACGAAGGGAAAACTGTGGAATCCTTGCTCCTTGAGCAAGTCAGACAACAGCAGGAACTTAGTGTACAAATTCACCTCAGCCTGGAAGTTCAGATCAAAAATTTACCCAGTTTGGGGGTGGAAGCAGCAGATGTTGGCAGAGATTGAGGAACACCTACAGAAATTATTTTGCTGCTGCAGCATCACCTTGAAAAACGAGATGTGGGTGAGAGCAAGGCTGCAGTGTGAACGTGGGGGGAGTTGCCTGCCCACTGCTCACTTACACAAGTGCCTAAATTGGCACAGCTCTATACAAATGTCTAAATTCAGGTTCAGCTGGTCAAACCAAGCTGGTGGATGTATACTGGATAAAATCCTGATTTATTGGGGTCGAGAGTGGACTTCTTTCAACGTGAGCCAATTTGTCACCTGAACTGCCCACCATGAGAGATAATCAATGCACATCAGGTCCTGGAACACCACATCCAGCCCAGCTGCACCCCCTGACCTGCAGGAACTGGGAGCTCTGGAGGGCAGCAGCACCTGCCAAAAGCCAAAGCCAAAGCCACCCTAAAAAGTCAACCTTGGGGCTTCATCCGAGGCCAGGCATCCCATGGAATTGGTGTGGGGTGCTCTGGAGTGCCCACCCCATGCTGCTTGGCTGCCCTGAGGTCAGGGCTCACCAATCCCAGGCGCCAGGACACGGAGTCATCCTGGGATCCAGAAATGCAGGAGGAGCCAGATGCACCCTCTGCCAGCTTTGGCATCTGCTCACTGCTGCAGCAGCCTGGTTCTGCTCTGGGCTCAGGCCTGAACTGGCTGCAGCTCATCCTGAGGTCAGGAAAGGTGGTACTGTAGTAGTAGTAGTAGTAGTAGTAGTAGTAATAGTAATTATTAATATCGTTGCTGTTGTTGTTTTTGTTATAATAATTTTAATAGGTGTTATTGCTGTTGTTGTTATTATTCTCATTATTATTACTGTTGATCAGGCTGGTGATGTGCAGAGCTGCAGACACCTGAAACACACTCCACGTGCTGCACAGATTGCGTCCGGGCAGGGAAAAGCATCCAGGCTGCTTCCATCCAGCAAATGCCTGTTGGGAAAAGCTGCTTGAGCAGCCTTGTTTACCAACATGAGCAGGCTGCAGGAGAGCTGTGTGACAGCACACACCACGGTCAGACTTGGTGCTGGAGCTGTAAAAGGGGAAGGGGGGAGGGAGGCACTGGGAGTGATGGTGGAGTTTGCAGGGTGGGGCAGTCCCAGCTGTGCTCACCCTGGTTCTCACACCCACTGTGACCAGAGGGGCACCCAGGTGGGAAAAATAGCAAACCAGGTCATAAATAAAAAAAATATGTCAAGCAAAGAGCCACACTTCAGGTCTTGGACATCCACGGGTGTCCCTGGATGGAAAGGGCTTCTCTGAAGGCTGAAGGGGGACCCATCAGATCAGCTCCAGAATGTTGCTGCCCCCCAAAAAGGTGAAAATCTCCCAGATTCCTGGTTCAAGCACAAGCCCAGAGGTGAAGATCCTCTCCCCTCTCATCACAAGAGCTCTGTGTGTGGATCCCCCCTGCCCTCACTCAGCCTGGCCACGGGCACCTTGTTAAGTCCTGCCGGACCCAGGAGCATTAATGAACCCCAGGACCAATTAATTAATCATTGTCCTCCTTGCAAGAAAAGTACACAGAGAAAACAGTAACTGGAATTCATGAGCCCTTGGATACACAATTGTTAATGAGAGCCTCTAACTACAGAGACCTGTAGGAAGATGCAGCTCTGTTTACAGCAGCCCTTTTCATTATGTTTTTCTCATTTCAACTTCTCTCATTATTTCTGGAGGATGCAATGAAGAGCTCCTTCAGACATGCAAAAATGAAGCCAGACAGCACAGAGAGGGTCTGGAAGGTTCTTCTTTACAGGGCTGGGTAATTCTGAAGGCAGACTAAAGGAAAGGTGTGTTAACATCTTTTTTTTTTACACTCTGTGTTGCCACCTCACCTTTAGCAAGTAGTTTTGCACTTTGGATTAGCTGCCAGATCTTATTTCAAGTGAAGACCCCAGTGCAGGAGATACCATTGATATCAGGTCTCCCAGGTTTGGGTACCACAGAAATGGTGATGCTCCCCAAAACCAACGGGATATTTGTCTGTACCCCCCAGTCCCACACCAGCTCTTGCGGTTCCTTTGTAGAGTTATTATGTGGAAGATATCTTTTCTAACACATTTCTGGCCATCAGGAATGCAGAAGGAGCATGAAAGCATTAACTGGAGGCAAAAAAAACGGGGTCAAACCGTAGAAAAGCATCCCCTTCATTGCTGTTTTCCTCAGGCTTTGAAAGCAGCGCATCACCTGGCTAACCTCTGTTCTTCAACCACCAGAAGGTGGAGATTGTCGGGGTCCCCCATTCAGCACCCAGTGTAACTCCAGCCTCAGCATTTCCCCTCAGTGCTGATGGTTCTCACAGTGAAACCAACCCATTCGTCTGTAAAGCCATGACAGCACAGAGGACATCCGTGATTCCACCCTGGAAAGCTCTCCAGGTGGTTAAAGCCATGACAAATTTCCTGCTCCCACCACGCTGGGCTGAGGACTTTTTGACCCTGGCCACTGGCAGAAAGCCAAGCCATCCTGTGGGCTGCAATTTTTATTTATTTATTTTTTAAATAACCATTTCACGTTTGAGAGTCTGTAAATATCCAAGCAATTCATTGCAGATTTACCACTCTCCGTTTTTCTGATCTCAGCGCCGGGGCTCAGATTTCAGCCCCAATCCAAGTTAATACACAGCAACAGCTTTGCATGTCAATTAGAGGGAGAAGGTTGTTTTCTGGCTCGACCTCTGGGATCAAGTGCTAATGCACTACAGGAAAAGCAGTGATCTATCACCCAAACCCCAGCCAGGACCATTTTCTTCCTGGGAGAAGGGCTTGCAATAACTCACTCGACACCATCAGTCATCTCCTGGCCGTCCTCTCGGGGGCATTCCTGGCGTTACTCCAGCACCAGGAGCCTTCAGCCCCAGATGCTGATTGAACACAACACCTTATCACTCATTTTTGGCACCCAGGTCATGGAGCAAGATCCAGATGTGGAGAACAGCAGATCTCATGCCCAGAAACTTGGTGGTTTGGGGATATGTTGTGTTTTGATGGTGGTGTGAGAAGCGCTCCTCCCTACGGAGGGGTTGCTGAAAAGGGCAGTGGTAACAGAAGGAAAAGTTCATTAATTATGCCTGGGAGCACTCAAAAAGCAACGTTTTAAAGCCATTTCACTGCCTGGTGTTGTGTGTTGGAAATCACAGTCTGAGCTGTTCTCCTGCACAGACCAAAGTGGGGACACAGCGACCACGGGGACCAGAGATGGAGCTGTGCCCCCAAAGGATGAGCTACCCATGGGGACACAAGAAGAAAGAGCTCCCAAAAGAGCTCCTGGAGTGTGGCACAGCTCAGGATGTTCTTTCAAAGGGAATACTTGAGGACAAAAACGAAATTTTTTTTTTAAATCCCCAATAAAGGATTTTGTTTTCCTTCTCTTTCCCTCCTTTCCTTCTTTTTTAGAGCAGGTGAAGAGCTATAAAGTCTTCACCCCAGTCCCCAGCACAGAGAACTGATGGCAGCCTGTCCCTGTGGGCAACGTGAGCTGGGCAGGATGCCGAGAGCCTGGGAAATATTTCCAAGTGCCTGCCACGGAGTGCAGTCTGTGCATCCCTGGGGGAAAACAAACCTGCTCATCAGAGATGCTCCCAGGCAAACAGCACTGGGAGATGGTTTATGGGGGAGGAAGGACCTCTCTGGACAGGATGGGCCCTCACAGCACACACGGCACGTGCCTCCGCTTCCAGGAGCAAAGCGCCGTCCCAGGTGCCCTTCAGGGAGGCTCAGAGCCTTATTTGCCTTTTTTCCCCAGCTGCATATTCATCTGCTTAGTTTGTAAATCCCTGGAGCCTCGTTTGTCCAATTAGTGCTTGCTGAGTCTCTTGCTACTGGCAAATAATAGGCTCTTCCATGCACTATTGCATTACCCAAAAGAAAATTACTTGGCAGCTAAGAACCGAGGCGTCTTAGTGCCACGAGGAATTGAAGGGAGGAGAGGCAGCCCCTGCACCTTAACTGGCCCTGACATAAGCCCTGAGCAGACAGGAGGGCTCAGCCCCCATCCCTTGCAGGGGTGTGAGGTCATTTCAGTGCTGTTTCAGTGTTCTGGGAACTGGGATTTGAGAAAAACCTGCCTGATCCATCCATACCCAGAAGTTTCATAACCAAACCCCTTTACCTTCACTCCTCTCTGAGCCTTCACTTCACAGGTGCTGTGGCATCCCACAGCTCCTCAGTGGCATTCTGGCCTTGCTCCCTGTTGCAGCTTGCTGCTGGTGGAAGCTAATCCAGGAGCCTCCCCTCCAGCCAGACCTTTTGCAGCAGAATAAATCATCTGAGTGGGATAAAAAAAATTCCCAAGCATTTGAAGAATGAGGCTGTATTTTTAGCTACAACAACCAAAAAAAAAGCTCTTTTTTCCCCCTCCTTCCTACAGAGGGAAGGCTGCTGACACCTTCCACGATCCCAGGTTGCTCCAAGCCCCATCCAACCCAGCATTGGAGACTTCCAGGTATCCAGGGGCAGCCACATCTTCTCTGGGTAACCTGTGCCAGGGCCTCACCAGCCTCACAGGGAAGAATTTCTTCCTAAATTCTAGTCTAAATGTCTCCTCTTTTAGTTTAAAACCACTGCCCCTTGTCCTGTGACTGACGTGACAGCAGAGCATCCTGCTGGAGATTAACCACTTGTCCGGGGGAAAAATAGGGGCAAAAATTCAGCACCCAGACAAAGGAGCAAAGAGGGACCTAAGTGATGGAATCACCCACACTGGGATGTAGCAGGGCCACAGAGCCCAGGTTTTCTTTCCTCCAGCCTGACCTTTAGGTTAGACACATATATATATATTCCTTGACAGAGGTTTGTGAGCAGTTTGACCTGTGCTAATCCTTTACCCCCAGCTGGGAGAGAGCCTTGCACCAGAAATCAATCTGCCTTGCCTCCATTTCTTATCTGATTGCACCCAGTTCCTTAGGAAGAGGCAAAAATGTCCCTTTCTGATTTATCAGACAACTTTATAAGTGCATTTTATAGTTCAGGCCGTATCCTTTCACGAGCCTCATTATTTTAGACTGCTTTTATAAGAAGGAAAATGTGCCATTAAAGTGTCTCTCTCTGGTGGCCTTCAAGTAGCCCTTCAGTTTAAGCCTCCCTCACGGCTTGGAAAGCTGGAATTTTGTTTGTCAGTGCTGAATAAGACACCAAGATGATGCCACCAGTGTCCAAAAGCTGTGTAAAGTAATTGTGGCTGCAGCTGGAGTCTGCTGAGCGTGGCTGGATCATCCCTCACTCCCCCACGAGGGGGTTGGATGTGCTGCCCATTTACAGCCTGCCAAATCCTGCCCCTGGGGAAGGCTCTGTGCCCACGGCTCTGTTCTTCCCTTGGCTCAGTTGTGGCTTTAGAGAGGGCTAAAGGAGAACAGAACTGGGCTTGGGCCTGCTGGAAGACTCTCCATCCACAGGCCAGGTTGGTATTGAGAGAAGTTAAAGTTCCATCAGATTTCAGTGGGCATGGGGTCAGACCTTTAATTGTTATCCAACTAAAACCAACATTAGAACTGGAGATAAGCCAAAAACAGAGAGATTTGCCCAAATTTTACGTTTAGTCTGGACCCAGACTAAAGCTGAAGTTAATTAAAGCAGAGATTGATCTGAGTATAAACTCTGGAGCAAACCCACCTGGATTTTAGGGACAGCTTGCACATAAACTAAGCCCACCCTTGCTAGATAAAAACAAAAATCAAATCATCCCCACCTGACTTTTACAGAGGGCCAGAGAATTCCCTTTCCCTGCATTGATCCCATCCCTCCCCAAACAGACCAAATACCCCAGGCTGAAGCCAAACCCAAACTGCAATTCCCTCCACACAGGCCCAGGGGAGGAACTGGCACATCCTTGGCCGGTGGTGTTTGACAAAGCCCAGCTATTCAGGCTCTGCTTTACTGATTTCTGCTGAAATCTGTGCACCCCGAGTGGTTCTCCACCTGTGTGACCACACTCTGTGCTCTCCAGCTGAGCTCAGCAGGCTCTGCTCCTCACCTTAAACCGTGTCTAGATCTGGGCTTGCACATCTGGGGGTTCTCACTAAAAGAGGACTTCGACTTGGGGCAGCAAAGTTTGGGAAGCTTGGGAATGACCAAGGCAAGGGGTGAGCCCTGGCCACTGCTCAGCACCGATGGAGGAAAAGGTGATAAATGGCCATCCAGTGGACACCCCAGAATGATCCAGTGCAGCAAACAGGAGCAATCCCTGGCTCCAGGGAAGGAAAACAGAGCTGGGTCGTGGCTGCAGTGCCAGGAGCTGCTCCTGGAGCTGGTTTTGCAGATTCTGGGTGAAACACCATCCTTGGTCTGACACACATAAAGCTGTCAGGGGTGGCCACTCACCTGGGTTTAAAAGATTCTGCCTGTGACACCCGGTGCTTAAAGGTCCTTGCTCCACAGCAGGATTAAGACAACCTTTCCCAGGCAGTGGGAAATGCCCCACTATTGCTTTAGCAGATGGAATGGGATCCTATATTTATTTTTACAGCCACACAGTAGAGAAAACAGGCAAAAAAAATCCCCATACGAACTAAAAGGGTATCGACACGCTCACTCCCAAACCCTCTCTCTTCAGCAGAACCCGAGGCATCTGCTGCTGAGCTGCACACTCAGCACCACACAGAAATTATCCCCCCTGAGCCCGGAGAGGAACCGAGCGAGTCACGGCTCACGGCACGCAGTGGCTGTGTGTGTGCAGGGAGGTGTGGAACTGGGGGGTACCGAGGAGCTCAGGGAGGTGTGGAACTGGGGGATACCGAGGAGCTCAGGGAGGTGTTGAACTGGGGGGTACCGAGGAGCTCAGGGAGGTGTTGAACTGGGGGGTACTGAGGAGCTCAGGGAGGTGTTGAACTGGGGGGTACCGAGGGGCTCAGCGACTGAGGGACTGCACAGGTGAAAGGTGCTGCTGCAGCTCAGAAATCGGGCACTGAACCCCAGCATGAACCCCTGGTGAGCAAAACTCCCGAGAGCTCCCACTGCCCCTCTGGACACCTCCTGCCAGCCCAGGCTTTACTCAGCTGGGTTAATCACTGCTGTCTCCCCAGCCGTGGTTGCCACCAGCTCTGTTTTGGCAGCCGAAAGGAGGAGAGGGTGACTCCACCTGCGTCGGATCTGATCGTGAGCCCCCAGTATATTCCAGGCATGGATCCCAAGATGCCTAGATCCAAGGCCCCAAGAATCCCAAGACTCCCTGCCCAGGCGATCCTTAAGGTCCCTTCCAACCCAAAGCATTCTGAGATCCCTTGTCAGACCCTGGTTTAGGCTTGGGAAAGCAGCTGCTCCGTGACACCACGAGCTCCCGGCCTGGGTGTTCCAGCACTGTGAGCTTCCAGGAGGATGAGCTGAAGCCAGGATTCCTGGCTGGATCAGCTCCTGGCTCCATGGGAAGGGCTGTGCCTGGGATGCTGTGCTTTCATGCCGAGATGCCGTACTCTCCCTTCACACACCAGAAAAATAAGAGCCCCCCCTTTCCTTCCCTGAACGTTCAGACCTGCAAAGAGCCCCCAGTCCAAAATACGAACAACAAGAAGCCGGGAAATGACCCAGACAGGGTCTGCTGCCATCACAGACCCTCTGGCAGGGTTGGCCGAGGTCCACTGAGCACCAGCACGTCCCCATCCATGGCAATTTACTTTAAGAAATAACAAAAATCCCCCAGTTTGTGCAAAGAACAGAGCGAGCCTGTTCCCCAGGCCGCACTAAAACGCTTAGCTGAGTGTTGCAACAGGTTTTTCAAACATTTCTGGCTCTGGTAAAACATTTTAATAACCCTGATAATGTTTGTCATGTGGTTAGGGGTGCTCGGGCTGGAATAAGCCATAACTCCAGCTGCCAGAAACCCCAGGAGCCAAACAGCTCCTGTGTCTGGGCTGTGAGCTGATGTCCCTCGCTCACACGTGTCCCAGGCCGTCCCCAAAGCCCTCGGGGAAGAGATTTTTACTGGCCTCAGTGATTTAGGCACATAATGCCACACAAAGCCAAGGAGGCTTAGGGCCAGGGGTACCACAGCAATTCCAGCACATGTTCCCATGGGGGTTTAAGCAGAGCCCCAGGGAACTGTGTGGCATAAAAAGGTGTGACAGCATCACCTGGAGAGGATGCTGAGGGGGATGGAGGGAGACCCTGGGTTCACAGAAGCCATCACAGCCCTGGATTCCACCACCCCACTCACCAAGCCCCTGCTCCAGGGGCTGCAGACCTCTTATCCTGCCAGCACCTTGCAAAAAAAATCCTTAAATTAATAAATTCCTTACGAAGAGAACAACTCCAGCTCCCAAGGGGATGTCACTCCTGTGTGGTGCCTGTTGAAATGGTGGGAAACAGGGCTTTGGGTAAACAGGATATTCCCTGCAGGGAAAACTCACATCCCTCAGCAAGCAGGAAAGAGGTGGATTCCTGGAGCAGGGTATTTTCCACTCACTGGTAGAAATAGGTGGATGGAGCCCCAGGCTGTGCTTTTCCTGTTATGTGAGCAACGTTTTAGGTGGGTTACTCTTTTCTTTTTTATTTTTTCTCCACTTGTCTCGGACATTCCGGATCTGTTTTGTTGGTTTAGTCGAACACCTGATCGTGCCACCCCGATTTATTGGGGTTCTCACCCTGGCTTCAGGGTGTGTGATGTTGCTACGACTGCTTGCACTCGTGCATCGGCCCAGGGTGATCTTTACACTGCTTGAAAAGTGTAAAAAATGGTTTGAAAGGACTCCCAGCAAAAACATCAGAACAGGTCTGTGTGGTGGAGGAAATAACATATAGTTATTTATATGTTAATATAGATATTA